>OY812998.1:44984670-45022170 GCA_963681545.1 Germaria angustata | reverse complement strand
TAGAAAAAAATATTTAGAGCCATTATTACAACTTGGCGGTAAAGTAGACGTTAAACAGTTCGAAAACATTCAATCTCGTATCCTCATGCCAGAAAATTAAAATAGATTTATATCGAATATGAATTAATTGTTGTTGTTTGTATAAAAGCATTCCAAGCCTATTATGATTATATATTTTCACAACTGAATAGTAAAACTGAGAATTATTTATGTATTTGCATATTTACAATCGCCTTTTACTAATTTTTTAAATTTTAAAATTTAGGTTTTGTGCAATTAATTGTTGCATAGGCTGGGAAATATATAATATTGTTTTATGCATCTCTTAAATGTAGAGTAATAATATGCTTCACCATTTGGCAACTGCTCTGATGCAAGAATATTTGTGCAACAAAATTGCAAACATAGTAGGGTTATTAATTTGTAAGCATCAGTTTTGTAAAATCCTCTCTTCTACTTTACCTAAACTAATGGCTGCGGATTTTTTCAATAATAGCTTAAATAAAATTTGGTCGATTTAGGATTTTTAATACCAAATTGCTTTATTTCGAAGGCTCTTTACAAGGACCTAAATGTTTTATAAGATGATGTGTTTTTCTTTAAACTAAAAACGCTTTTATTACTTAAGATGTGTCACAATATTCACTTACGAATTGATCTGCCAGCGTTAGGGTCTTATCCATTTAAGATTTTTTTATTGAAATGATTTCATGACCATTATTCACGTGAACGTGAAACAAAATATTCAAACAAATTTATACCTAGTCCATTATTTCAAATAATAGCTCTTTTAATAGCTTTACTCAAAATAAACTTATTTTTAAGACATACGCAGTTAATCATAAAAACCACAGAAATTTAATACTAGTACATATGCAACTGCCATCTAATTACGTCCCATCAAAAGTTATAAGGCTATTATAACTTATTAGATGCAATTTGTTGCACTAGCATAGTCTATTACAAAAAGTTGTTTGTGCACAAAATATTTGCGGTAAATCACGTTTTCTTTTTCTTTTGCGGTGTCCCTGGAAACAAAAAATTTGTTAATTCAATGTTCATCGCTTTTTCTAAAAATCCCATTCCCCAAGAAAATTTAGCTCGAAAAATTAAAAACCCAAATAAAACCAAAAACGTTCCGGAGTTAAGTGATTTTTAGTTACAGTTTTGTTTAGTTGTTTGGTTTTGTTTGGTTCTTTTTTTAATATTGAATTGCGAGTTCAAAACAAGGAAGTATTTTAGCAGTTTGTTTAGTTACATACATATTTATTTTTGGTGAAGCCAATAACGTCTTTGAACGTTCTGCCTCTCAGAAATTCTACAACTAAAAGCAAAAATTAGCATATTTTTTGTATCTATGCCAACAATAACAACTATTAATGGGACTCCAAAAAAACGAGGCGTTAAGTTAAACAAATCAGTTAAGAATTTCCAAGTTTTCATTTTTCACTCAATCGGTTCACAACGCATTGGATAATAACGCGGCTAAAACTAGAGTGGCAGAGTTCAAAAACAGTTTTTAAATTCTTATAAAAAAAGTATTGTAAAACTAGGAGTTTTAGCGTATCTACGGTTAGTTTAAAAGCAAGAAATAAATTAAATAAAGGATATACATACATATGTATGTACTTATTTATATATATGTAAATATATGTACAAATACGCCAGTTTCAATAGATTTAAAATTATTAACTTTTTTGTCAAATAAAAACTAAGAGTTTTCTTTTGCCAAGGAGCTAGAAATATCAAATGGATGAGTGTAAAGTGATGACCATAAGGAACGAAATAAATATGGAAAAGTACAGTTATTTTCGATAACGGCAATCTGAAGTATTTATAATAACTTTATATACAGGATGAAAAATATAATACGTACTCAAAAAAGGAAGTTATCTTTAAATTTGTATTGACTTCCGTATAAATAATGTTCAGAATTAGAATTAACATAATTAAATTAAATTAAGAACGTGTTGTTTACAACTTTAACGCGGAGATTGAAAAAAAAATATGTACATTTGATAATTTCCAGAAATAAAAGTGTTTAGGCCCTATGCTCCTTATAGGACCGAGGGGAATATATATATATATATATATATATATATATATATATATATATATATATATATATATAAGTGTGCATTTGTTAAATGCAATAATTAGGATTTGATAGTCCTAATATTATTTAAATATTTTCTATGGCTTTAAATTCTCAAGAAAGGTCGATTAACAGAATAAATTAAAAAATGAATATGTTTTTACATAAGTAGATAATTTGTTAACATTTATTTTGATGATCCCATCGGATGACCTTAAAGAACTAAAATGTTTTAATAAGTAGATATTAATCAATGGAAAAATGTACATATTGCGTTTGAGTATAATAATGCCATGATATGTACATATGTACATACATAACATGGTAGCGAGAAGTTAAAAAATATTTAATAATTTATTAAATAAGTAAAATATTGATGTTAGATAATAGACTTTAGAAATATAAACTAAATTTTAAATTAATTGTGTATTCCCAAAAAACTTTGGTGATTAACAAATATGTATATTTATATACTTATGTATACGCATACATTTATTACAACAAATTTATTCTAGTCTTTTCACCTTTTTAATTATTAAATTTATTTATTATTTACGCCTGAGGTCTTCCTTTTATTTTAATATCAATATTTCGATGATCATCGTGCTCAATCAGCTATATAATATTTAATATATGTACACAAGTATATACATATCTCAAAAAGAATACAATTTTTGTTGTCATATTGAAAATAATAATGAACAAGCACAGATACAAAAATCTGTTCTTCTATTAAATTACACTTTTCCCCAATAAAGTGGATATGTTCACGTATTCCCAGATTTTGTAGAGAAGATGATAATAGACACTTTTAGTATGAAGGAAAGAGATATTACAAAAGAAAGAACTAGCAATGGGATCTCCAGATTACCCAGAATTACAATGGATACGAAACCAATAATTTTTATATTTTTATATGTATGTATATGCAGATGATTTGTTTTTTATATTATCCGAAGGCGAAATAGATGAAATGTTAATAATATTGAATGGATAAAATCAATTTGATGAGTTTACCGTTGAGGCCCTATGCTCCTTATAGGATCGAAGGGAACATATATATACCGTTGAAACGGAAATTCATTTAAGATTAACAAAATTAAATAAATTAGTAAAAAGGAGATTCGTATCAGAAACCAACAGCATTGTTCTAACTTTAATATTCAATATCGGCCCTGTTTTGTAAATAACGCGATTCCAAATCGTACGATTTGATAAGTCAAATCTAGTTACAGGTAACATATGTATGCACCACTTTTAATTAATTTTTTCGATCTTTAATAGGATAGAACTAAATCTTGAAATTCGTAAAATAAATGATTTTTCTTAAAATTGTACGAATTGACATCACATGATTTACAGGACAGAGCGGTACATATAAATAACTAACAAATGAATAAAAATATATGTATATTTATTGCGATCCGTGCATAATAGAGTAAAACAGCTTGTGGAAGCTTTTCGGGTTTTCCGTTATTATTATTTATTCCCAATAACTACAACCAGCTGAGACTCTAGTTACGGCGTATTTCGATTAAGTATTTTCGACATCAATTTCTGAACCGAAAGCTAAAGTTGTATTTCCGCACATATAAGAAGAGGTTATGACAAGTTGGTAGCATCTTGACTTAAATGTCATAATTGACGAAAATTTCCCAGAGCAAAACAATATTAGTATATTTAGGGGATTCGCAAAGTATGCTATGATTCATATTGTCATAATGTTTATTTTTTTTTAATTGCTTTGTTTTTAAGAAATTAGTTTTAAAAAATTTCATGATATTATGACAATAGCATACCTTGCATACCTTTGACCCCGCTTTCAAGCAACAATTTTTGCCAAAGATTTATTGATTTATTAAACAAACAATTTGCGGTTTTAGTAAAGAATGAAAAATATAACAAACTTGAACGTAAAAGTTATTCATTAAATTACAATCGATAAAAGTTATATGTACATATGTATATTAAATCCCATTATGAGGGAAAAACACTTAATTATTAAAAATCAGTTTATCGTCAAAATCTGTTTAAAAAAATTACTAAGTTCTGTAGGTCACACACACCCTTCCTAATATAGCAGTGATATTTTTTGATAGCTCATAGCGCGGGACGCGGGAATCAACTTATAAACTCCTCTAATATTATCATAAGAAATTTACCGTTAGAAATGACTTTTACTGTGCCCCTTTGACATACTTTGGCCAAATGAATAAAATGAAATATTAATGCAATGTGGAGGAGGACTTTTTATTTGTCATAATTTAACAAAAATTATAAAAATACATTTTTATACATTTAATAATCTCATACCACAAATCTGGAGGTAAGAAAAGTTGCACAAATATTTCTTTCAGTACAAAGTTATAGCTCGAACACAACAAACCGAGAGGAATATGAAATAAGAATTTTTGACTTTACGGGGACCTGTTTGTTCTAAAATGACTTACGTTATTATTGTTTATTTCACTGAATCCGATTATGTGTCTTCTTAGTTTTCCCTATTTATGGAAAATTCAAATGCAAAAGATTTGCTTGTGTAAGTAAATAAATGCATCAAGAAGGTTTCCTGAATGAATATCCAAGGTTATATTAATATATATATATATATATATATATATATATATATATATATATATATATATATATATATATATATATATATATATATATATATATATATATATATATATATATATATAAATCCAAGGTTATATTATATATATATATATATATATATATATATATATATATATATATATATATATATATATATATATATATATATATATATATATATATATATATATATATATTTATGTATATAATATGCATGCACGAGTTAATAATACTAAGATATTAAGTCTTTTTCGAATAGGTTGTATTTATGTTAAAATGTTTGTAAATTATGTATCGTTATTATTCGTTAGCAACATAAATAGGTATACATCACGTTTTGGGGAGATTTGATGGAAAAAAATGGAAGAAAGAATGATGGGGGATGACAGTATGGTGACAACCCGTGTAATGCGTGTTTAAAAACATAAAAAAAATATTCTATGAAACTAAATGCATACATAGATAATATTTTATGTGCATGTATTTATTTTGCTTAGAATTCAATTTAATCGGATATTTATGAAATTATTGTTACAGGTATTTAGATTAATAGCTTTAAAACTATGGTGACCGGAAAATTGTGTATTTTTATGTTTCTTCCAATATTCATGAAATTACAGTTATGTATTTGAAAGTACATATGCATTGGGTTAAATTTATTAAATCGATGTATGTATGTATGTAACTTCCCTAGACATGAACAACAACAGCACACAGCGTAATAGTTAACATTATATTGCAAAGTCATAATAGTCATTATTTTGGCAAATAAGCTCCTTTTCTAATTTTATTGTTATGGTTAGACAATAGAGTCCTACCGAATATTTTGTTTCGGATTAGGCCGAAATTGTGGTTTCAGCTGACGTTCGGTATAGGCCAAATGTGATCAAATACAGAAAACGAAACTTTTTATTTTATATAAACAAGTTATTTCAAATAGCATTTGTTAAGTATAAAATAAACCCCATCGATAAATTGTTTTGATTTGTGCGTCTTTCTATATATTTGTATTATCTACTTGTAACAATACAATATTATTGCACAAATTAATACACGGATAGAGCAATTGTTCAGAGTGGCTAGAAGACTTTACACCAATAAAGCTAATCTTGAAGGGATCAATGTAGAAAAATATTTTTTTTCATATTATAAACAAAACTTGTTAATTTTGACTATTTGACTATTTAATATACTGTCGACGTATTAATAATAATAACATATATTAAAATATTTACTTATTGCCACCTAAAATACAAAAATATATAGTATCTTACACAATTTTGCATTTATTGCTACAAAGTTTACAGATATTTCCTTTTTCCTAAATACGTTCTTTCGAGCTCGAATATGCTGAACCTGAAAACTAAAGGGTTTTTAACAATAGAATTCTAAATATTTGTGAATAAGTGTGTATTTGGCTCAGCTACCATTATAAATAAATCGATATTAGTTTAAGTTAAAAATCTTTCAATAATTTTCGAATTAGGGCGAATATTAACTTTTTTTCTGAATATCAGATTCGGTTCCACGGTGTTCCACTCTAAAAAAATTGGTTTTGGTCGGCCTCTATTAGATAATGGGCATAAAAAGTTTCAATTCATAAATTATAGAAATAAAGTTCGAAGCAACTGTAATTTGAATGTTTGTTTGTATTTTTGAAAATTTGTCTAGATGCAAGCATATCGCGACAATTTTAAACAAACACCTTGTGCTTCGAATTTGGAACAAGCATATCCCTCCACAAGCAGATTACCATTTTCTAAAGGCAATAGCAATCGTAGTCGTGGTGTCAATAACGAGTTAAATCCGGGGGGTACAGGAGCTGCAGCAGTAATAACACCCAGAATGTTAAGTCCTTCACCTTCGGAAAATGCTGGTAATAATGCATCTTCAACATCGGCTTTATTGCGGCAAAATCAAGAATTACGGCAACGTTTAGCCGAAGAGGCAAATAGTTATCGTCGTCGTTTGGACACGTATAAGCAGGCGCAACAGAATCAGGCTACTCTCGTAAGTCGTTTGCAGTCAAAAATTCAACAATACCGTCAACGTTGCAGTGATCTTGAGGAACGGATGCAGGAAACCATTAAGCCAGCCACACCCTGTCACACACCTAAAGTCACCACCGGACCAACATCTAACCAGGTTATGGTAGGTAACGCTTATGTGATTAAATATACTAATTTATTATCCCGGTGTGTATTCCCTGAGAAATCGATAGTCTCGGAATTGCATTGTTTATTATAAATATTTTTTTTTGTAACAAGATTAGAATAAGCATTCCGAACAGGGAAGATAGATTGCAAAACTTAAATTTTTTTCATAAATGTCAATTGTTAAACTATATAGTATAATAATTCAAATATTCCAAATAATTAAATAAAATAAAGAAAAATAAAGCGATTAACGAACTATTCATTAAAGCATTAAAGTAATATATCCTAAAACTATTTCGATTGCTCAGTTTTCTGCGGAATAAATTTTTTATAAAAGCAAAGAAATATATACATATTTCATATTTCCAGTTTAAGAATGTGCAATTTTGAGCTTAAAAATAGGACTTATGTAATTTAAAAAAATCAATACGTATTTTATAAACGCATTCGTAGGCTAGTAGCTAATGTACTGGACTGGTAGTCCGAAGGTCGGAGGTTCGATTCCTGCCGGAGACTGGATTTTTCTGCAAACAATCCAAATCAAATAGCTTCGCTTAAAAATACATAATGTTAAAAATTTATTTTATTTATAATATGGCTCCAATTTTGAGAATTTATTTCATTTTGTACTATGCGGATGTTATTTAAATGTTTTCAATGTTGAAAAATCCTGATATTTAATAACTTAAATACATATCCACATACATAATTTGCATATATTCACTATTGATACAAGCATTTACTCTTTAAATAGTGTTCAACTTCTTTGGCTTTGGGCCACTCCAGCCAACCATGTTCCTCATCGTTGGAAACTCCACCCTCACCACCGACATGCATTGGTAGTGGCAGAGATTTTATTGTACACGAGGATAGCAGTGAATTATGCCGCAAATTGGAAGAAGAACACAAAAAAGCTGAACAACTGTTGGCACAAAATAATGCGTTACGCCAACAGCTCATAGAATCGAATCATACAAATGAGGCCTTAACGAACGATTTGCAAAAATTAACCAACGATTGGTCCAATTTGAGGGACGAACTGATGGTCAAGGAAGACGAATTTAAAGAGGAAGAGCAGGTAATTTTTATAAATTTTACTTAAAAAACTAATTTATCCAACAACTTACTCAATGAAATACCGTATGAGTAATAGTAGGCTTACGCGATGAAATTTGTTGAAATACGTGTATGGAATGAAGATGGATTCATAAAATGGCAAGATATGAATTTTTAGAGGATTTGTAATCGGTTTCTTTCTACAGTTTAGTTCACTGCACCTCACATTAGCAAATAAAAATATTTCATACAACAAATTTCGTGAAAAATCTAAACCTGGTATAAGTCATTTCAGATTCTATTTAAAATATTGGAAAATCCCAAGGAATACACCAGCTATATTCAAAATGAGGAATGACCACCATTATCTCTTTGAGATAAAATTGTTTTTAATTACTTTAAAGTTGTGCAATATAAATCAAATTGAATTAGATTTTTTTTAATAATTATGTATTTTAAACTGATTTAAAAAAGGGAGGGGCTGTAAATATATTCGTCAATGTTTTTTTGTATAATTTACGATTTATTATTATTATTTTTTTTGGTAAATGGCTTAGTAGGAGAATTGGGAGTAGCATCTTCCACAAATTAATAATAATTGCTGTTTCTATAGCTTTCATTCGTTCGTTCGTCGAAAACTTATGCTGGTAATAGCAAACATTTTTAGTTTTTATTCTTGTTTTCAATATAAAAATTCGAACGAATGTACGTTAAAAAACAGATATAACTATGGCTATTTTTACATACTATTTTGCACACTATTAATTATTAAATGAGTGAATATTCTCTTTCAAAATTAAGGCTTTTAAGGACTACTACAACAGTGAACATAATCGCCTGGTAAAAATGTGGCGTGAAGTTGTGGCTGTTAAACGCACGTTTAAAGATATGCAAACTGCAATGAAATTCGAAGTGTCCAAATTGGGTTTGGAGATCAACGGTGCTTCAAAGGACATTAATGCGACGTGTAGTAATGTGGCCTTTAATATGCAACAACTTAAGCGTGCGTCCGATGAGCAGTTGGCACAAGCAAAACGAGAAAACGATGAGCTACAAAATCAGTTGGCCACACTTAAAGTGCAACATGAAAGTGCACGTCATGAGATTTTAGAGCGCGATCAACGTTTACTCGATCTAGTTAACCAATTGAAAAAGCTAGAGGACCGTTGTGCACAAGCTGAGTTACAAGCCATGCTTGCAAGTCGTTACAATGACGAAATTGAACGTTTGAACAGTTCAATGCGAGAGATAGCACAAGCTGTGGTCTTAGATGCTGAAATAGCAGATCGTGAGCAAGCGAATGATGCAGCAACGTCAGGACTCGTCGATGCAACAGCGCCTTCAATGCAACACGCGCATCCAACGCGTGATACTACAACGACAGCAGCATCAGTAAAGTCGCCAAGACGTTCTTCCGCACGAGCATCTCAAGCGTTTGCGGAAGGCACAATATCCGCTGTACAAGCAGCGTTGCACAAATATCAATTGGCTCTACATGATATGCAAGCGAAATTCCAGAGTGCTAGTGAAAATCTCCGCTCCACTAAAGCGCACTTGGACACTAGCGAGGGTACAAAAGCCTTACTGACCACAAAGATACAACAACTAACGGAGAAATTGGATGCCAGTAACTCAAAATTATCGGAGCTGCTGAAAGAACGTGATAGCCTTCAGAAATCTTTAGACGAGATAAGAGACAAAAAACAGCAATCTGATCAGGGAAGAGCCGAAATAAACAATGCGGTAAAGATGCAAAGATTTAATAGAAAGTTGGAGAAGATTTTTAACTAAAATATTTCAGTTCGAGAACCTGAGTGTTGATTTTGAAAAACTACAGTTCAACTACGGCAAATCGCAAAAGAAAATTGATGCTTTGGAAGATGACAAAAAGGCCTTAGAATTGGAGATACAAAGAATTCTGAAAGATAAAAACATAAGTGAACTAAATTTAAGGTACGTATAGCATCCATGTATGTATGTATTGAGTCTCAGTAATGTAAAATTTATATATTCCAAATTTAAGAAGATTGGAAAATATTTTGATCAATTTCGCAAGAATAGTTGAAGAAATTTCACTATGTAGAGCTAAAAGTGGCCAAAGTGCGCCACCTTTGTATATTTTCCAATATTCTTGAAATTTTGAATATATAGTCAGATCAAAATCACATCTTTGGGACAAGAACCCTTAATGTACATACGTGCGTATGAATGCATTGTTATGTACTCTATAGGGCCGAAGAGGACCGTGGCAGTCGTTTGAGGGAAGAAACAATATCATTGAGAGAGGAACTAAATCGGGTTAGTTTAAATCGTGATTTGCTGGAACAACAGCGTATAGAGGCCGATAATATAATTAATCTGTTAGAAAAACAAAAGGCCGATTTGGAATACGACCTTGATAAAATACTATTGGAGAAATCCGATCTTCAGGAAAGATTGGAGAAGATTTCTAGCAACACCTCTTCTGCTACAGATGAATTAAAAGTCTTACAACAAAATGTACATGAAATTCAAGAGGAGCGTAAAAAGCTAACAATACAATTACATGATCAAAGCAATGAGTTGGCCGATGCTCGTAAAGAACTTAGCAATTTGGATAAGGTGCGCCTTGAGTTGGAAACGGACAATCTGGGCTTTAGCGAAAAGGTCAAATGTCTCCAAATGGAAAAGGAGAAAATATTACAAGACTTGGCCTGCCTCACAAGGGATCGCAGTGATATACATAATCAGCTTACTGCATTGTGCCGCAAGAAGGAGTCTCTTAATGAGGAGTTAATGCGTACCCGCCAGAGATTAGAACAAACCACGGAAACAAATAATCGCCTCAATCGAAATTTGGAAGAGATGGTAAAAGATGTTGAAGAAAAACAAGTAGTAATCGATTTACATGAAAAGGAAACCCATCGATTACAGGTGAGACCCACTTTCTGTAATAATTAAAATTTAATAATATAACAAATTAATGCAAATTGCATTGTTTGTTGTTGTTTTAGCTATAAATATGCCGACATTTCATTGATCGCTAAACCAAATCGTCAGTTAAGTTTAAGCAGTTTGAAAACATTCAACCTCATATGTTTATGCCATACAAACCAAATACAATATGATAATTCAATATCGGCTTAGCGACCAACGAAATGTCGGCATATGAAGAGCTAAAGCTACATCAAGAAATGCATTTTGCAAAAACCCTACTTGTTTTAACGATTAATTGGGTAGAATATCCCGAATAATAAATTTCAATATTAAGATATAACAAATTAATAATTTTTATTTTTTATTTAGGAAGTTTTGGCAGCCTTACGTTCCGAAAAAGAGTCTCTTGATGCTATACTTTTTGACACTAATACAAACTTGGAAGCCGCCGAAGAACGAAAAGGTCAATTGGAGAAAGAACTACAGGAAACCCTAGTACGAGAAGAATCATTGAAAAACAGTGTTGCTCGCTTACAAAAGGACTTGGAGCAAAGCCAACGCAGAGCACAAGAAACTAAAACGCAACTTATAAATGCTGCCCGTGAGGCAGAAAATGATTTCAATCAAAAGATTGCTAATCTTAAATCAACAGCTGAAGAGGCGGCCCACAAACATGGCGAAGAGTTATTGCAACTACGCAATGGCTTAGAGAAACGCATGCAACAGGCCCTGCAAGCCCTACAAACTGCTAAAGATGATGAAATTGAAAAGCAACAAGAGCGTTTGGATGCTCTTCAAACTCACATTGAAAGTCTAATACAACAACAGGAAGAAGCCTTAATTCGAGCCGAAAATGAGAAGCAACAAGCTCTACTTATAGGTAAATTTGTATTCTTCAGAGTAAGAGATATTATGAATAAATTTCATCGATTTTTACTTTATATGAAGCTCATCGGGATAAGCAAGCGGTTCAAGAAAAATTGGAATCAATGGCAAGAGAATTGAAGAATGAACAGGATGCTTTAGAGCGGGAAAAGCGAGACCACAATACACGAGATGAAAAGCAACGGAGTGCAATAGCTCATCTTAAGGACGAAATAGTTACCATACGAACTAAAGAAGAGGAGCAAAAGTAAGTCTGATTCAAACTTTCCATTTTTAGTTTAGTTTAGAAAAGGCCATAATGATGTTATTAACTATTAGCGCAAATTTCATTTATGAGTATTTTCAATAAAAAATCGTAGACAGTAATTAGTATCAGGACGTTTATAAAGAGTAACTTTTATTGTTCCATTATATACCAAGGCCGTATCACCGTATTAGGCATTTTTCAAAGCGCTAATTTTTCCGAAAAGAAAATACCAAATTAAAATTTTTATTTCGGTTTGATTTATTGTATTATTGTATAATATGTCATAGAAATTTGTAAATATGTAAATAGATTTTTGTAAATAGAATAGAAAGAAAATTTATCTATTTCAATGTAGCTTTCATTTATTTATTTGAAATACTTATATATACATATATATATATATATATATATATATATATATATATATATATATATATATATATATATATATATATATATATATATATATTTAATTATTTATTTACCAATTTATTGATTATTGTTCGCTTAGCTGAGTATATGTCTGCATTTCAACCAAGTTATGTTTGAAAGCAAGTGCATTACAATTGTTTGTCGTGTTGTGTTTGTATAAAAGTTTTCTAAAACTATTATACTTACGAATATATGATTTATAAATCACATGTTCAAATTCTTAATGAATTCTCATATATTTTTTGTGATTTTCGTATAAGTATGTGTTTGAATGCTTTTCAAACATGATTTGGCTCAAGGGTTTGGTTAGCGCCAATGAAATGCAGGCATATATTCAGATAAGCCAACAACAAACAATAAATAGTTAAATAATTATTATGAAGAATATATGGAATAATGAATTTAATAAATAATATTTATTTACTCCGAGTATAACGAGATTTGTCTGTAACGAACTAAATTTCTAGTAAGGTTTAGTTCGTTATAACCAAACTCCACTGTACACATAAAACGCTCTCCAAATCGGATGTTATTGATAAAAAATAGTTCTTTAATCGTCGAGGATTAAAAAAATGTATTTAACTAATTTTCCGCCTATTTCACAGTTTTGATTAAGTTAAAATCTTTTTGGACATTCCCTTTCGAATGTGAAGCTACTCGCAACAAAATATGTAAATATATAACCTCAAAAACCTGAATCATCATATTTCATTATACGTGTACTATATACGAAAATGTAAAGGTTAAGCGCAGATAACGCCAAAGAAGGCTAACTGAGTACATACGTTTATTCCTTACTATTATTAATATGGAAATGGTCCGAATTCGTGCTACTTCCTTTGACTGCTAGTTCGTTTTTTACTGCGTCAGCTTTTGTATTAAAGAGTTTATTAGAGTAACATTGCCATATAATATAACATTGTCTCTCTACGCGTGCGGCGAGAGACAAAACTTGCCTAAAAATAACAACTAAATTAACTGCTGAATAAGAAATATTTAATGGTAGGAATCAGGAGATCAACACGCGCTCTTCACTAACTGCACCGCTAACAGCAGTCAACTGTATGATATGTAGCCTTGTGTCGTTTCACAATATTGGTGCATTCAAGACTACGCATCAAGCAGGACTGTTGTTATACGAACTTTCAGCTCGATCTTTTGTTTCTGAGGTATTTAAGCATAATATACTCTAAAGTAGTTTCGTTGTCATCACTGCTCATAACCGTGTCTATCGATATGTACTCGTATGCATGGTTTTGATTCACCAATTAAACCATCCCATTTTTGGTTAATGTCATTTATGAATTCACTTTTTGCCAAATTTGTATTGTAATTCAGAAAAACGTGCGAAATAAGCTCATTCTCTGCCGTCACTGAGTAACAAAAATTATTGATAGGTTCAATTTTACCATTTCTAGTAGATCCTCTCAAACTGAAAAGTTTAATACGCATGTTGCACGTATGTATGTTGAAAATATTCCCTTAACAAGGAAGTCATAAAATTCTTTAGAATCATGGCATTGTCCCAAAAGGACAATTATACTTATCCGTAATTGAGTAACAACTACAAGTCTCTTACCATGATAAAATGTGTCTTATACGTAAGTGCGTTAATCGCGTTTAAGCCTGAATTTCAAATATCAGAATTATGGCAATAGTCCATAAGTACCAACAAAGTATTTTCCCATGATAAAAACTATCCTATATGCTAATCCACGCTATAAACTGTCAGTTTTTAAATTTAGTTCAAGTCCATTTACAAACACTTAGATTTATAATAGTAGGATGTACTTTTTTGTTCTTACCAGCCGTCGTCTGGGTTTTTATAAAATATAAAAGAATTATTATAAGGGCTCGGGTTGGTGTTGAGCAATCATTTATGTTTCTAATATGTATAATTGCTCGCAAAATGTTTCAAAATATTTATGTTTTCAGAATCAAATTAGAAGATTGTATACGTAGACAAGAAATACAAATGAATGCTTTAAGGGAAGAAAAGGATAATCTCCAAAAGCTTGCAGATGAATTGAAAATGGAGATTCGCCTTAAGGACGATAAAGTGGAGACTATTTCTAACGAATTGCAAGATACGATGAGGAAAGTCAAAGAAGGTAATTTGCAAATTTTTATGAGAAATACTCGAAAATTGTTGTTGCTTATTTTATTTAAAATAGGCGAAGGTTACATAGAGAGTTTGCGAAAGGACTTGACAGATACAAGAAGGCAGCTAGCGGATAGCAATATCGAGCGTGACAAGTATTCCGATAGCAATAAAGAGCTAAGAGATCACGTTAAAAGAGTAGAAGGCTCTAAACGAGAACAGGGTAGAGCTATAGAGGAAGCGTTACAAAAAATTAGTAATTTGGAAGAAAGCAAAAATATTTTAGAAAACGAGAGAACACGTTTGACGACCGTGCTAAAGGAAACTGAAAATAATTTATCTAAAATAAGTCAGGAATTGAGTAGCACACGAAACACGTTGCAAAGGACTCAACAGGAATTCATCCAAAAAGATGAAGGAGGTAAAGAGCTGCAGAATAAATTAGCAGCTGAGATAGAGCTAAAAGAACGGGCACAACAGGAATTGAGCCAAGTCAAAAAGCAATTGGCAGATTTGGAAGCAAACCTATGCGCTACTCGTCAAGAATTAGGTAGGGCTAGATGTCATTCGAATCAGGAAGAACATCGCTTTCATAACAGGGAACAGGAATTGGTTGCACGCATTGAAGAAGCTCGTGGCAAAGAAAAACGTTTGGAAGATCAGAAACATAATTTAGAAGTTTGTCTGGCAGATGCCACTCAGCAAATACAGGAACTGAAAGCCCGGCTAGGTGGAGCAGAAGGACGTATAAGAGCACTGGATGAACAGCTAGCTTGTGTTGAAATACACAAGCGTGAAACTGAACATAAATTAAGCTCCGTCGTCCAGACGCTTAGACGTATTGCTGGCATACAAATTGATGGTAGCGTCAATCTTTCACATCGTCTAGTCAGCCCATCTCGTCGTTTTTCCCCGGTTCGAAGTGTTTCGGGCGCTGCGGCTCAAAGTTGCCATGATTATGAAACACGAAGCACTTCCCATTGCCCTGATGCACCAGCTATTGACTGTGATCCTGATCTAATACGAAAAGGTGTAAAATGTCTTATGCACCAAGTAGTTCAAATTGAACGAGAGAAGGACGACTTCAAAATGCAGCTCATAGCAGCCAAAAAGCAATTGCAAGATGCAAGCGAACAGCAACTGAGGTGTGACTCCAAAGTATCGAAGCTCCAACAAATGATACGTCATCTTCAGCAGGAAAAGAACAATCTTGACACAGAACGCAGCATGAAAGTATCAGCCTTAAGTGCTGTTGAAGATAAATTTCACAAAAAGCAGGAAGAATGCCAACAATTACGCGAAAAACTAGTTCAAACTGAAATGCAACTAAATTCTTGCACTGAAGAAAATTCCCAAAATGAGGATCGTTTAGAGAAGTATAGGCAGCATGGCGCTAAATTAGAAAATGAAAAGCGCCACTTGCAAGAGGAGTTGGCTAAATTGGAAGGTAAGGCCACCAAATTAGATTTGCAGAGAGTGGCTTTGGAGGGAGATCTTACACGTTTGCAAATGGCTCTGCAAGAGAAAGACTCCAATATAAGGCAGGCTCAAGAACGTCTAGACAGCCAAAACAGAGCCATGGCGCAATTGGAGGATAGATGTGCTTCTCTAAAGTCCGCTCTAGATCAAATGAAGGAAAGAATACAAAAAGGTGCAGTTATAGAAGCCGAATTAAGAGGGGAGTTAAAATCAGCTCGCAAAGAATTAACTGATCAAGGACATAGTTCTCAAACCAACGAAGATAAGCTTAAGTTGCTACAAAAATCTCTTCAAACTGCCGAAAATGAAAAACGCATTTTGTCTGAACGACTTGAAAAAGCTCAGTCGTCAATAAACGAACTCAGACGAGGACAGCAGGCACAACTAGATAGCGTTCAACGTTTGCAAGATCAAGTCAATGACTTGGAGGTACAGAGATCATCTTTGGAATCTCAGCTGCGTATTGCGAAATGGAATCAGGAAACGAGCGATAAAAATAATGGTGCTATCAACCGTAACGAAGAAGATGAACTCAGTCGTCAATTAAAATCGTCGCAAAGAGAAAAATCCGAGTTACGCACCAAACTACAGGTGTTGCAAGACAAAGTTAAGCAATTGGAAAATGAACGTAAAAGTAAATTTTCTGGTGATACTGTCTACGATAGATCTGAAAAAGCAGCCGGAGACACTCCATATTATGAAGGTAATTATGATTCTAATCGTATGGACAGCAACAATGCTGGCAGAAACGGTAACTATCTTAAGGGCTCAGGAATATCTACTGGACTTGGTGGTACTTTCGACTGTGGGTTGGATCATGCTGCGATTGAACATGAAAACCGCGATTTGCGTTTAAAAGTAAGACGTTTGGAAACACTTCTAGCTGAAAAAGAATCAGAATTGGCCCGTTGCAAAGCTCGCCAACATGATAGTGCCAAATGCATGGACGGGTTTGATTCTGAACGTCATAGAAGTGCCCAATTGCATGCTGAAAAGCTATTGGATGCTAGAGAGCAAGCTCATAGACAACAAGTTTTACGGTTGGAAAATCAGGTTAAATTATCTTATTACGAAAGAATAATTTTCAAAAAAAAATTAATATTTTTATTTGTACACATTGTAGATCTCTTTGCTACGAGAGCAACTGGCACAGGAAGCAAAAAGACGTCAACAGTATATATTACGCAGTTCTAAGGCCAATCGCGAAATGCAACACTTAAGAAATACTTTAGGTGACAGTTTGCGTCATGTATCGCAACATCCTTTAGATCCAAATATTTTAGAAAGTGAATCAAGGAGGTAGGATAACATTTATTATTTATTAATTTTTGACAAATATTCGTTAGCTGAAGTGTCCCCTTTAATTAAAACATGCAATCACTTTTAAAATGATTCATGTCAGAATATTTCCGTGATTGTTTCGTAATTTCTAAAACGTACATAATTTGAAATTTCTTAAAACAACAGAACATTTTTACTTTTAAAATGATTCATATCAGAATATTTCCGTGATTGTTTCGTAATTTCTAAAACGTAATTTGAAATTTTTGAAAACAACAGAACATTTTTACTTAAAAATTTCTTTTATAAGCTTTAATGGATTGTAATTATAAAGAAATGTTTGCATCAATTTCATTTATACTTATTTATCGCTCGTATTTCGTCAGTGATTAATATTGTTAGTACTTTTTACTCATTTTGAGCTTATAAACAACAAGCCATAAAACTTACAATTTTATCACAAAATCGTTTTAACATGAAATAAACCTCCAAATAAATCTCTTTGAATATGTACATACATAATTTATTTCAATATTATTTATGTATATATCAACTAATGATATGCGATTTTTTATTCTTATAGGTTAGATAACGCGGTAACGATGAGTTTACCACCATCCACCTGCAGAGAGTATGAGCGAGATTAAATATGTAGATCTTTAAGCCAAACAACAAAAACAAAAACTGCCGTATTCCTAAAAAAATAGAAAAACTAATGCATTTATTTTTAAATGTTGGCGAACAAAAGTACATACATATAATTTTTTTTACAAAAAACTGCACTAAAACTAATATGTCAAACAGAATTTTAAGTAAAAAAAATCAAAGTTAGTTGACAAAAACCTCAAGTTGATGGTAAATTTATAGAAAAGTAAAATTTGTTCTACACAACTTAATTATTTGAACTCATTATAAATTTAATTCAATGTAACAACAACATTCTTAAACAATCCTTAAAGAAGGCTTATCGTTGTCTGCTTAGAAAGACAATCGAATATAGTGTGTTCAATACAATAGGAAATAAAAAGACAAATTGCAACAGTTTCCAGTTTTGTGTCAAATGCTGTTACTGTTCTCATATTTTTAAAAGAGAACAACGTTTTACAGACACTTTTATTTGGAACTAAGAAGTTATACACAAAATTTTATTATTATTATTACCTACATATATATATATATATATATATATATATATATATATATATATATATATATATATATATATATATATATATATATATATATATATATATATTTATATTTATTTATTTACATTAAAAACTGTAATTAGGATGAAATAAAGAACGAAATATTAGAAAAATATCTATAACATATTTAAAAATAAAATAGCATTAAAAGACATTAATGTGTATTGTTTTCATTTGTCTTTAAGCAACTTTTCTAAACATTTGACAGCAACTTTCATGTTTGCTTTTTGGTCCGATAATTTTGCCACTTCACCCACTATAGCAAAAAGTGCTTTTGATTTACCACTTCGATACTGTTTAACAGCCTTGGACTGATTTTCAATAGCTTGTCGGCAATATTCCTCAATAGTTTTAATATCCGAAATTTGTAAAAGATTATGTGTCCTGATTAGCTAAAAGAAAAAAAACCATCTGTGTAAATTTTATTATGTTGCCTTAAAAAATGCATACCTTTTCAATTTCAACTTGTGAGTCACGTACTAGTTCAATCAATTTTCTGGCAGCTCGTAAATTTATATCTTCCGCATGTAAGGCTTTTATTATGTCTTTTAAGTGATTGTAATTTAGACGACTAAGTAGATATCATAAAATATATTTTTAATATTTTAATAATTATTAAATATTTACCATTCATCCAAATCAGTGTTGGTTTTGTTGCAATAAGTAAGAAAGTCGTTAATAAGGAAGTTGGTTACAAGTTTTTTTGGTACCTCCGGTAGATTTTTTATTATATTCAAAAAATGTTCCAATAAAATCGGTTCGTTCTAGAATGAATGATGTTTGTATATATGTATATATATATATATATATATATATATATATATATATATATATATATATATATATATATATATACATATATTATAAGTATATATTATTGTAATTTCATCAGTTCACTTCAGTATACCCTTGCGAGTTCAACTCGCCAAAATTCTGGCGTTTGCGATTTACAGAACACTAATCTTGCGAGTTCAAGTCATAATTGCAAATATTATACGAGTTGCGAGTGTGAGAACATGCCTGTCACTAGTCCTAGAATGGAGTCAGTGAGAACTACCTCAGACTTTTTAATAATCACCCTTATGGTGAATAATATTTCAGGTAAAATACGTTCAATTTTTTCAAATTTCTATCGGCAAATTTGTATTTTTATTGTTATTGTGTAGTACTTTGTTATTGTTGGTTGTTTCATAGGAAATAGTTCACGTGAAATCTGTATTGGTCGAAAAAAAACTGGCATTGACTTAATATTCATATGAAAATTTTTTAATTTGGACCTCAAAACAAATTGAGCAGAAAATTTTGAAAAAAAATTTCAGTGCGGTTTCTAACCACATTAGATTCCTAATTCAAATAAGTAATTATAATAAATAACAACAACAGTGTAAAGAAAAAAATAGTACTTTTAACACATATAATAACTGATTTAAACAATCTCATTTCAAAGTTATTATTGATAAGCAGTCATCTTACCACTAATATGATTGCAACTTCCTGATTTAGCTTATGTTCTTCTACAAGGCGTTTCCTTGTCTCTTCTGGCAATTCAGGTATAGAGTTTGCTATATACGGTACTGAAACTAATAAAGTATCACAAGAATCACTTGTTTTTCCCGACATGTTTAATATTAATGGCGGAAGATTTGGTTCCGGCATAAATCTATAATCTTGTAAAATTTCTTTGTCACGCATAGATATTGTGCAGCGATTTTCAGCATCCCATGCACGCGTTTCATTTGTAACTGCACCACCTTGGGAGACTACATCAAATTGCCGTTCGATTTCGTATTTAATAGCTTGTGAAATGCTACGAACAGAACCAATATTTTTTACTTCTGTGCGTACGCCTAATGGTTCACCCTCTTGATGTATAGAAATGTTGGCATCAACACGCAGGGCTCCTTCTTCCATTTTGCAGGAGCAAGTTTGAAGACGTTTCAATGTCAATATCAATTCTTTAACTAAAGAGGCTGCCTCTTCTCCGGTCTCTAAGGCAGGAGCAAATACTAATTCCATAAGAGGTAAACCAGCACGATTTAAATCAACTAGGCTTCTTTTAAGTACTTCATCATGCAAAGACTTCCCACTGTCCTGTTCCAGTTGCAATTGTAACAATCGTACCGTTTTATAATATACTTTCTTACCCGGCTGAATTACAGGAAATTTTATTTCGCCATTATTGGCTAAGGCAGCACGTTGTTGAGTTATTTGATACCCAGTCTATAAAAAATGGTGTAAAATATTACAAAGTTACTTTGCCTTTTTTAGATTTACTGGTAAATCTGCATAGAAGTAATGTTTTCTGTCGAACATTGAAACTTTGTTGACTTCGCAACCCAAAGCTAACGCCGTCTTAATTCCATATTCCACGCATTTTCGATTAAGTACCGGCAATGTTCCTGGGATAGAAGCATCAAAATATGACACCGCGGAATTAAGGGGTGATCCAAATGTGGTTGCGCTTCCGGAAAACAACTTAGAATCTGTAGCTATTAGGGCATGTACTTCCAGGCCAATAACACTTTTCCACTTCCTAAACAAATTATTTTAGTTTGTTTTACCGGTCTTATAAATCATATAAATTACCCATTTAAGATGTTAGAGACTTCAGCTTTTGTTGCAAATGGTCTTGTCAGAAACTTTTGATTCAAAATAAGTAGCTTTGCAAACATATTTGCAATTTTTACTTGCAAATATTCAAGAAAATATCCTGAGCATTTGGTTATGGCACAAATTTTACTTTGTGGATTATGGTAGTAATATTCGCAGTAGCAACAACATTAAAAACCTGTGCTTTTTTATTTACTGTGTCTTTGCTGCCGACAAAAAAATATCAGCTGTATTGTAACTTTACTTTTAACATTTTATACTTGCGTTACCAGACTTAGTTCCGTTGTATATATTCTGTGTTTTTTATCACAGAATATTATAGTTTATGTTTTTTATATTCAAAGGGGGTTTTCACACAAGACTAATTGTGCTGGCATAAAATCGCAGTTTGTTGGCTTTTTCGGTGAAGAGAGTGGTTTTTGGTTGGCGCAATTTTTTTCAACCAGCTTCAAACCCGCACAAGCAGAACAAAACTAACACATACACACTTATGAAAGCACAGGTTCTGCGAAATAAACAAAGAAAATACTAACACACACAAAGCTTTGTATACGTACACAATTTAATGCCAGCATAATTAGTCTAGTGTAAATACGAAAGAACAAAAGTTGTGCGGATTAAAAATTTGTCTAATGTGAAAACCCCCAAAAACAGATCCAACAAAATATATCGCAAGGCGAATTCATAACAGGACCACAGCGCAGCTGAAAACTATTTCTATTTTTTATTGCCGAGTTCAAAAGCCCCATTTATAGATCTATGCAAGGCAAATTGATTACAACAATGCCGATAATACAATTGTAAAACGCCTTATGAAAAAGTTGATGGGACATTTTTTTATTTTTATACATTGAGTTTGACAATCACCTTACCTATCACCTGAACAGTTGGACAAACCTTATTGATGGAGCTTGAGTTTACAGTCCAGAATCATTATGAACATTTTTTGTTTTCCTTTTTACAAATATTCTACCGTCATTTTTTTCTTTTGGGCCCATACTCAGTACATGTACCGCATGTATGCATGCATATTTAAATCACAGTAATGACTTAGTTATGTAATTTTCAATCCATGTAGTATTTATATTGAAACCGATAACGAAAAAAATGTTTTTGTTTTCATTATAAATAATCGATCGAACGAAGGAACGAGTATAGTTTAAATTATTTTGTCCCATTATGGACAAATGCGGATATGCACATACAGCAGTGATTGCTGTTAATAGCATCGAATGAATTTTTTTACAAACAATCAAAATACCTTTTATTTATTTTATTTAAAAAAAAAAACTCAGCCACACGTACACATGCTTGATGTTAATTAATTTGATAGTGAAATATCCCCTTAAAATATTTTATAACAAGGGAAATTAGAAAAACTACGTGGCATCCATTGTCTTCGTCTCCTTTTTTAACTTATTCCGTTGTTTTACTCGTGTCTCCTTTTTAGTCACCCTCCAACTACTACTTCTGCTCTGGTAATATCGTTCATTTTGGAGGAATGTAAAAGAAAAAAAATCATAAATGATACGACAAGGTGCACGATGGAATGTAGAATTTTTAAAAAGTTATAAAAGATTATATTGTCAAAATTTCTGAGCGACAGAAATTTACAACAATTACACAACAAATCAACACTTAAAGGCAGAAAATAACGTTTTACCATACAGGTGAAGGGTGAGATTATTTACTAGGAACAAAACAAAACTGAACTTGCATACATTAGAAGGAGATAATCAAGAAAAAGAAGAAATTCAACTGGAGGATACGAAGAATAAAACAATGAAAGAAGAGAAGGTATTTTTCGTTGATTGGTTAACTTTTTATAATGATAGAGGACAGTTAAAACGTTATTTACAGTAACGATATGTACTTATTTGCAAAAGACTGTGTGGTACCTGAGGTTTATATGCACATACTTACATACATATTTACACACATATACTGATTTCAATACTTTGTGAATGTTATTTGCATGGTGATGTGGTTGCTCGTTTAAACACGATAGCCATCAGCCAGCTGTTTCTATTTATTTATTATAATATTTTGATTGGTTAAAATGCAGAAATTAATAAGAAAGGACATTTAACATCTTTAGCTAGACAAACATTGGGACTAAATGAATTAATAACAGATGGTGCATATAAAACATCAACAAGACAATTACTTTTAAGTTTATAGAACAAAAATGTTTCCTTAAATTTTTAATGTTAAATTTTTTCTATAATATTGCACTATTTTGGTTTCTTTTCAATGCAGATTAGAACTAGAGCAGAAGCAGAAACAGTCGAAGACGTAGAAGTTACTACAAAAAAATTAGTTACGAAATCCTACTCCTATTTCTTCATCACCAATTCAACGTTTCCCATTATTGTTAAACCGACACATCGAACAGCAGCAAGTCGTTACCATAACAAAAAACAATTAAAAGTGGTGGTACACCTGGAAAAATTCGTATACCACCAGAACAGCAATAGCCCTCGAAAAATCCTACCAAAAATTATAGTTCTTACGTACTTAGATTCCACTTCAAATCTATCAAACAATCCTATTTAAAACAAGAAATAAAATTCTTACCTAGAAAAAACTATTTGAAAATATTCTATAATTTGAGAGTTATCAGCTTTGTTTTAACCACACGAAAAAACTCATTCATCACTACCTTTATCGCGTGCAGACAAAAAACATGGAACTTGAGAAAATTTTCAATGATTTGGAATCCAATCAAAATCATGAATGTGAAGAGGCAAAGAAAAAATTGGCAGATCAATTTACTTTAAGTAAGTATTTCTCTTTTATAAAATTATCGAGTTATTGATGTTTTTGCTTTCAGCCAAAGATCAATGGCTAGTTCACAGTATGATGGAATATTATCTTAAGACTGGATCTTACCGTATCATTGAGGTTTTGGTTAAAGCTCAGTCTCCGCATGATGGGTACCTGTTTGATCGTTTAGCGGATTGGTTGAAAACACCATCGCAACGCCTTCACTCTTTAAATTTATTTTGTTTCGTTGTTCGCCGCCATCCAACTTGGTTATTTAAAGTGGAAAAACATCGTTTAATTAAGGACATGTTACACTGGTTGAAACAGTTAGAAGTGAGTTAACTTATGTGTTTAATTTTTTCAGTATCGAAGAGATACATTGTGATAGAATGTATGTGAATATTCTGGTTAAGTTGTGAAAGGCAGGAATTTATAAAGCATTCTGTTAATATTTTTTAATTGATGAGGGGTTTTTTGTACTTGAGAGTGGATTTTGACGGCACCAGGATTGTAATTGTTGATAAGATATATAGCTTGCATTTGTTGCCGGATGATAAGTCGCACTGTTAGAAGGAATATTGTCCATGTCATATCTGGGGTTAATTATTATTCGCGGCGATTATATAATGTTAATCTTGATTTGCCGGTGCACACCAGGCCAACACGTGTTCTTTCGTTAGTTATACATATTTACATAGTTTTTAGATATATTTTTAATAGCGCTGTCGGTTACCCTCAATGTGTAAATATTGTAAGGGATTTGTTCTGAGTGGCTTTCTAGACTTTTTGAGCTTTCATTTCGTAGTTTTGTAAAATTTAGAGTTAAGCTATTTGTTTTTATAAAACGATTTTTTAGGAATTGACTTTTATCTTACAGCGTTCAATTCCGCATATTTTTATTGAAATCCCTTTATTTTTTTACAATAAGATTTAGTCGCCTTCTTGTTGATAAATGTCTGCTACAAAATTATATTCCTAAATTACATATTTCTTCATGTACAACTGAGATATATACATATTTGCGTACATACTATGTCAATCTTTTAATTATTGTTTCTAATCTTTTAATGTATAGATGAGCTACATAATTACGGTTGTTTAGATATCTCAAAGTTTTTCATATTTTCATTTACATATTAAATTTTTTTAGGTATTTTATTATCTTCGAAAATACTTACAAAAGAGTATGCATCGTTTAATAGTTTTACATAGTAATGATTATTTTTTTACAGACTGAAATAACGTTTAAAAATTACATACATAATTAGAAATTAAATTGTTTTCACAAATAAAACTTTTTCGGTGAGCATTTGAGTTTGTAATTTTAATTTTTAACCAGAACATGTATATGTTTTTTCATTAAAAATTCGTTATTTTTGTGTTCAATAAATAAAAAACCAAACTAATAACATTGCAGATTGAAAAAGAAATAGTGCCACTGATGAGTGCTTTATTGGCCATAATAACATTACTTCCCATTATACCTAGTTTGGTTCCAAATTTTCTCAATGATTTATTTGCTGTTTTCGCGCACTTGGCATCGTGGAATAATCAACATACAGCGCGCTTGTCGGAAGATAAATTAGTACATTTGCAGCTTGGTTTACAAATGTTATTTCATCGATTGTATGGTATGTTCCCATGCAACTTTGTCTCTTTCTTAACGGATTTCATACGTAAAGAGAAAGGTGCCATATTTCAACATACGATAAAGCCATTATTGGAAACTGTGCGATTGCATCCCATGTTAGTAACAGCAACGGTGGAGACTGAAATGAACTCGGATAGATGGAAAGATATACAACCGCACGATGTAGTTGTTGAATGCATGTGTTTATCATTACCGATGAAATATCAGGATATAACAAATCCTGACAGCATAGCAGGTATTTCGGACTGCCAGTCTAATATAGTAATAGCAGCGACTGCATCAACGACAACAACAACAACAACATTTTATCAGTTATCATCTACCTCAACTTTTAGTAGACCACACTATAGAGACTCGCAACCGCAAAGACTCAGTGGTAGTGGCAGTAATTCAGGAATATGGAGTCCGTACCATGAAATAATAAATGCATCTCATACGCCATTAACACCCACACCAACATACATGATGCCTTTATCTTCGTCATCCACAGCAACGGCTCACAACCAGACCACGTTGGGTGTAAACGATTGTTCCCCACCTGAGGCGGCTGTAGAAGCTACACCAGAAACTACCCCGTTAAAAGATAATCGCGACCTGAAGCGTCCCTCGTTGGTAGGCGCTACTGGGATGGCTAATCCGTTAGCTGTCAGAGATATATTTGCCTCTAGTCAACCATCTTCACCCCACAGAGGCAAAGACTCACTTCACAGCCAAAACTTACACAATTATCAGCAACAGCAACATTTTAACTTTCCAGATATTACATCGTCTGCAGGCGGCACCACGTTCGTGGAGCAGGAAATAAATACAAGATTGATAAGCAGGGGCAATACCAACTATGATCGCAAACTTCAGCAGATTTTACAAGACCGTCGCCAAACACAGAGCCCATTTCAAACTATTGAATCCTTGTCAATAAAAACACAGAATGATTTGTGTCGTACACCAGACATTGAATTGACTAGCTGCTATGGTCTCATTGGAAGTGGAAGATACCCTCATTCTAATTCCATTACACCTCTATCAGTTTTGACTGCGACGCCTACACCAACGCCTACGCCTGGATCAACACCGCTTGCTATGCATGCGATTAGCACGCCTGTGGAAATACCAATAACTAAAGTTTGTGATCAATGTAATGAAACTGATCAAACGATGTGCACAGAAGGTGGTTTGCAAATGCCCACAAGTCGCTCGATGCAACTGCTGGCAAAAGGTATTAAAAGACGTAATCGTATGACTAGTTACTGTTACAATGAGAAGGGTTGTGAAAAGATCTATGGCAACAATTGTTCCTCCGAATCGTCTTATGTTACCCAACACAAAATTAGACGTACAAAATCATTATCATCTCTTCGTATTTTTTCTTCAAAGACTTCGCAAGCTTCTGGCGATAACTCCGATTCAAACGAAGAAGATTCAATAACAACGTCTACTATAAGGCCATTACAAAAATGTCCCAAAATGTTGGCCATTGCATCGGTTACAAAAAATGCAAGTCAAGTTAAATCCGTGATGGAAGATAAATCAACACAAACTTTAGAAGCAGTTCCTCAACAGAATCATGAAAACTCTCTTTTACAGATGCTAATTGAAACTAAAGATTACCGCACGGCTTACGAAGCGAGCAGACAAACTCCTAATGAGATCCTAGATCAATTTATAGTCAGAGGATTGCGTAATAATGGTGTAGATAGATTTGACCAAGAGCAGTTTCAACTGCTTTGCTTGCAACTACAATACGAACGTTACAGAAGAGAAATCCACGCTGAACGAAACCGCCGTCTAATGGGAAGGTCTCGTGATAAAAGAAGTCTGGAAATGGAACGTGATCGTTTAAAGGAACAACTCAAGGATTTCGAAATGAAGAACAAAGAATTGAGTATGCAACTTGACAAGACTAAAAAAGCCACAAACGAAAAAGTATGCGAATATCAAGAAGAGCTGGAAGCGTTAAAAGAAAAGTATCAAAATGAGTTGGAACAGAATCGTTGTTTGCGTCAGACAAACGAAAATCTACAAACAAAATTAAAGGAAGAATTGAGCCAACGCAAAAATATCAATTATGAGTTGGAAGCTTTACGTGGTCAAGTTTTTAGTTTGACCACAGAGCTCCAACATGCTCAACAACAAGCCGATATGGGTTTACAATGCCGCCAAGAATTAGGCCGCTTGGAAGCTGATTTTATTGTTATGGGCGAAGTTCAGGTAAAATGTCGTGAGAAATTGGTTGAAATGGATAATTTTAGAGCAAGGGATGAAGAGTTGCATGTGCTTCAAGAGGCCTTTAATATAGAGTTGAAAGGTATTCTATTATTTTCTCTCATATTTATTTAATGTTAATGTTGTTACTTAACATTTTACAGATCTAAAACACAATTTAGATGACAAATCATCACAATTAGAAAGCGCACGACATAAAATACAAGAACTGCAATCACAATTAATGAATAGTGAGAAAGTAATAACAGAACAAAAGCGACTTTTAAAAGCTGTCAAGGATGAATATGAGGAAAAATTTAAGGTAAATTTTTCTAAAAAAAAATACATTACGTAATGATGTAGTTATTGTTATTTGTTTGATAAATGCATTTTTTTTAAATTTTAGTGCTTAAATAAAAAATATGAAGTTCACAAAACTATAATGATGCAAATGGAGGAGAAATTTATGATGTCTTTACACAAACCTGTAGCGTTGTCTCAAGGAAATGCCTGCTATTCGCCAGATACTGATAAAACAGGTAACACAAAAAATACTGAAGCAGTTTCCGCAAGAAATTACTTTCTTAAATTCTAACCCATTTATGCAGATGTGGAACACAATTCTCCTTTGTCAGCATCTTTGGCTTCGAGTGAAAGCTTATCAACAAGTTTAAGATCATCAGAATTAAGAAATCTTCAACAGCTGGTAGAGAACCCCATCACTGAAATAGGCGCATCAACCAGCAATGCAACGACAATAACTGGTGGCATAAACATATCCGATGGTCAACGCATAACACCACAGACATTAGATTTGGCTTCTTCAGCAAATACCGCTACAAATGTTTTGAATTTAATGACAGAACAGTATGAATTAAATTCATCCGATGCTGCCGCCACATTTCGATTGCCGACGACAACAGCCATGAAGTCCTTAATTAGCAGTACAAGTCATGCACCCACTACCAGCAGTAGCTCGTCTACAACGCACATGCATCCAAGTTTACAACCATCTACTTCAAAGTGTTATAAACCAACCACGGATTAACTCTCGCTCCCCCTCCTAACTACAACGTTGAAAACAATTCAAATCAAAGATTTAATCATAGATATAAAAGAGCAATTCTAAAAACAAAAATACAATAGCAACTTATATTACTAAAAACGTTCACAAAGAACAAAAATACCCAACCAACCACCAAACCAATTATTTTTCAATAAACAAACTTTTTTAAGTCATCTATTAACTAACTATACATTAAAGAACATATTTAAAGAAAATACATCAAAAACCATAACCCCCATTTATCTCAATTGTCTTATATTATAAACTATACATGTATTTTTATTGTTCACTTCTTTAAAATTATAACTTGTTGATATTGGTTATTAGACTCTTCTTTTAATAGCATGTTTTAATAATGTTTAGCTTGAGGTCTGCTTTTTTAAAAATTTGTTTATTTAACACAAATCCACATTTCAATACTCAAAGGGTATTTGTTTATAAAAAATCAAAAAAGGTATCTCAATCTCAATATTATTTAAATATTCATCAGTAAGTTTATTTTATTGCTCTTTTAAAATCAAAACCGGCCTGAAATTTTGTTAAATTAAGATATTTTTCAATAAACAAATAAAAAAGAAAACAATTATATACATACACAACTTATTGCACATGCTCTTTATTCTTCTTTATAAGATTAAATGATTATAATAAACAGGAAAAACAATATTTCACTATGATTGATTAAAAAATACAAAAACAAATAAAAAGGCTATTATAAAAATTGGGAAGAAGTGTTTAATTTGAGCAAATAGCTCGATGGACATAAAATTTATGTTATGTATGTAATTTGGCGGTAAAATTTTAGTGTTGTAAGTTCATAATTTTTTATTTATCTTTAATATGGTTTGTAATTTTAATATTCTATTGTTTGTTGTTGGCTTAGCTAGGTATATGCCTGCATTTCATTGGCGCTAACCAAATCATCAGTACCCTTTTAGCCAAATCATGATTGAAAGCATTCAAAGCTCGTATACTTATGCCACAGACTACAAACACTATATGAGAATTCAAACAGAACTCAATCATATTTTTCAATCAACAAAAACACCTAGCTAAGCCAACAACAAACAATAGAATATTAAAATGGTTATTTTGGAGAATATCTCGAATAACGAATTTGATAAATATGGTTTATAATTATATAATTAATTTTACTTAAGATATATAGTATATACTATATACGTATTATCTTTCGCTTTTAACGAGATTTATGAAACAAAAATCACTTAAACGATGTCATACCCATTGGAGGAGTGTGCATCATGTATAATAATTACAATGAAATGAATGAATAATATTAAGAAATACATACATATAATACAACATATAAATATTATTTCTTGATGACGACTCTGGTGTTCACAATGTGAATATTGAAAACAATGTTTATAATATTGACCAAACTATTTGGCCTGTTCCGAATCGCTAGAATTAACGCCAGGAGGAGTCGAACGACCATCTGATTGAACCTGATGTTGATTTACCAAACGCTGACGTTCCAAATACATGGAAACTTTTATATTGCGTACTTGATGATTGTTAATCAATTTCAAAAGTGCAATGACGCCAATACCAACATTTATAGCAAACGCACCCCAAGCTCCAAACTTCCAGTAAAAACAGATGCGATAAGAATTTTTACCACGAATTATTAGGAAGAAAAGATAATTCAACTTACTTGTGCAGTACCCATTTCAATATAAAAGCCCGAGGTATCGATGTTATCCGTATTACCATGAATGATATTTTGTCCAGCAGTAATTTCACATGTAGGAAAACGTTTTGTCATACCATCACACCAAATTATAAAGCCTAAAGTTATCATTATTGACGATATGATACACATCGCTAACATCCATATGCTTAAAACAACATCAATGAAAAGAGCCAAGAAGTTTTCCTCATCTTTTATGCGAATATAACGATAGATTTGTATACACGATATTATCAACATAAATATGCTCGTTACCAATGGAAAATTACAAAATCCCGAAGATGACCACTGTGGATCAAACATACCATCCTCTTCACGCCATTTACCAGTAGTAAACAATAAACAATGTCCACTAAACAGATTGATATGAGAAGCACAAATATGTACATACTTAGTCATTTGGGTGGGAATGAACATATTGAATACTTTCTTACCAGAAATCATGTAAATTAATGCTTAATGGTACAATGATACATAATGACAAAATCAGTACTATAACATGTCCAGTTATTTGACTTAACATTAGAACATTAGCTAATGCCATTTTTACTCTATGATTTCCTTTGATCACCAAAAAATTATTTTATTTATGTAGTTTTATACGCAGTTCCCCGAATATACTTCCATCAATGGTTTTGTCATTCAAACAAAATAATAAAAACAATAGACAATAACAAAATTAAATTAGAGTTGCCACAACATTACTTCTTTACAACTATGTCGCAACACTCCATTCTGTTCGAAAGAGATAAATTGAGTCATCAAAACAAAACATTTTTTCGAAGTTAAATCACTTTGAATTTTAAAACAGAATTTACAAAGCCTTTTTGTACTAGCTTAGTTTAAATAGTTTTCGTACTTTTAGGAACCATAAATAAAAGTTTGCATATAAATAAAATGCCTTAGGTAGCATGATAACGAAACTAACACCATGAGACCCTATTCTCCTTATGGGATCGATGGGAACATATATGTGTACATGCCTGTATATTTGTGATAATATTTTTGTTAAAAGCAATAAATTTACAATAATAAGCTGTAAGTTGCATTTCGGGTGCTTAAATCTTTCTAACTTTTTATTTTAGGAAAAAGTTCGGGCGCTAATGACTCGGTCGCTGTTATTAATAATATATTAACAGCAATCAGTGAAGCAAACATATATATAATATTTCAATATAATATAGTAAAAAGGTTTGCCACGTATTGTAAGTTTCCATTATAGATGTTGATGTACCATCTTAAGACACCACAGAGGTTCTACCGACTGCAAAGGAAGTCACCAATTTTAAGCTCTAAAAGGTGCTACTAACTTCCAAACTTCATTGCAATTGCGTACTTTGGCTTTATTTATTTTCCCTCCGAAATTGGATTATACCTCGTTCTAATAATGTAAAACAGGATACTATAGTACATTATAACACACTTATGCCAATGAAACAGACTGTACTACAATTAAACATAAGGCATCTTTGTAAATCAGACTATATGACGTCACGGAACAGCTGTCGATTGTTTTGATGCATTCGAATTTTTAGGTCTATCCAAATAAAATTAATAAACGTAAAAAATTTAAAACTTGTCGATTAAAATCTTACAAAATATGTTATCCCAATATATGGAAGAATTCGAACAAGTATGTGTTTGTAGAATTTAATTTTGACATACTGCCATATTGATCAAAATTATTTTTGATTCATAAAAGCATTTATAATAAATTTTCATACTTAAATCATTTTTTAAACATAAAAACAACACAAAATATGCGAAAAAGGCAGTTAGTGTAAAGATTTAATTAAATGTGTTAATTTTAATGCAGGAACCTTTTGAGGTCAGCGAATTCGTGGAAAGGTTAACGTGGCGTACAAATAACGAATGCGGTAATAGCAAAAAACCAGCAACGGAAAATGTAATTGCAGCCGAAATAAAAGATTTCAACCCAACAGCATTGCATGAAACCTTCATACAAACTATACAAGACTTAAAAATACTACAGGAAAAACAACAAGCCAAATGTGAACGTTTAGAGGAATCATTAAAGCAAGAACAAGAAGCACATACAAAAAACATACTAAAATTAAAAGAACGTCATCAACTGGCATCCGATGTGTTCTGGCAATTAGATGAGAAAATAAATTCAGTGGCCGGAAAAATAATTCATCTGGGAGAACAGCTTGAAAATGTCAATACGCCTCGTAGTCGCACGGTAGAAGCTCAAAAACTACTTAACTACATGTCGGAGTTTCTTATTAGTGGTCCAATTGTGAATGATATTTTTACGGATCCTTTGCGACTAATCGAAGCTGCTGATGTTATACAAAAACTTTACGCTATTGCCCAAGATTTGCCTTTGGAGAAATTTGCTGAATCTAAGAGGAAAATCGAACGAAAGTATGACGAAGTGGAGAGAAGGCTAATTGAAGAATTTGCTGCTGCTCAGAAAAATGAGGATATAGAAAAAATGAAAAAGTTGGCTCAAATATTGTCTCAATTCAAAGGTTATGCCCAATGTATTGACGCTTACATTGAACAAAGCCAGATGACACCATATGGCGGGAAAGATATATTCATAGGCATAGTGCCAATGTGCACGCATCATTATGAAATAATAAAGAAAGTATTTGCCAATCCTCAACAGGTTATGACAAAATTTATATTGAATATATATCAGTTAAAGTTACATCAATATGCAATGACAAAATTGGATGATAAAAGAGACGAGGAAAAATATTTAACAACTTTATATGAATTGTACTCACGGTATGCAAAATAAAAATCACTTCTAATGCCTTCAATACATTTTCTTTCATTTTTAGTACTTTAAAGTTATCTTCAGAATTGCAACACTATATGTCAGCTATGGACGATGACTTACTTAACAAATTAACGCAACAAATTTTTCAAAAACACTTAGCAAATTATGCGGAAATCGAGTCAAGGTTTTTACAAACGAAATGTTCCAATGAACTAGAAAAGTTCTATGCCAGCAAAAATCATCAGAAGAAACCCACCGAACGTTTCCAGGAATTGAAAAGAGATGTTCAAGTTCTTATACGAACTAAAGCCAACATAAATATAGCACAAGTTGAGGATTATGGCGGAGAAACCTTTCTGTCTGAAGAATTAGCCATTAAAATGTTGCAAGAAGCTAATGCTGCTCTTAAACGTTGTCGTTTACTGTCCAATGAGGCAGATTTGCCGGGCAATATTGTTAAATTGAATGACATACTCTTACGATTTTTGATGCATGAGCATTCAAATTATGCTTTGGATCTGGGTTTAAATATAATACCTATAGCTGATACCGGACGAACTTTTCCTCAGCTGTATTTTTTTGATGTTGTACAAAAAACCAATATTATAATTCATCTTTTAGAAGATCAGTGCAACACTTCTGTTGTGCCTTGTGTTATGTAAGTTGTAGAAACGGCTTCCGACTGTATATGTTCATTTTAGTTTCTCTCTTGCTTTAGCAATACCCCAAAATATTCCGATTATGTTTTCACAAAACGTATTATGATGGAACAAATAGAAAGTAAACTTGATCAAGGTTTAGATCGTACCTTAAACGCCGTAACTGGGTGGGTTAAATTATACCTACAAAATGAACAAAAGAAGACGGATTATAACAAACCAGACTCTGACTTCGACACCTTATCGTCGGCAGTAAGTTTAAAATAAAAAACTTTCCTCAAAATATTAAAAAATTGTTTCCTCCTTTAGGCCTGTTTACATGTTTGCCAAAATATTTCACCAGTTATACAGCAGATAAAAAAATGTATTGACGGTGAAAATCAGAAGCTCATTTTGAACGAATTTGGAGTGCGCTTACATCGTGTTATCTATGATCATTTGCAAACTATGCAATTCAATACGGCTGGAGCAATGTGTGCTATTTGTGATGTTAATGAATATCGCAAATGTATAAAAGAGTTAGAAAGCCAATTAGTTGCACAACTATTTGATATACTGCATGCTTTATGTAATTTGTTATTGGTCAAGCCGGAAAATCTATTAGAAGTGTGCACTGGTGAAACATTGGTAAGTATAGGATACATGAACTAATTAATTTAATCTTTTTAACAAAACATTAATTTTTAGAATTATTTGGACAAATCAGTCGTGCGTCAATTCATACAATTACGTGCAGATTTTCGTGATATCAAAAATACCAATAATTTGAAAGGTATTATCGAATAAATTAATGCATTCGCTTAAAGATTATATACAATGCAAATTGATTTCCAATGACTTATCTAAAATATGTTATAATATTACTCTTGAATCAACTTTATATAATATAAATACTTTATAATAAAATGCTTTTTAGCGTTCAATTTATTATTAAGGAAAAATTTTGATTTTTTTTTCGAAGTATACTTGTTTTTCACAATATATGTATGTACATATGTTTAAAAATATAGAGTTTTTCATATAATATTCATAATTGATAAAAATTTAAAATACAATTATTAGATATTTTTTGAATTCTGTAAAAAAATTTACTTGCAGGAGTATTTTTGAGCCACAAGTGTGATCCCCCTGTTAGTTTTCTTTAATATAGTAATTCGAAGGATATTTAGTTAAAACGCAATTTATGGATCTGTATAAATAGAATATAGTTCCTTGTGTCGGATTTTGAGCTGGCCTAAATTAACTTTTCTTGTATTATTAAAGATTGTATCTTTAAATAAATGAAAAATAACATTTTCATTACAATCTGCTAAAATTTGTTACAAAGGTAACATGCTGCTCAGAATGGCGAAAATTGTATTACATAATTTGTGAGAACGCCCTTACGAACACCAAGTGATTATATATTGGCCGGTAATTTTAATTATTTTTTATTTTCTAGGCTGTAGATTTTCTTTATAAAACACTGACACAAAAGCAGCACCCCATAACCGACCATCTTATAATTAGAGAAAAATGAGAATTACATTAGGAGTTAACGTTGCACAGAGCGGCAGTTGGTTCATTTGGGCCTTATGTACTCCTTTGGGTTATTTTAAAGAAAAGAAAAGGAGAAAAATTACATTTGTCTCTCCAATTCTTAATTCGAAACAAAACATTTATGTCAAGTTTTGTTTTTGCACTTGAAAAGATATAATAATTATTTATAGCATAGTAGACGTTTTCCTTGATTGTTTTGACTTATGTCAGCGCTTTTTCACGAAAGAAGAGAGAAAAGATCCACACATGGAAAATTTTTAGGGTTAAACTGTTCCTCGTTGTCTTTGACATAAAACTGCTGAATATACCATACACAATTGGTGCACAAGTGTGACACTATTCCTTAAACACTTTATAAGTTTTGACTTATTTCTGGCCTTCAAGTTCCATTTCGAACCTTGGCGTATTCAATAACATATAGAAAAATTTTATGAAATATATGTACATACATATTTACGAGCGATTTTTTTAACAACCTCAAGAAGGGGACAAAATATTCTCATATCTCGAATAGTTAGACGGACGAAATGTTTCCTCTTAAGTTTTGCATAAAACTGCTGATCACAATTTGTAGCTAAAATTTAAGGATTGCACGATTTTTTATGCAACTTGCAAGAGGCGGTTACTTAAACTCCCATTAAATGAAGGATATCTCTAGCAGAATAATTCGTTAGAACCTTATTATTTTGAAAAAAGTTTGTTTTTTCTTTACAGCGTGATTTTTTATTTGGGAGCTACCACTATCTCTACTACATCGCTCCGTCTATTTATTTCGTTTTTAAATTAATCCACAACAAAAATTGGTTCTCTAGATATAAAATAATTTTGTTGTTAGAGGGTGGTACGTACCCTTCTGTCCGCTCCTATTTCCCACGTTTTTTTAAACTGACTTCGCACTTTACATTCAAGAAATTTGAAAACTCTCCAGATAGAGGATAGCCGATAATTACTTTGTATGCGGGTGATTAGAATATCTTAATGCAAACTGCACAGCAAACAATTTATATTCGATATGAATTTCTTTAATTTTTCTTCAAGTCTATATACAACTAGACGCCCTTTAGGTGCTAATGATTATATTTAATAGGTAAAATGAAAAAACCAAATCACTATTTTAAATACTTAATATTGAAATTTATTGTATCATCACCAACAAATCGCTTAAAAACAATTAGATTTTCAAAAATTTATTGTTTTTTGTGGGGTTGGCGTCTAATTGTAGAGAGGATTGAAGAAAAATAAAATAGATTCATATCGAACACAAATTGTTTGTTTTGGAGTGTGTATAAAGATTACATATTTTGTAATTTTCACATATGATTAAATTCTCATATTGTATATGTGAGTTTTTATATAAACATAAGAGTTCGGATGATTACAAACCGGTTGAAGTTCACTGATGATTTGGTTAGCACCGATCAAATATCGATATATGAACAGCTAAACCCACAACAAACAATACATTGGTTGGGAACAATTCCGAAATAATAAATTTCCGCATTAAGTACTTATATTTGTATCCCTTTTATTATGATTGTCGCGTCGACGTCACATCAAGTCGACAGTAAAAAAAGACAGCAGTTCTGAACTCGTTGTAGGCAATAATTAATTAATATCGATGGCCAATTGTAATTTTACAAGCCATAGTAGTAGTATTATCCTACCAATAACATTTAATAGTTCTCGACAACGATCCCACAATTGCCAATATATTGATGTCAACTTTGTGTGACGTCGACGTCGACAATCATAATAAGGGCAAATATATTGATGTCGACTTGGTGTGACGTCGACGTCGACAATCATAATAAGGGCAAATATATTGATGTCGACTTGGTGTGACGTCGACGTCGACAATCATAATAAGGACAAATATTTTAAGAAAAAAAAACTCTTTTTTCTTCTGTATATCATCTTGCCGCTCCAAGGTGATTGAAATCACAAGTTTTGCATCCCAACACCAAATCTTGTGAATTTTATTCCAGATATTGTTCTTCTTTCAAAATATTCTTAAGAGCTTCCCAGTTGCGTTCGATGAAATTTAAGCTCATTACGAATACTTAATG
>OY812998.1:44604670-44979670 GCA_963681545.1 Germaria angustata | reverse complement strand
CTTGTATATACGTACATATATTACTATATGTACATGTCCCAAAACAAATGACCCAATATTTTTTAATGGGGAGAATATCCCAAAAGAATAAATTTTGAACTTAAGTATTGTGTAGTTGGCTTTTTAATATTTGCTTGGACCTATATGTTTTATTACGATGTTTTGACCCCGATTTGTGTGTGCCCCAGGTCATTTCTTTACTTCATAAAAAATAATTTATTCCCTGAAAAACTTTTTAAGCATTTCGCCATGATTATAGCAAATTTTTTGTATATTTTGGCTTTAAAAGCATAAATTTCTATATCTTGGATTTTGTCTTTTTTCAGCATTTGATGCTTCATAGTTCAAGATTTATCACAATTTAATTTGTAATAGTATCTACCTAAACACTCGTAAATAATAAATAATCAATTCATGGAAATCCACTTCTTAGGATCGTAACAAAATTAAACTTTACATATATATACTTATATGAAGTTTGAGTGACAATACAATAATTTGCTAGGATCGCCTCAGCAAAGTAATTGTTGTTATCTTATATGATGAAAGTTATAGTGGTGAGAGTCTTCAAATATGGTATAGCTTATTTTGAGAGCAAGCTATGAAGTCAGGCAAAAAATTAGAGGGTAGGGGCGGGAGAAGGAGTAGTCCCCATACAAAGAATTTAATAATTATCCGCCATAAGAGTAAGAGCCTTAAAATTTGGTGTTAGTTTGAAACCAAGAAAACTGATGGAATAGGTTCGGCGGAATGGGTACTTCCTAACAATGTATTAATAAATTGGAGAACTATAATAGTTATTAATTATCTGTTATTTTGCGAAGTCAGACAAGAAACTGATGGAATAGGAAGCACATTCATATCGTAAATGGCGGAGATATGAAGAAAAGTGAAAGACTGCTTTTGTTTTCTAACAAAAGTGTTCGTTTTCTTTCCATTTTTATTTTCTTATACAAGGACCAGAAAATGATAATTTAAGCCGAAGCTAATAAAAATTTTAAATACATTAATAAAAATGTAAAATACATAAAAAATAACTTAAATACTAGTATGATATACGGCTTCAAATATCTCAGTAGGTAACGCATAACAATATTGCATTAAATTTGAATATGTAGAGGCTGTATTCGAAGCCGGTTGAATTTTTGCCAAAATCTTTTGATTTGAAACTTTTTAGAAAATTTTTGAATAAAAATGGGAGGTATCCTTCTCCTGCTTTCACACAACCACCTCGGGACTCGCTTCTATAACCAGGCAGATGTAAGATAATTATGTATTGCCTGCGTGCATTGACCGTAAAGCAGCCCACGCAAATTTTAAACAGTCTCAGTATAATATATATATTATATTGAGCAAGATGCAAGATTTTACTTATGGTTAAATAATCACCATATCTGGAGCAATCCACTTCATATAAAAAGAGAATTTTCAAAATCGACGCACATCTGAGAGAAAAAATCCCTGAACATAAAAAATACGATTAGATGTACGAGTACATCCGAGTATACCAGTATAACCTTCTCCGTTTCGAAGCCGGTACTAAACTTGAGAATAATATACATACTATGTAGAACCTTTTATAACAATTGCATTGATTTTAAATTCAGTCATACCTCGATATATAAAACATAAGATTCGATAAAGTAAAGATAATAGAAGCCTTAATTGTTTTAGCTTTATATTATTATTATTATTATTATTATTATTATTATTATTATTATTATTATTATTTTCTTTTTTACAAGAAAGTGAAAAAACTATTTTCAAATCTCATGACTATATTTTAAATTTTTTAAGAGAATTTTTATGAGCATAAAACAGTTATTTATAGCATATATTTGCCTTGTTAATTGCCATTTGGACCCATTTTGTAGCATTTTAAATGTTTTTTTAATACTTCTGTCGATTAGTTTCGAGTTTTTTTTGGCAGATGTTCTCGTGACTTTAAAAATTCTTAAAAAACCGATAAAAACAAGAATACCTCTCTTAGTTCGAAGGCATAAAGACTATTGGTTTTATTCACAAATAAGTGGGAATACTGCATTTTCACAAAAATTTCGATATATGCACTCGTACATACGAGAACATACATCACTTGCTTTTTATGGTATGGATTTTACTGAAACCACACTCACTTAGCGTAGAGATAAGAAAGTTTGTTTATGAATATTACAGATAAAAATAAAGTCATATATAAAATATTAAAATATTTATATTTTATGGCTTGGAAAGCCCTACTCCAAAAGGTCTTGTGGAAAGCAAACAAAATGTGTATAAATCACAATTCGTAATCTATGTCATTTATCCTATGATTCAATATTTTTTTTAAGTTTACTTTTTAACAAAAAACTTAACACACTTAAAAAATAGGCTCTAAAAATTTCCAAATAATTAAAATATTAGTGTAGGCGTTGCCTACTGAGATCTTTCAAGCTGTTGTCAAGAATAGTGTTAAAGATAAAATTTATAACTTTCGGTCATATTATAACTGGTTTCAGATAATGAGAAGATGTTGTACTGATGTTAGTTGTACCCTTAGATAGTCGCAACATCATCGTGCATGGGAAATCATCATATAATGTTATATTAGCGGAAATCAATCTTAGCAGTAAAGAACTCTTGAAGGCTTTTCATTGGATTGTTACGAGTAATCAGGGCTGTTAGATGTGACGATTTTACGTCATTTTGACGTTTTTTTAGAGAAAAATCAGTAAAATGACGATTGACGGTTTTTTAAATAGATGTCACTGCATTTTGACGATTTTTTAAATGATATGTATGTTTGTTTTTTTAAAATATATTCTTAACGTTATAAATAATATAAATAGAACTTTTCAAAGTGAAGGTGTTCAAATTTATAATATGCACAGTGATATGTCAAAACTTTTTAAAATAATCTTAACAAATTTTTTAAAAGAAGATTATGTTAAACAAAATTCTTTCAATAAAATTAATTTTGTTGACACTCAAAATTTTTTGACTAGGGAAGAAGTCTATCTTGGAGTTTATGTTAAAGAAAAAACTTCTCAAGTTGCCATTAATGTTAAAGCTCACATACTACGTTTATACGCACGTCTTATTTGCAAATAAAAAAGAAGAATGTTGCCGTATAACTTTTTTATTGTAACTTATTAACTCACTTAACGACACTATTTGCAAATAAAAAGTAAGACGTTGCCACTTCCTGAACGTTTTTTGTGTTTTACTTACCAAACAATCATATTTTCGTCACATGGCATCACTAATAATAACATAAGTTCTGTATGCAATTTCCCGTATAAACAGTGAATTAGTTATTTGCAAATAGTTCTATTAGCAAATAAGACGTGCGTATAAACGCAGTAACAATCAATTTGTTGATAATTGTGTATCATTCTATGTTGAATTATGCATCCAAATAACAAAAATATTCGACTTTGTAAATTCTGTTACAAATAAATTACATTATTCTAAACAAAAATACTTCTTTGGTTCCTTTACTAAAAATTTTTCCTAATTTGGTACCTAAAGAGAGATACCAGTCAATAGAAAATGAAATACGAGAATTAAGTTTTATAAATTTTGATGAAAAAGTTGCTGATATAAATATATTTTGGAAAAAAAAAATACAAGTAATAAAGTTGTCAAATAATAAAAATAAAACAAAAATCAGAAATGCTCTGGAAACAAAAACAATCGAAGGAATTTTGTTTGCAAAAGATTATTTAAATATGAGATCTTCAGATTGTTTCTGTGCAAATATTACAAAAAATGGCTAAAAAAACACGGAACATTTAATTTGTACGATTATTATTAAAATAAAAAATATAAAACAACGTTGTTAATGTTATTTATGTATGCTTATGCATGGGAATATACATATACATACATGTGTATATATATTACTTTTAATTTCAAAATAATTTTTAATTTTTTTAATAGAAACTGTTAAACTTCTTGTTTTGTACAATAAGAAAAGTTTTCCAAATAAAAAATTACATTTGTTTTTTATTTCTAACGTTTAAATTACTTGACGATTTTATGACGATTTTGTTGAATGTTCGTGACGATTTTGACGAATTTTGTTAAAATTTTTGACGTTTTTCATAGAAAAATACCTAACAGCCCTGCGAGTAATATAAAAATATTTGGTTATTTATAAACAAAAGGGTACGTACAATTAAACAATTGAGATCACAGTTAAAAATTCAATAACAAATAACTAGATATACGAGTATGTATTTATTATATACAATTGTAATTTTATGAATTTCATAGATCCTTAAGAGAAAATTCTTATTAAATTTCGGCTTACAAATTTCCAAACAACTTTTTCTAGAACAGGTCCAAATTTTGAATTTATGTGTTAAAAATAATGGTATTTTAATGTTTGAGTAGCAAATACTATAACAAAAGAAAAAGTTCAATCGCACTAGTTTTTCCATCCTTGATTAGAATTGAGACAAGATAAACAAAAGTCAGCTGATGCATTTCTTTATTATATTCGTATACACAATTATAAGAAAAGGCTCTACAAAGTCCTGATATCAAAGACCTATTCATGTCAATTTTACATTTCATGCCAATTTTAAGATCCAAATAAAATATTCGCATCTTTAGCTTAAAATGATTATTTATATTGGGAACGTCAGGCACAGTCATTTTAAATATTAGAAATAACTTAACTGGCCAAATAGAGAATAGAAAGTGATTAAATTTCTATCTTATCAATTCAATTTGAAAATCATAATTTCGCGCAATATGTAGGAATGTAAGTACGTACACATAATGTGGGAGTTTTTTTTTCATTTGTGTGTTGTCATTCTACAAATCAAATTATTTGTTTCCATGACAAAAAAAGGCGAAAAATTAAAAATAAATGGCTAAAATAACAAGTGGATTTAGAAAAATATAAATTATACAAACGTATGTATACATATATGTACCATTATGTACATTATGTCAGTATTTTTTATATCAATAATTTTGATATAACTGTCTTTTTTTCAAATATTAATTATTATTTGTTATAAAGTAGATTGCATTCGGTGATCAGTTACGTGCTTGATTCCATTTAAAATAATTAAGTATATTATATAGAATCAGATAACTAGCCATTGAAAAAAAGATAAATTTATTATTATTATAATATTGAAAACAAGTGGTGTTGGATTGTGAAATTAGTAATTGATTAAAAATATATACATATTTGTAAAATACAAGTTACATTTCTATACCAGATAGTAGCCATATGACATAATGATTTCTCTTATTTTGGTTTCTAAAATAGATTTAAGCAGTCATTTTCCTCATTGGCATAGACTTGCGAGTATAACTACAAACAGCATGATCCAGAAGTAGCGCAAATTCAAATAATTTTCAAAAGTTTTAGCATAGAACATACATGAAGTATGTTCTTTTTCGATTATTGTTTATCGATTTGAAAACTATCTTCAATGTGTTGAGAAAAGCATGTTTTTAATAATATACTTATAACTTTACAGCAAATTTCAATTGGTTATTTATCACTGGTAATAGATTTTACATTTGGCAAGGGCCGACGAAATAGTCACGATTTCTTTTTCTTACAATGAAAATAATTGTATCAATTATTAATATTTAGTTTAGCTTATTCGTCATCATCATATAGCGTTACAGCTCGGGGTGAGCTTTAGCTTGTTTGATAATTATTTTCCATTCTTCTCTATGTACAGCCTTCTTTTGCCAGTTTCGAAAACCCATTATCCTTAAATCGTCTTCAACACAGTCCTTCCATCTAGTTGGCGGGCGTCCTCTGCATCTAGTGTTTCTGATATCATAAGTAGACCCTTCATTTCTTGTAGTGAACCCATCTATTATTTTTTTTCGTGGTAATTGAACCACAAAAACAAATACAAAACTGTGAACCCATTTGGCTTATCAGTAGAAAAGTCCAGATTCAGAGCAGCAATCTAACACACACACTATTAGTCTAGTTCTTTATTGATTACCTGTTGATGTTATGCATGAATTGTAAAGATAATTCAAAGGCAAAACATAATCGCACGATGAACGATGAACATTAATAAAGATCTAGATGTTCCACTTATAAAGAATGCATCTTCAAAACATATTCCATAAGCATCGTAACATTGTAGCTGAGAAGGAGGATATTCTCGTTCGCAACCGAACGACGAGAGATGCAAAAGACAACCACAGAAGCTAAATTCACAATATTAGAATTAAAATTTCAATGATTATTACATTTTATTTTTAATTGAAGATACAATATATAACCAAACAAAAAAAAAAATTATTTCTAGAACACTTCTAGTCAAATCTTACTAGAACTGTTCACATCACAAATTTGTCCTGTTCGCTTTAGTGGAATGCCATTTTGGAAACACTTCTCTCCACTCATTTCGTTTTAATTACCAACCTATGCAATTTCTGTAACAGAAGCATTTTTGAATTCTTTATTTTAATTGTTTCTTGCAGGTTCTAAATATCTCATATTATATTTGGGTATATCCAGCTGCAATACGATACCATGTGTAATGAGCCGCGGCACTACAGTAGAGGTGAATGTAATATTTAATGACGATAGTAAGTACGTATGCATGTTAATTTAAAACAAAAAAAAAACAATTTTTTTTAATAATTTTGGATTATGACTAAATCAATATCTGTGTACATATAAGCACATAAGTCTATGTGCATGAATATGTGCTAAGTGCATTAAACTGCAGAATTCTAAACGTAATGAAAATAGAAGTCACATTTTTCAATTAAATCATTTTCTCTAATTACAAGTGATTGGTCAGTAAATCTGTTAGTTAATTATTCTCAATTCATTTGCCGAGCTTAACAGCAGATGAAATTTGTTTAAAATTTTGTTTTACCAAAGTTCTTTATGTTTGAAATAATTGCAAATTTCGGAAAAAAATTACGTCTAATGTACCTAATCAAAGCGAAGTACGTTGACTCGGCGGCATGAAATAACTGCCCAAACAATAACACAGAGGGCAAAAATAACGAATTTTGTACGTTTATTTTTGGGGTCTTATTTCGTTTGTTTTTTTTTTTTTTTAATTTATAATGAAATAACACCTTAAATATTTTTTGGGTCCTTATTTATTTCATTTTTCGATGGAAGTAGAAGTAAACTTTCCCCTCAATGTTCTGCAAAAAATTGGTTTCTATTTCCAAAACAATCCTGCATTACTGGCCTTCGGTCAGGCGCAAGAATTTTCTTCATCCATGTCATCTATATGTAACCATACACGCATATTTAAAATCCAAACTAAAATTATAGGCACATTACGAATTTCGTAGCGTATAAAATCAAGTTGGCACTACTGTTTGCTATTGTATGGAAATTATTTCATTGAGTTACTTTTTAGAATAAAATTAGTAGTCGGCACCGATTTTTATTAAATTAAAATAAAACAACTTTAGCTCGTTTTGCTTAAAACATATTTTTCTATGTTTCTGCAAAACAGCTCCTTCATTTGGAAAATAACGGTATATCTCGAAAATGTTTATTCAATTTATTATTAAATTTATTTGATTTTTAATATTACAATTTCCTTCGACACTTTTTATTTATGTATATACTATTTTTAATATTTCGCTAACGTTTTGTTAGGATCGTAGGAAGATAAGAAAGTTTTAATTGGAATATTACAATTTTAACGATGGTAACGAGTAAGCGAAATATTGAAAATAAATTAATAGTTTTATAAAGAGGCGTCTTACAAAATAATTATTAAATCATAATCGAAAGGTCAAATAGAATTTTATGATAAAAAATTTTGTAAATAAAATATATTGCGACCACAAATAATTATCAAAGGAATATAAGAAATTATAATAACTAGTATAAACGTTGAAACATTCGAACATACAGTGACCGTCGTCAACTGCGTTGTGTGGTGTTATCCACTAAAAAAAACTCCCTCCTCTATTTCTGCTGGGATGCCTTCCCGGGACTGTTTTCTACATTATTTTGCGGAAAAAAACTAATGAAGTCGTATGCTTTATACGAATCCAGTGGACAAAAAATGGAAGTCGTTCTCAGGGAACGATATTTTTATTGCCTACGAAGCCAAGTCAAAGCTTAATTTTTCTTCTAATCAATACGCGATAAAATTAATATCACATAAGGAAATAGAAACCTTGACTATTGCCAAATTTGTACGCCTTCCAGATGTTGATGTTTATCCTCAAAGGTAAATAGCCTAACTTGATATAAAATTATTTTGTTGGTTTAGTTTTCTAACATAATGAAGATAGCTTCAAAATTGGTGAACAGGAATCAAAAAAGGGAAGATCCTGCAATGAAAAGCTTATATGAAATCCTTGGAAATTATTCGAATTTGTACTGCTTCCAGATCCGGATGTCAATATTTTCATGACTTTTTTGGAAGCTTTTTTTCACTAGGAAATCTTATAAGATATATACTAGAGATTTGAATATCAAGATATAAGTAGTGATATCCGCTATTATTATACGTTTTTACTTTTTTGGGCAGTATACATTTTGTTATTCTGTTTTTGATATCTGTGAATAATAATTTTTTCCCTCTACAAGGCAACAATACCAGTTACTTGAAGCATCGTGTACGTTGGATTTTTAATACCATTAACACCCAGGCTTATATTATACCCGATCCTTGCGATGGCATACACAAATGTTTGTCTAACGATCATGACGGAAAATTATATAGCGCTTCCCTTTTGGTTAATAATTCGTTGCCAGCGGTAAGTTTTATTAGAAATACTTTTGAATTAATTGATTAATAAAAAATTTTTCTTTTAGATTCCCGGTCATATGTTGTGGGAAGCAGTAAATGAATATAATGAAGATGTTATCTGTTTTTATGTACCAGTCGTTATTGTCATGTAAATATGTTTGGTAGTTCAAGTGTCGTTTGAAAATAAATTTTTGTAAAAGATTTATTGGTTTATTTTTTGGATTTATTACAAATTAGTCTAAATTACGACCATGTGCATTTAAAATCGCAAGTTTCTGCGATTTTCTATCAATTGTAAATGCCGGTTTTTGATTTACAAAAAATAATTATTTACTTAATTTTCCATTTTTATGCGTTATTTGATTTTATATACTTAAGGTGAAGGCATATACTACGCGTCCAATGCGATAATTCGTTATAGACTTCTGTGAAAAAAGATGAAATAGAGTGTTTGCATAAAGTTACACAAATAAGTTTGTGACACTTGCGCGCCAAAAAGTTCAGTAACTCTGAGAGCTCTTCTTCTTCTTTTGAACGTGCTTCGTGGATTATAAACATGCACTGTACACAAAATTATTTTAGTAAATTCCAAAAAAAAAATATATATTGAAAAAAAATCTTGAAGCAAAGTTATTTCGTTCCCATTCGATGAACTACTACTTTAATAAGTGAGCAAAAAATAAAAAATAAACAGGTGATTGAAAAGTTTTTAAAGCGTAGTCATATGTTTCTTAAACACGCAAAGCGTTGTTACGTCAACGTGTGTTATGTACCTTCAGCTTTAGTTTTTAGCGTTTTTTCCTAATTCCCAGGTGAGAGCCTGCAGTTAAGTCTTCTATATGCAGAGCAAATATAAACTATTGGTTCAAGCGTTGCATATTTGCAAGGGTGTAGTAAATGCAAGTATGCAGAGTAGTGTGGAGTAAAAATATACCATGTCCTTTTAAAAACTTTATGACACTAGACCACCTGCGCAAGATTGTAAATTTTAGTTACTTTTTGTTATTTAATTTTTAATGTAGCAAAACTTAACTAACGTATCAAATGCTAAAAACGATATGGTATATGGAATGACTATCCCCTAATATCTAATATTCTTGATATGGAAAATTTTCTTAACATTATGTATGTATGTATTATAGTATATATGTATGTAGTATTTAAAATATTGATTTTCAACCAAACTTAATCTACTGCCGATGATAATGGCTCAATACAACTCATATTTTTTATTAAAAGACGTTTTAATTGTAAAATTCTAGAAGTCATTATTTCAAACGAGAAGGCTTTTTAAAAATTTATAACTGAAGCTTGACTAGTCATAAGATTCTAATGAAATTTCTATCGACATCGAATGCAGTATTTCAATACAGATTTATCAAGAGCTAAATTCTTAGAAAGGCCAGCTTTATTTAAGGTAGCAACAGTTTAAAAGATGGGATAATTTCTTAAAATATTCTAAACCGATATACACTTATCACGATATACATACATGATTGTAAAGGCCCTTTCACTAAGTGGTTCACATTTTTAAATTTAAATGAAATGAAGTGTGTGTAAGTTATCATAAAATGTTTCTATTGATTTAAAAAGCCTATCGATGGAATACATAAATTTCCATCACGTCTCCGTTGGGTGGCGCGTATTCGAAATGCTCAATTTTCCATGATCCTGACGACAAAATCAGGCTAAATTTGACCGATGGCATGGGTTATATTGGCTCTGAGGGCTGCTGCGGTTTATAGTTTATTTGCATAGACCTGCGAATTAAGACAACCCCACAAGAAAAAGTCTAACGGGGTAAAATCGCACGACCTCGGTAGGCAGTTCGCATCACCTCAACATGAGATGACCATGCCCTCAAATCACTCGTGCAGAATGTTCAATTTGGTATGAGCTGTGTGGCACGTACTGCCGTCCTGGTGTCCATATCATCCAATTCAGGCCAAAAGAAGTTGGTAATCATCGATCTATAGTGCGCGATGTTAATGGTGATGGCGTGGCCAACGCAGTCCTCAAAAAATATGGACCGATGATGCCGGCATCCAAAAATCCACAACAAACAGTGACTTTTTCGGAATTGGTGTGGTCCTAAATTTGAGAATTCTGTTTGTTGACGTGCCCATTCATCCAGAAATGGAGGGCAAATATGGAGACCGCGCATTGGTGAAGCGCGCAGAATGTTTCCCGAACAGGACACCCATTTTGATAAAACAATTTTATCATTTGAACGTGTTGTTGAACGCTTTATCTGTTCATGGTGACTTGGCAAAACAGACAATTAACAGTATGGCCGCTACCAACTGTCGAAGTTCAAAAGTCCCTATTGGAAGTTCCTATTGTCATTTAGAGATACATGCATATGTGTTAACATGCTATACATGTTAGAGCTATACATGTTGTAGCTATAATAACTATATATAACTACTATAACTATGTAATATTGGAGACAAAATAAATAGTGAATCAATCGAATTTTACTACCGACATTTCCTTCGAGATATTTATAATACATTTTATTTGAAAACATATGCAATAAATATCTGATGTTTGATGTTTTTTTCATATTGAATACAATGAAGAACCTTTATTGTTAAAATAGTATTAAAATATTTTAAATAAAATTTTTGCAAAGTAGGAAAAGTTTTACTTGGATCAGCACATTTTTTCTGGGACAAAGTCTAGACACACAATTTACGAAATTAGGACAATTCAAAGGATAATTAATTTCTATAAAATGATTTCAGAACTCAGGTTCGAAAAATGTGACTTTAAGTATAAGAATATGTTGTTATTGGTTATTAGATCTATCTTTTAATTGTATATTAAACTATCTTCAGGTTGAAATCTTTTTTTATAAAAATATTTTATTATTTATATTTGAAAAATATAACTGTTTTCTTTTCCTGAAAAAGATACACGAAGGTATTCAAGAATTTTGTTATACAAACTATTTTTATAAAAAAGACTCAGACTTAAGATAATTTAATATACAACTATGAGATTTTATGGGAATATAAAAAGTTTTTAGCGATTTTTTGGCGTCACTAGATCTATTACGAAAGGACGAGTGATGTAGTTAAATACCCACACATACACATATACAGTGCTTTTGATGAAAACTTTTACAAAAGTTTATTTATTTATGCTTAGAAGCCAAAAATTAAAAAAAGTTCCTGAAGAAATTTAACAAATATTTTAGAATTTCATTTTATATATGTATGTATCCTTCTTCATATATTAAAAAAAAAATAATAAAAATTAATAAATAAATAACATAAAAATAACATGTAGTTCTGAAATTATGAAGAAAAATTAAAAATATTCAATTTTAAGATATTGACAACACAATGGAGACTTAAGTTCTATTTCAATAAAACCTTCGGCCTATTAGCAAAAATTAATATTTCGTTGCGTATCCTTATCATCGCTGCATCACAGCAATGATACATTGGCCCGAATAATTTGTTAATTGTATCCTTTGGTACTTTTTGCCATACGCTTAAAACTGCATTGGATAAATCATCCTTCTGTGTGTAATTACGAGATTTCATTTTGTAATCTACAATTTCTCATAAATTTGCTATTGTCAAGCTCTGCTAATATGTACGTACATACTTATGTATATGAAAGTAAAATTCAATTCAAAATTTATGTTGATAACTAAAAAAATATGGGTAAATTAATTAATAGCCATTACCATCAACATTTAGTCATACTTTTATGCATTAGTATAGTAGTATGTATCAGCTTTTAAATATGCTATTAACATAAATTTGTTTAACAGAGAATGTTAATATTAACAGAGGAACATTAACAACATAATCTGCAGCTACTGCCGGTTGGTTAACGTTTGCCGGTTGCATACAACAAACAATCAATGAATGTTTAAATGCACAAACACTGCCGGCGGCAGAGAAGCGCAGCCAACTAAATAAAAACTGTTGTTGACAGCAGACGCAGTTGTTTTCAAAATTGCGATCGATCAGTTGGTTTTCGCAGGAGCAACAAATTAGTTGTTTGGACGGGTTAAGCAATAAATAAATATAAACAACAAACAAATAAAAATAAATAATACAAAAGGAAAATAAAAAAATAAAACATCTATAAGACGATCTAATTAGAAGTTTAATGAATTTAGTAAAACAAACAACGGCAATAATAAACAAATAAATAAAAAGTGTTGGAAATAAACGGATATAGCTTACACATACACACACACAGAGACTCATATGTGAGAATCAAACAAATTGTATATAAATAATAAATTAAAAAAGTAAACTTTTCGAAAACTTTGTTTGTGTGTGTGTGTGTGTGAGTGTTTTGAACGTGTGAATGAGTGTTTGTTGTCTTCTGTTTTAAATTGCATGTAATTAAATTAAACGCAATTTATCGATTTTTTTTTGTTTTGTTTTGTTGTTGGTATAGAAGAGAGTGCAAATAAGGCAACAACAATAACACCAACAAGAAAAATAACATTACAAAAATATTATAACAACAACAACATGAGTATAAAATAATGTGTAACGACAATCCTTTTGTTTTCTGCAATTTTTTTAAGTGAAATTTAGAAGAAAAAAAATATATAGACAACGAAAGAACACGACAAGAACAAAACGAATGAGTCGACAAGAATTGAATATTTCAAATATTTAAATGTTTCATCATCATCATTGAATTGTAACAACTATTAGTAATGCAACAAGAACAACAACAACGAACATAAGTGCGTTTGCATTGTAATGAATTGTATGCGTTCTTGTTGCTGTTGTCTGTATGACTTATGGGTGGTTTTGGTGGCGGTGGTGGTCTGGTCTAGATTGTCTATTTCTGCTTCTATAAGTGTTTGTTTACAAGATCAAACAGGAAGATATGTACATATGTGTAGCTTGTATTACAGGGATAAGCCTTTAGAGCAGAGATCGTCAAAGTAAATTATATCTACCAACCATTAGGGTCCAACGAACAAACATAAATACATAGATACACTTGGTAATATTCAAATTGATATGCATAGTCAATTAGAGTTAAAATTTTAATTATTTAAGACTTTAATTATAAAAAGTAAAGAATATCTTGCATAGATACCATAAAAAGAATGTTATTTATTACATCGTACAATATTGTTTTATGGCAGCTTCCCACTGAATTTACAGCTAAGCCACTCATACATTCACATTTTAAATGAAAACTTACAAAAACTAACAAAAACATTAACAATAGAAGAGAAGGTTATAAAAGTTTTAAATCTTATGAGGACTTAAAAAATTCTAATTTTTAGATTGTTCAGACCCGTCGTCCTTTTTCTATAAATCATGTTTTTATTTTGAAAGTGTTCTTAATAATCAATACAAAGAATATCAAAAATCTATTAAGAATTATTAATTCCAAGTTCACACTATGGAATTTTTCATGAAATTTGTGGGAGAAAGATTCCCTTATTTTCAGGTAAGGAAATTCGGTGAAGAAGTTTTACAAAAATCTTTAATTTCCTGTCGTGATATTTTTGCTATATCTGTCCTAATAGAAAATATAAAAGGTTTCACGTTGTAAATTTCATAAAAGACTTTACGGTGAAAATTTATATTTTTAAATAAAACTCGAATGTTATTTAAAGTCGTTTTAATATCGTCTCGTCATTGCAAGGAGTTCTCAGTTATTCACTGAATCGGAGGCACATCAAGTACACGTAAATTGAATTAAGTTAATATTTCCAGTAAAAAACGTATTTGCAAAAACTATTACAAAACCCAGAAGATTTGTAGAGATAAAATAAATTTGATGTTATTAAATTCTTTAGAAGTTTATTATGTTTATATCAGCGGTTATTGATCCTTTAGACACAATATTTTTTTTTAATTAATGCCCCTTATTCATAGTGATTTATCAAAGGTTTATATATCAAGTTTCCATGCAATGTTTGGTTTGTAACCGTTTTTGATTTATTTATGTAAAAGTTAGAACGAAATTTATGTATATGCAATTGCTGATCTGTTTTATTGAAAAGAAATAATATATTTTTATTTTAAAATGGCAAATTTTAACGGTCAGCTGATACCCAAATTTTCCTAAAGAATTTTTACATACATATGCAATTAATTAATCCCGGTAGAGGAGAAGAAAAAATTAATTTACATGTAGGTTAAAATGTGATCGATTGATTGGTCCATTTAAAGACGACCATAATTAAAATTTCTCAAATTTCTCCTCTCACACAGTGTATACAACAATATTTTTTTTCTCTTCTTTCTTAACAATGGGATCTTTGATAAAAAAAGTTTGATGTTCCCTGCTTTAAAATATATGTAATTGTTTATTTATGACAAGAAATAACTTTGAAAATATAATAAACTGTACAAATCTATTGATTTCTTTGAAACTATTTCCTTTGGAGCTCTTCATATTTTCAATGCTCTAATTAATGATTGAATTTATTCTAGATAAATGTATCGAAAGCATCAATTTATAACTAACAATTAACTTATTCCGGTATTTTTTTATATTAGATAGAAACGATATACATATATAGAAACAAATTCCAATTCAACAATTTCAATGAATTTTAAAGTTATTTTATTAAAGACACAAACGGACAAACTGACACTTCACTTGCCAAATCGATTAGTTCTTCATTCACAAGTGTCAATTTTAAAGCACCGCTTCAACTCTTATTGTCATCATTTGAAGTAATTTTTTCAGATAATGATTCTCAATTATAGATTCATTCATTAGATTCTTAGAATCGTATTCTAAGCAATATCTTACAATCTTTATCTCAGAAATTTATTTTAAATGATGACGATAAAAAGTAGAAGCGATGGTTTAACGTAAACAGTTGCAATAACTCTCAAAGTGGAATCTAACGATTTGATAACACTGTGTGTAATTTTTTAAGTCGTGGCAAAATAACCATATACGGACACCACTACGTGATAAAAGACTAAAAAAAAGACCCGTGTCTCCCAATTTTTCCCAAAGTCATGCACTTTTTTTTATGGGCCGCCAAAGATTTGGGGCCTCGGTATCATTTTCGCAAAAAAGTGATCATTTTCTCGGGCTCATATCTTCCAAACAGTTCCGAATTTCGATTTACTCTCTGATGCAAACTTGTAGCTCTTGTCATAACGAACAAAAATTGCGAAAATATAAAATCAAAAAAACTTCACCTTCCAGATAAAAATCGCAAAAAACTTAAAAAAATTCGATTTTTTTACCTTTTTCTCTTGTTCAGGTCCATAGGTAGCAAACCGTTCAAAATTCAAGGAAACAATCAACTACAAAAATTTACCTAAGATCTTAATAAACAAATTTCTACAACATATAAACTTCCTGGGAATAATTCTGAACACCGTTTAGGTAGTGCGTCACATTCTAGAGCTACAAGTTTGCCTCAGAGAGTAAATCGAAATTCGGAACGGTTTGTAAGATATGAGCCCGAGAAAATGATCACTTTTTTGCGAAAATGATACCGAGGCCCCAAATCTTTGGCGGCCCATAAAAAAAGTGCACGACTTTGGGAAAAATTGGGAGACACGGGTCTTTTTTTTAGTCTTTTATCACGTAGTGGTGTCCGTATGTGGTTATTGTTTCACTTATAAGTGAAGCGTCTAAATAACATGACGCTTAATAAAAAAAGAAAACTTTTATTTATAGACTTTCAGCAATTAATATTAATAATAATAGTATGTATTCGGATTAATAGATGGGCTTCACCAATTTCAATATTGCTAATTATAACAAAAAATAAACAAATAAACAAATAAATTCTAAACTTCATACTTTTGTTGCCGAAGATTATTTGTATTTTAAGAAAATACTTTTTAAATCGCAATTTGCCTCATTTGTGGATCGATTTTGACAATTATTTCTTTTTTAATATGAAAAAGTATGCTGAAGAGTTGACACAATTTTAACTAATATCTCAGGGGTTAATGGGGTGGGTACCTCCCGTGCAACGTGCTGTTTAATTATATTCAATCTTGCTTAACATAATAATGAGACTGTTCAAAACCAGAGTGATTTACTCAGCGGCCAAGGCATACAAACTCGAGAAAAATTGGCGGGATAAGAGCAAGAAGTGTGGTACCTAGTTCTCTACAATATTGACACTGTATAAAATTGGCATACATTACGCTGCAGCCAATGTACGCAGTCCCAATAAACACTGACTGTATAGGAGATAGGGAAGTTGTAACTCCCCTACATATTAAAATTTAATTGTTGTACTTCTGGCTTACTATGGTATATGCGCTATTTATTGAGACTTTTGAAACCGATGCCAAGAGCTAATTCATAGCTTTCAGTCATCTTGATGTATATATATATCCGTATATGTAAGTTTTTTTTATAAGGCCAATTAATTATTAATAAAAAATTGAAACGCTAATTTGTTGATTTTAATTTTTCTTTTAATTGTATCGGTGTGCTTAGTAACACTAAATATGCATATATCAACATAATTTGTTTATATATAAGTACATATATATATATATATATATATATATATATATATATATAGGGTAAATGTACCTAAAGTCGGCACGTACCAGTAGTCGGCATCTTTTACATTTAATTGTCAATAAATAAGCCTAACGGTATTTAAATATTTATGTGAAATTGTTTTTGGATTAAGAAAAGACTCAACTCTTCCTTGGTAACAAAATAAAGCAACTGAAACAAGTATTTCAGTCTTGTTTCAAACTCCTTCGGCAACAGGTTCTTAGTGCTTGCGGTTTTTCTGTTTTTTAAAGATTTTTTTTAGTGTGTACGCCAAATTGGAAAGGTAAGAAAGTCATATTCATATATGTTATATTGCTGCCATAATTGTTTTCGAAGGTAGATATTAGTTAAAATATTGTGTTAAGCTTGTAAAATGTTTATAAAAATTAAAATATTTATTAAATTCATGGCTGCCGACTTTAGGGAACAAAAAATTTCACTATATCCAGTGGTCGGCAGGGGGGTGCCGACTACTGGCAAATGAGCCTTTTTCAGTAAATGTACTCAAAATACCGCACAATGTGCATTATTAGTCTCTCTTCCTTCTGGTTATGCGAAAACTGAGTAGAAATTGCATATACCCAGTAGTCGGCATAGTATATGTTGAGTACTATATGAACTGCCGAGTACTGGGTATTGAGTGTTATATAGTCGGCAGCAATGTTTCTCCCTCATGTTATTTAACCTATTGATTCCTGGTGGTTCAAATTTGAGACTCTGTTTGTGATGTCTGAAATGGTAATTATTTCTTAGCATTCCAGACTAACATTAACCATGCCACACAAAAACAAGAGGCCAATGCACCAATATAAGGAAGAGAGCCTAAAACAAGCCCTAGAAGACATAAGAAAAAATTCGTTGTCGATTAATGGTGCTAGTAAGAAGTATGGAGTTCCGCGATCAACCATTCAGGATCGTATCCACGGCCGCATTGCAGAAGGTCCTCGAAAAATGGGACCAAAAACAGTACTAACAAGCGCTGAAGAAGACTGCTTAGTTCAGTGGTGTCATGACTTGACGAAATGCGGATTTCCTCTTAAAATCGATGATTTGTTAAATACCGTCCAAGGAATTATAAAAGAGGAGTCCAGACAAACACCTTTTACGAATGGCCGGCCTGGAAGGAAATGGTTTTATTCTTTTATGAAACGCCATCCCAGCTTAGCTCTTAGAGAAGCAGAAGGTATATCCAAGGGAAGAGCAGCAGTAACGGAAGAAAGCATAAGAAAATGGTTCGCGAATTTAAAAACCTTTCTTATTGAAGAAAATGCATTGGATATTTTGGAAGACTCGTCAAGGATATTTAATGGTGACGAAACCAGTTTTAGTATGTGCCCGAAAACTGGGAAAGTTCTGGCACCAAAAGGATACCAAAATGTATATTCCATCCAACGCGGAAACGAAAAAGAAACAATTACCGTACTTCTAATTTTTTCTGCAAATGGCGGAATTGTAAATCCAATGGTAGTATTTCCCTACGTAAGACCGCCAAAAGATGTGGTGAACAGTCTTCCGGAGAACTGGTTTCTTGGGAAATCTGATAGCGGATGGATGGTGAGTGAAACATTTTATGAGTATATCGCCAACGGAGTGCATAATTGGCTTACGGAAAATAATGTTAAACGCCCCATTTTGCTATTTGTTGATGGTCACAGGTCACATATGACTATGGAATTAAGTAGATTTTGTAATGAAAACGGCATTATTTTATATTCGCTTCCTCCAAATACAACACATATTACGCAACCAGCCGACGTCAGTGTATTCAAACCTCTAAAGAGCGAATGGAAAAAAACAGTAAGGGATTGGCAGCTCAAACCTGAAAATATGAACATGACTGTTTCCAAATCAACGTTTTGTCCACTTCTTCAAATGGCTTTGAAAAATCTTGATATGACAGAGACAATACAAAATGGTTTTAGGAAGTGTGGTTTATATCCCTATAACCCCGACAACGTGGATTATACGAAGTGTGTGAGAAACCAATTGGAATTACTAACTGCTGAACGAAATGAAACAAACGAAGAAACCGACTTAGATGTAGCCATTCGAGTTATAAAGCGTATAGCTCCAAAACTGCTTGAGCGTGAAATAAACTCCGAGCATATTATTGACGAGATCAATCTTTTGAAAGGAAAGGAAGGAGCTCACGATATCGAAATATTGGGAAATATTACAATCCAGTCTGGGACATATATTGTAAATGAGGAAGGAGTTTTGGAAAAGGATGCAACCACAATAGAAAATCTAATTCCAGCAACAGATATCGGTATCTCTCTAAATAATGACGCATTCCAACCGACTGATTGTTCGTCCCCAATTCCAGTTACCTTGCCCATCAATAATTCATTCAAATCGACCGACTGTCCTTCTCCAAGTTCAGCTATTATTAACTCGTTCATTAACAATAATGCTTTGAAATCCATTAATATTTCCCCAATCTTAGGTAATTTTCGTATAGATATCTGCTCTTTATCCAATTTTCAAACATATTTAGGATACATATTATATTTTTTAACCAAAATTCCACAGGTACAACATCAATAATCAAAAATGAAGAAGTATCAGTATCACCAACTTTTGAGAAACATTTGTACTTTCCTACAACACCTAATACTTCACGATCAGTAAAACCCAGGATGCCTAGCGCTATATCTGCTCTAGCATGGAGAAAGCACTATCAATCGAAAGAAAATGCAAAGAAATCTAAATCCGATGCTATAAAAGAACGAAAACTTATACGGGAAAATCGAAAGAAAGAAAAAGAAAACAGTCATGTAAAGCCTAAAAAAGCAAAACAAAAGCAATTATGCGGTACCTGCGATGAAGAACTAGACACTGATGCAGACGATGATGATTTGAAAAACGTTGGATGTGATTCATGTCCTCAATGGTTTCACCTCAAATGTACTGGATTGAAAAACGTGCAATACAATGATTTAAAAGAAATTGAATTTTTATGCAAAGCATGCAGTACTTAAGTACCTATCTTAACCAGTTCCTAAATACTACGTACCTATGTAATTTTTAGTTTTTTATGTTTTTTTAATATGTTTTAAGTTTTATTGTTTTGTTATGTAATTATAAACAGATCTCAACTAAGTTGTTAGTTACACATGTAGATAAGTATATACTAATTTTATTTTAGTAGATTTTTATTTTGTGCTACATTAAATTCCAAAAATTTTCGTTTTTTTTTTTAATACGACAGAATGTAAATATCTTTTATTTAAATAAATAACAATATGAATTTGTTTATAAATTGAATTTTTTTTTGTACGAAAAACCATGCCGACTTTAGGATCATTATATGCCGAATACTGGAACCAATGTGCCGACTACTGGAAAATTGTTTGAATTTTATATAAAGAGAAATTTTTTTTAATTTAATGAATAGATATTTAAAAACTCTTTTTTTTAATCTGAAACAAAACTCTACATTGAATTGTAATAACTACTTGCAACCCCAATATATATTACAGGTAGTTTACAATACAATTTTCAAAAAAGAAAAAATTTTAAAGTGCCGACTACTGGTACACTTACCCTATATATATATATATATATATATATATATATATATATATATATAATTTTATTATAGAAAAGTTAGCAGCATTTTCAACACTTTTCTTTGCTTTTTTTTTACAAAAAATTAAAAAAAAATTAATTTTTTTCAACAAAATTCCTAAATTAAAAATCAAGTCAACTTAAGCAATGACAATCATTTTTCAGCATTTTCCGTGCTTCATAAAATATTTGTTTCATCATATTTCACAAGTTCATATTTGTAATAAATTAAAGCTTTTAAGGAAAACGGTTAATTTTCGCTTTTTTTACTAAAGCAAGCACGTGCGGTTAAAAAAAGTTTCGCTTGTTGATGCAAAGCAACAGGCGAAAAACGAAATATCTGCTGATTAGGGTATAATAGTATTTCTAGTTTTTGTTAAAAGTAAGTATGTACATACGTATATATATGTAAGTACATACACATGAATACATATTCTTTCAAGTGAACTTTGTGAACTCTATTATTCTTATCCATATAAGTATGTATGTACTTATATATGTACTACGTAAAAGATACTATTTGGTGATCGACAAATGCAAACTTGTGAAATATAATCTGAAATCAAATATGAAACAGTTAATAAACTCTTAAATGGAAATATAAATAGTGTATTATTGCTAAGATCAAAACATAATTTTAAAATTCCTGACATAAAATCGAAATGGAAAGGGTGGTGTATTTTAAACAAACAATTTTTCAAATCAATTTCAAAGGTTAGGCAGATAATTTTTTTATAAGCGCGAGTTTTCATTATTGTAATTAACTTTTCTTCAAACTCAAGTAAGCCAGCTTGATCGTGAAAAAATAAAAAAATAACGAAGTAAAGAATACTAAAATATGGAACAAAATACAATTGTTTCCATTTTTTCATATACCTTCATGATGTTATATATAAAAAATTTAAGAAATTCGACAAAAATTTAAAATTCATTACAAACTCGCCAAAAATCCAAAAAAGCTTAAGTTATGCTGAGCTTCAGTTTGAAACTAGAAATTTCCAAAGGCTAAATTTTGGAAAAAATTTGAACCATTCGATCATTGAAAGTCAAATTTTAGTCCGTTCAAAAGTTAAGCAAAATTTGGGATTTCACTAGAAAAGGCGTACGAGTATATTTATAAAAAACTGAGAAACTTTGCAACTGTTTCATAAAAACAGAAAATGTGCACCTTCCCTTCAAAATTTCGCACTTCAAAGAAATATCTAAATAATTACATTCCAGTTAATAATTCTGGCGAAAACCCGACTTTAAATACAAAAGGCCAATCGAAAAGATTACAAAACGGACGAAATAATGGGTGAGTTAAAATATATATATATATATATATATATATATATATATATATATATATATATATATATATATATATATATCATCCATGTCTTGTTTATAATTTACTACTAGGGAAGATTAAAATATCTTCCTTCTTAAATAGAGAATTTTGTAAATCGATCCATAAATTGTGGAGTTATGTGACAATCAATAATTCGGGCGGGAAAATTGTCCGCCCGACTTTCGAAAAGAAAACAATTTTGAAAATCGGTTCAGACGAATTGATAACTTCCTCCATTTTTTTTTTGACGTGCTTTAAATATAGTTTGCAAAGAAGTTATTACAATGTAGAGATCGTGGCGCAAAATCTCCAAAATACAGTTTCAATATTTTCTCTTATGTTCTTATTCACTGATCCTAAGCTACTCGTATCTCCAATATTTTGTGAAAAAAGGAAATTTTTTTTTTTGCAAAAAATTGTTATGTGGGCTCAGCTAGATAATTTTTAGTGGAATATACAACCCTTAAAATAGTTTTTATTGCAGGGGCCATAACCAATTCATGAATATGAAAATTATGTCATTTATTACGAATTCCATAAAAAGTAAAAAATTCTAGGGCGAAGCGAAGCCTATCCACGCCCATGGCTTTGTATTAAATTTCTTATTCATTTGCTATTTCATTCGTCTTACGCAGTGAAAGTTTAACCTATTTGAACGTAATAATATCAATTATAAGTTGAATAGTTTACCACCTCAGGATCCTATTTGCAATCAAATTATATCATCTTATATAATTGTGTATAGTAATTACCTGAAAATAAAAGAAAAAAAGAACAAAATGTCATTAGATGGTAATCACTGAAATTTAAATTTTAATTTTAAATTTACAAATTTTATGAAGGCTTAAGTCAAATATTCTGTAAATTTTCCCGGTATTTTCTTAATTGCTGTTCTTATGAATATTCTATACATATACATATGTATATACATTATATATATATATATATATATATATATATATATATATATAGTATATACGTATTACATATCATACATACATATATTTAAAAAATACTTTTTACAAAATTTTAATTATTTTTTAAATACCCTACGACGAACTATTTTTTGTTTGCCATCGTTTAAATGGTGGCAAATCGAAATCTTGCATAAACTTTTCAATACATTCTTAATTGTATGTTTTTAAAACTTAATTGTCTAGAATAAATAAATATTTATGCCTTTATTCATAATACAAATTTCAAAATAGTTAAAGATCTATAAATTGAATTTGCATACAAAGTTTATGATGTAAACCTTTAATACATTTGAGATTGGCTCCTCTACAACGAAAAACTGCTATTATTTTCAAAATCATAATAATAAAATAAAATTTGAGAGCCATCTAGATTTTTATTTAAATTGGCATAGTGTGGAAAAATTTATATAATTTAAGAAATTTCCTATAAATAAGACGAACTGAATTTAATGAATGCAAGCAACACAGACTTTTTCTTGTGTAATATGTTTACGAAAAACTACTTAAAATAATTCCAAAATTTTGGTTTACATTGCAAAAGAAACTTAATCTAGTGAACATATTTTTGGATTATTTCTGCCTGTTTTTTAATCGCCTGACAGCATGTGAAAATGTTTTATTTATATGTTTAATAATTTGCAATTTTCAATATTTGAACGATTTAATATATTAGAGTTGTCCATTATAAGATATTTTTCAAAAACTCGAAGATACTGAAGATATGACAATTAAAAACTCCCTCTGCTCCACTATACCAATGAACACTAAATATAGGAAAACAGGGTTAAATGACATTGAATGAATAATTCGTGAGTATCAGACAAAAATAAAAGAAATAAATCATATATTAATTGGGAAGTTTTTGAAATTAATTAAAAAGTAAATAATTTGGATTTAGTTAATTAAAAGCAAACAAAATAAACATTATGAATAAAGATGCATAAATATGTATGTATGTACTAGCTGACCCCGTCTGCGTTGCTGGCCCTAAGCAAACATTAGTGTTATATTACCACACGATTTAAATAAAAATCCATTGAATACCTATCATAAAGTTTTGGAGTCCATACGTTACATACATAAATATATATATATATATATATATATATATATATATATATATATATATATATATATATATATATATATACATATATATATATATATCCTGTTTTATATATATATAGATCTTTAACTTATTGTACAATGTTGCAGCTTAGTAAGCGCGGAATATCTTGTGTTATCGAATGATGTAAATATTTTGTAAATAAACCGAAAACTCGGTTTTTTAATGCAACATTTCAAAAGTTTTAAAATTTTGATATTGAATCATTATTACCATAGATTTTTTGTAAATATCTTCGGAACTACATAACCGATTTAAGAGTTGGATATCTCGTTTTGAAGAACATGACAACGGCTTTCCAAAAAAAAAGTAAAATAAAATAAATAAAGCACAAAAAATAAATATATGTATATGTCATTGGTGGAGCAATATGAAAATTGGATTTTGCCACGCCCTTCTGCCCACAGACGGAAAATCAAAAATCAGACTTCATCACAGTGTCACCCGGCCGAGTATTTTGAAGGTTCCCTGAAAATTTCGTCAAAATCGGCCCAGCCGTTTTGGAGCCATTACGTTACATACATACATACATACATACATACACACATCCTATTTTATATATATGTATGTATACATATGAAAAAACTTTTGTAGTGAAAAAATCACATTATCATCATCGACAGTATTGTTGTTTTTGTCTTAGCTGTCGTTTTTACATATGCATAAGTTTTAAATAACTTTAAGAAGTTTCATAGCCTTAGTAGCAACTACCGGGTCTTTTCAATAACATATTAAAATATGCAGTATAATATTGTAAGACATTATTAATTGTTAGTATTAGGTTAAATATGTTTCTTGTTTAGGCTTAAATGATTAATTTGACTGAAAACCCTTTGTACTTCGGCATTTTGACTATGGAAGGGAGATCAGCTTTAAAGCAAAAAAAAATATTTTTTTGTTATTTCCACTAGCATTTCTGTACTCAAAAAGTTCTGCCAAAATATCAATTATATCTTTTGTTATATTTGTTATATTTCATAGTATATATTGAATATTACAATTTGTTCTTGTGGTTTTGAAAATATTTCGAAAAAAATGTTATATGTATATGGAAATATGACTAGAAAATAGCTAAAATAAAATAGTAGTGTCAAAAAATTAACTAATAACTTTTCTTCTGGCTAAACGGAATGGCAATGGTCTAAATATAGTTAGAAAATGTCTAAATTGGCAACACTGACTCTAAATGATGTCTTCCCACTTGCTCATGTTTTCCAGCCTGTCAGCAATTTCAAAAATATGTGTGCAACACGAATGGTAATTTTCTAATTTTAATCTAATTACAATACAAAATATTACTATTGCACAAATCACATTGAAGAACTCACTGGCCATACCACACGAATTTTTTCGATTTCTTTTCCAAGTTTCTAGAATCGTTAAATTTACACTAATTTCAGTAAATCAAAATTTTTATTGTTTTAAGTGGTGACATTGTTTTTATTTGTGGATGTATGTATGTATGTATGCAGATATGTATGTATGTATGTAGTTAAAGAAAATCCCTTCGCTTACAATACGACTTCAATAAATGTTTTGACCAAAAGTTTGAATACTTTGTTAGTATGATGATAAAAAATTTTACTCATGGCAAGTTTTTCCTTTCCATTTGTGAATGCATTTACACGCATACGAGTATCTACATACATACGTATGCATGTGCTTACGTATGTTTATATGCAAATTACTATTATGGTACATCCACATGTGTGTATTTAAGTATGCGTGAGTGGGTGTTCCAATTTCCCTAAGTGCTCAATTTTAGTACACTTTTTAAGTACCAACGACATAATATCGTATGAATCATATTCATGCGAATGTATTTTGTACATACAAAATACATAACACTCAGTCAAAAACTAAAAGTACGTACAACTTTATCCCAACAAGCAAAAAATCAAGCTCATCTTATGAAAATATTTGTGAGCACTATATCTTCTAATAGATTCATGTCGGCAGAATACGGTTTCAATTGATATTCGGTTTCGAGTAAATTTTTTAGCGATAACCGGAACCTTTTATTCTTCTAATATTATAATCTGAAAGTTTGTATGATCGGATGTTTGTTATTCAAACAGGCAAAAACGGCTGAATGGATTTCAATGAAATTTGACACATGAATGGCCTATAACTTGTATTGACATAAATAAGGCTGACACTTTATTATGGTAAAAGACTTGGCTTAACGATTTATGGACTATTGTTAGAATTCTTATGTTAGGAAATCAAGGACAAGCTGCTGAACGGAATTGATAGAAATTCGGTACACAGATAGTTTCTTCTCCGGATCAAGATATATGATACCTTTTAGCATGATAAACGACTCGGTCTGAACACTAAACGACTATGATCATAATTTTGATAATTTTTCTATTCAATCACGCATAAGCGGCTGAAGGAATTTTAATGAACTTTGAAAACGAGATAGTTTTCTGGTGCATAGAATACTTTTTATCTCCATAAAAGGAGTATGGGACAATATCGTAATTCTAAAGAATTTTGTCACTTATATATTTTTGGGACCCTAATAAAGAAGTCCTTTGAGACACTTTTTCATGGTCTGAATGTTTTAACTTGAAATATCTATGTATGCATATACATACGCAAAAAAGCCTTTAAGCATTTCTTAACCAATTATTATTTTAATCCTCTGACAAATTTCATCTCTCTCCGAACGCGGACGCAGTCGGCTTGTTTTATTTAAATAAAAACGTTCATCAAATTAATTAAAATATGGCATTACAGTCAATTTGTTTTGTTATGGTTTTCATCCTACATACAGTTCGAATTTCTTATTTTCTATCTTGATTATAAATTTACTATTTATTCTTTAGAAAAATGTCTTATTTACTTTGAATGAAATGGCTTCTTTACTTGACACACATTATAGCCAACAACCTTCCCGTAGGATCGCATTATCGGTTTGGCTGCGCAGGGAATACGGACAAACAAACGTTTATTTTTATATATTAACTAGCGGACCAGGCGAACTTCGCCTAGCCCTAACTTTAAGCCTTCAGACAAACTTTCTATTTCACAAAATTTCATACAAAAACTCGATTTTCGATTTTTCCAATTTTCCGACTTTTCTTCCATAAAAACCTTCTCCTCGAAAATACGAACAATGGACAAAAAGTTTTACAGAAATCGGCCAAGCCGTTCTCATTTTATGAATTATTAGATTTTCCCACGCCCCTCCGCCCACAGACCGAAAATAAAAAATCGGACATCACAGTGTCACCCGCCCGAGTATTCTGAAGGTTCGTCAAAATCGACCCAGCCGTTTTGGAGCCATTACGTTACATACATACACACATACATACACACATCCTATTTTATATATATAGAAGATAGATATAATTTAAGTCACTGGTCTGCGATTTGAGAAATATTCAGCTTTATCGTGGTTGACGATTTTCTACTTAAATTTAGACTGTTTGCACCAGATTAAGATGATCAAGAAATATTTGCCTTAATCTAATAGTACAAAATGTCGAGGGCGCAGTCTTTGGCAAATTTCACCAAACCAGGAAACGCCTAAGATTTTTAAATTGGTTTGAAAATGGCAAAATAAAAAATCACCACAACAACAGCAAAACGAATCGAAATCGATCAATTTCCATCACAGGCACTAAAATTAAGCAAGTTTATATTCTTGTGTAAAATAATATAAAGACAAATAATTTCTTTATTTCAGAAAGGAAAAAGTGTAACTCCCTAATTTAATTCGAAAAGATTACAATTGGATAAAATTTTCTTCCGATTCGAATTACAAAGTAATCAGTTTTTTTTTTGTTTGCTGGGTATATAGTCACATACATACATGCAAATGTATGTGCATATAAATGTAAATATATATATATATATATATATATATATATATATATATATATATATATATATATATATATATATATTATATATATATATATATATATATATATATATATATACATATATACATATATACATATATACATATATACATATATACATATATATATATATATATATATATATATATATATATATATATATATATATATATATATATATATATATATATGAGAACTGGTGTAAAGTGTATACATACATATACTATATATGTATGTATGTATGTACGAGTACATGTGCATTGCGTGTCATTTAAAATTTGCATGTTTAATTGAAATATTTTTGTTGTTTCGTTTTTCATCTTGCTAATTTTACATTTTACGTACATATGTACATACATTTTTACATTAGCCCAGGAATTTTTGTGTGAAATATTTGCATTTATTTGTTTTCTAACTTTGTTCGTATCTCCCTTTAGCATCCCCATGTGTTTTTATCAAAATATGCATTTGTTTCCCTCCTTTTTTTCAAAGAATAATTTCTTTAACATTTTCACATTTAGATTTTCGCACAATCTTCATTAACAACATAATGATTGTCATCGTTATTCATGTGATGGATATATTTATGTATTTTTAAACATGTTCGAATATGAATGCAAATATATGTAGTGCATGAATGCATGCATACGACAACAATAACAACAACAACCAAAAATATACATGCACGCATGCATAAGGAAAATAAACTATATTCTCAACAATATATGGTTCGTGGTCGTGATCATGACCCGCATTAAAAGACGCGTGCACGCAGTTTTATAGCTTGTGGTGTTATTGCATTTCCACAGCAACTACTGCGCCTCTCATATGCCCATTGCTGTTCTATCAACGTTTTTGCATTTTGTATTTGCAAGTAGGAGTGGGTATTAAGATCAGTTTAACAGTAAAAAAAAAAATTGAAATAAAAATGTGTATACCCTACATACAAAGTTATATGTGGAGCAGCAACGAGAGACGCGATATTTTCAAAAGGAATTTCGTATTACATATCAATGAGTAATCAGCATCGATTGTCTACCCACTTGGACAGATTTGAATACAAACATCGTCTACTTTACTGAACATTCTTTAGAAATAGAATACGGGAAATAATTATTTTCAATCCGGATTAACCAATTTTATTTAATAGGATAACGTTCTTAATGTTTTATAACTAAGAATGTATTACTTGTTAGTCTATGAAGTAAAAATGTTAAAAAGTGAACAAGGAAAATGAATTTTTAATTCCAACCCACACGGCGGAATATAATTATTTTCATCCAGTTCGATTTTTATAACTCTCTAATAGTAATAAACAATTATTTTAATTAATGTGTTAATACAGACAAGAGAAATTTAAATAGGAAAAATTTAAAATGGATCATACAAGTACATACTTCTTCAGATCTAACTAAATTAAGTTTATATGTATGTCTCATATGTTTTATCTTTCTTATCTTCCTTTTTATACACAAAGAAAAAAGAAATGAAAACTAAAATTTAGGAACACCTTCTGAATACTCGTACGGGTACAAAGTTGTTAGCTGGATGGAAAATTTCTAACTATTGGTAAAAATTTTATCTATTGTTAACAAAAAGTTCGACAATTAATCTAAAAAAAATTAACTGCATTATTGCCACAAATTTTTGAAGTTTTTTAAGCACTTTTTGAAATTTTTCTCAATTTATTAGATTACAACTTATATTGAATTTCAAAAAATTGTTTGATATTCAAGTTCATGAATATCTTTAATATTTCAAAGTGCATAAATTTTTTTAAAGAATTTTTTTTAATCAACAATACCAGAAAAATTACAAACTTATTATTCCTTTGGTGGAACCGAACACCGACAACATTCTGTTAAATGACTTGCCTATCGGGGTATTCCACATGAAAAATGAAATCGTATATTTTAACTGAAAGGCTGGCATATACCAGATTTAAGTTCAAATATTCTTTGAGGAGACTTTCGTCTTTGGTTTTAGCCTTTATTAAAATTTAATACAACATGAATTAAGACATATACTACGTTTATACGCACGTCTTATTTGCAAATAAAAAAGAAGAATGTTGCCGTATAACTTTTTTATTGTCACTTATTAACTCACTTAAACAAGTCGTGAATAACGACACTATTTGCAAATAAAAAGTAAGACGTTGCCACTTCATGAACGTTTTTTGTGTTTTACTTACCAAACAATCATATTTTCGTCACATGGCATCACTAATAATAACATAAGTTCTGTATGCAATTTCCCGTATAAACAGTGAATTAGTTATTTGCAAATAGTTCTATTTGCAAATAAGACGTGCGTATAAACGTGGTAATAGTTTAAAAAAGAACATATTTTAAATCTAAGTTTTAGAAAATAAATCAACATAAATTCAAGACAACTATTTAAAAGTGTTTAGCATGTAAAATTTCATTAATTTAAAGAAATTCAATGTTATTTTAAGGCAAATTTTTTCATCCAACTTTATTATATGTATATACTATATGTCTTTTTTACGTAATTAAAGTTCATTAATTAATTAACGTAATTTAAACTTATATCAAAATCGTGGCGAAAGTTTTAAAATTGCACTTTTGTTGTTGTTGTTAATGTTTAACTGCCTGTTTGTATAAATTACGTTCATTTTTTCGTTGAGAGTCTTTGTATTAAAAATAAAAACAGCTGCTTTATAAAGCAAAACTTAAAAGTTACGATGTCCATTCCTTTATTGTTATTGATTGCATAGCGATTTTCGTATCTCGAGATTTTATCGGATTCCAGCGGTACGATGATGCATGTTAACCTCTAATAATCTATCGGAACAAAATTTTTGGAGTTCAGAAGATTTTGTTTCACTTATGAAAATCTCATTTCTGAAAAAAATCTATAAAAATGTAGCAAAGTGATGCTTATTTCCTCCTTCGATTTGTTAGGACTTCGGAAACATATTAATTAATTTATTGTGCTAGAATGTATTTAAGGTGCACTGCACATACATATTGCATAAAAACAATACATTTAGGCCATTTTGAAATACGAAAGTGTAGGGTTAAATCAATACGCGTGTTGGCATACAAACAATTATATTTAGCACGAGTAGTACAAGCGTAAAATCGTCATTTATCTCAACACCAACAGCGGCCGGCAGCTTCGTCATCAACATGATCATCGTCAACAATATCCACAGCATCATAAACGCAATCATGGTCATCGTCGCCACTATCGACTGACTGCGTTAAAAGTGAGGCATATTAAGATCTCACATTTTCTGTTGAAACTTTCATTTTAGTTTTTTTATTAATATTAAAGGTGTTCACACCAATATCTGTTGTTAACTTTGCAAGGATGCATTTGATGCACTTTATGAGCAACTATTCAGCTAAATAAAGTTTATTTTAAAATGCCGAAAAATATACACATCTTTAATAATTTGTACAATTATATGAAATTTTTTTTATTTCAAATTATAATGATTATTTAAAAAATATTGTTTGTTATTGGCTTAGCTGTTGCTTGCATTTCATTGGTGCTAGTCATCAGTACTTTTTAACCATGTTTGTACTTATGCAAAAACCAACAAATACTATATGAGAATTCTTCAGAATTCAGTTATATTTTAGTACTTGTGATTTACAAACCATATAAGTATAATAGTTTTAGAAAACTTTTATACAAACACAAGACAACACAACAATATCTCGAATAATGAATTTAATAAATATTTATAATGATATTCAAAAGATATCCCAAAGCTCCTGCAAGATAAAAAGTGATGACAAACCAAAGTAAAAAAGTTTCAACGAAAGTTTAAAATTAGTGTTAATAGAATACTATGGATCTCAACCATTCCATGTTACAAAACTTTTTAGAGAAAGGAACTGTTACATTTACATACTGATGGCTTCATACTGCTTTTGGCAACTTTGCAACATTTACTCTGTTGCTATTGTATTTTCATCGTTCCTAATGTACGTACATATTTCTGACAAACTTTGCAATTTTACTTTTTAAAAAAATTTTCGACGTGAATACCTTCATTATTATTTTTCATGTGCAATTATTGCCATCTTATAGTCAGCGGTATTTTGTTGTTGTTATTACTTTTGTGCCGAAGTGTTAATCGATTCGCATACATTTGTGTAAAAAGACAGATTATTGTAACAAAAAACAGCAATAAAAACAAAAATAAACAGCTACAACATTTAAACAATGGCAAACAACTAGCAGCAAGTATATTATTGTATTTATTTTCAGCAGCAACACACACATGAGCACTAGCTTGGTGCTATGCCACGCACAGCGTTGCACCGTATTCATTGCATTGAATTGTGCACGAACAAACAAACAAAAACAAGAAGAAAACATTTATTATAATTTTTATGAACTGCAATATATAAACGTACTATATACGTATATATTTACATTCACGCACACAGATGCAGTGCGTTTTATAACTATAAAGTTACCCTATTGATGGAGTCTAGTACATACATATATGTAAAATAAAGTAAGTGTTGTGCTATTTCAAAATGTTTTAAAATTATTTTAACAGGTCGATTAGGGATGGCAAATCAACACAGAGAGGATGGTATGATTATTGCTTGAGATGTGTAAAAACGATTCTTAAATATTTATGTATTTGTGAAAATGAAAAATTACTAGACTAATATTTTCAATAAAAAGAACTCTTAATAAAAGTAAAGTAAAATAAAAAATTAGCTGTATTTAATAGACTTTATTTTGGGACGTTGTTGTAGAAGAAACTTTTCTTTAAAAATGGTTCCAAAATTCTTCTATGGAATATGTGGCCTTACAAATAAGTGTTGATTTTGAATTTAGACTGTTTCAGAATACTTATGTATATACTTATTTAAAAAATAGCAATGGGATATTGCACAAAATATTCTCCGCTAAGCCAACAAAAACAATAAATTTTAAAATATTTTACAAATTTTCAAAACATATTTTCTCAATTCACGAGTTCTTGTATGACTTGTAAGTCGCCAGATATTACAGTAGTTGTACAAATGTTGTTAATAAACGGATAAATGATTAAGGAGTTCAGAAGTCCTACGTGGTCAGAAATCGACTTAGAAATGTGCTCTGAGTTTAAAATGTATAAACTTTTACAATTACATACTTAATTATTGAAAACGGGTTTTAATTTCTAAGATTATTCCTAAGCACGGATACATATTTTAATACAAGCAATATTAAATGATTATTTTCTGTTAATTTTTTAAAATATATATCCTTAGAAAATTCTTTTCACAAGTATCTTAAGTTGCACAATATTTTTAAGACGGTTTTATTTGTCAATTAATCAAGTACCTGCCAATGGTTTGTATAAACACTAAATAATATCATTAACCAATAAATTAATTGAATTTCAATATATTTTCTTTGCCCAATCACAATAATACCCAGTAAGAGAAGGACTTCTAAAGTAGTCAACAAGATCCACTACATATGATCCGAACATAATGAAGTAGTAAAAATGCGGATCTTTTTCAATGATTATAACACATGCTTTTCATTGCAAGATGTTCTTCCTTAAGTCTGTCGTTTTATTATAGAAATCAGTTTAACCATAATCGAAATCATTATACGGAATAAAACAGGTCCTTGATATGATATACATAATTTTTTCTCCAAAATTTCGATGACGGCATGTCTGATCATAGTTATAAATCACAATATTCATGTTTTATAATCTTGCCCCTGCAAATAATCAATCAATTAAACAATACATCGTGTGTGTCTCTTCAGTGTTATAACGTAGATTTATAAACCGAGAAATCGCATTTCAAACATTATGTGAGAAATACATGTACTTAACTTTATAGCTATTGAACACAATGTATTAATTAACTTGAAAGCCTGTCCCACTAAATGCGAAAGAAATGTTCGCTTTTTTTTCGTTTTTATTTTCAATATAAATGTTAAAACGAAAATTTCGTCCGCATACAGTGGGAAAGGCCTTAAATGTTTTAATGAGAAAGTGTTTCTTTGAAAAAAGTAGTAGTATCGTACACATATCCGTACGTTTGTACTCTACTTTTTATTATTTATTAATTTTTATTTATTTGCAAGAATATCTACTCTCTAAAGAAATTGTCTTTATAGCGTTCAGAGATGGAAAGTGTTGAAAAAATTGTAACAGGAATTAAACGTGTATACAGGAAAATTGTTTTAGAAATTAACATACATACACATGTACATATAAGCGTATATACAACAAATATTTTCATTAGAAAATGCAGTGAAAGCTCCAATAACCACACGGAGTTTTGTCCGGTTATGAAAGATGGCTGATTATGAGGGAACTACTCATTTTTATTTTAGTTATGGAAGTTGTCTAGTAATCGGAATGGTCCAACAGTACTATGTACAGAGAAAACACTTGATTGAAAATATTAACTACAATCATTTCATATTTATTTCTGCCATATACTTATAATTGAGACAATAAAATAATTCTGTTTAATGTAGAATTTAAACATTTATTTTTTGCTTGAGCATTTTACAATATAACTTATAATATTCAGTATTCAATTTAATTTACCTTTGGAAGTGCAAGAAAATTGTACAATAAATATTAAAAGCGAAATTTAAAAATTATCTAAATAATTAAATAATAAATCAACAAAAAAATTATTTAAATGTTCACAAGAACGACTGGGTATATTTACGTATTTATTATGTACATTGTTTGTATATGTTTCTCAAATATATTTCAAATAAAAATCTACAGAAATGCAAGATATTTCAAAAAATGCAGCAAACACCTTAATATATTTATGAGAACATTTATAAAAATGATGAAGGCGTATCAACTTTACAAGGTCTCATCGCTAATGGAGGTGATAATTTTTTGATTTCCCTATATTTAATTGAGTCGATATGTCAAAAACTTGAAATTAGTGCATATGTATGTTCTGACATGTGTACGTTTGATTTTTCTATATCTATTTTTATATTTGTGTGTGTGTGCGTTTTACCTCTGTCTTTGCTTCATGACTTATTGCTGTTTTTGTTGTATTGATGTGTTTGTTGGCCTAGCGCTGATACCTTACAAAGTTACTAAACCTTGATTGTGATGAACATAATGACATGTTTGATATAATTATTAGGATAAACACTAATGATTGCAACAACCATTTTTTCCCTTTTTATTGTCATGAAAATAAAAATTGTAAGTAGAATATTTTAATTATTAATTCATTGCTGAAGTTTTTATACTAAGTCGAAGCGCAAAGTGTTAAAAAGATCTGTAGTGATGTTTTATGATAAGTTTAAAAAAATTTCTGTGTATATATAGAAATATTAAGCTATTCAACATAATAAATTAATATATCTAAAATGCATCTGAGCATGTATCTATGGGCAACAGAAATTTTAGTCCTCTTGCAATACAATAAATTTAAAACTGTTTTCGAAACAACTCAGTATTTTAGAATAATATGAATAAGATGTTATTGAAAATTTTAAACAAAAATCGTATTGAAGAAGTTCTGAAACTAAAGCGGGTGATACACACATCTAAGTATATTTTGCTTAAATTTTTGTCTCACATAAGGCGTATGCTACATATTGATGTGTGTATCACCCGCTTAATTCTTCAGATCAAGTTATACATTAATGAAATAAATTGTTGATGGGAGGGGCAAAGTCTTATTAGCAAATATTTAGCCTCTATTTTCATTCATCCAGATATATATTTGCATGCCCACATGCCTTCCTACAAACATAAACATACACAATATATTCGTGGTATCTATTTGGATCACATATCAATTATTTTATCTAGGCTAAGCAGAAATTAGAAAAGAGAGAAAGAAAACGAAATCATCTTGTTTGCCAATTATTCTTAAGGCAAATTGATCAAGTTCTAAAGAAAGTAACACAAACTATAGAAAAGTTAAACACGCCATTGCATACACTTGGTTATTTACACTACAATGAAATCAAAGAGATCAAAGTTAAATATATTAAATGCCCACATTGTAGGCCATAAAATATGGAGGCTGCTCACTTACTCTAGTAGATGAAATATGATTCCCTAAAAAACATTTTGAAGATTGTTGGTCATAAATGGATCGTTTTAGTCTCTATTGGCAGAGAGTCGTGCAATTTAAAGTAGATTTTTATTATTATCTGATCATTTTAATTATTTACTTTTAGGTGATAGAAGTACGATATATAGATAGAGAAATGGATATTTTACTCCAACTAAATCTATCTCAACCACATTAAAAAAGTGAAATTTAATATTCTCCAAGAATATTTATTTATTCATAAACTTTTTCTAATCTTCGAAGCAGTTCTGATATTCACTTTTTTCACTTTCCTTTCATGGGTCTCTTCAATTTTGGGAACAGAAAAAAGTCGCGGGGGGCCAAATCTGGTGAATACGGTGAACACTAACCAACAGTGCAGAGTGAGCAGGTGCATTATCGTTTCCGGACGCTTTTTTCGTATTGCTTCTTACAAGCGGCGCATAGCTTCTAGATAATACAAGGGGTATTATTAACCGTACGACCATGTGGCAAGAACTCATGATGCACTATGCCACAGCAATCGAAGAAAACTTGACCCTTTTGACCAAATCTGGAACCTTGTTAACGTCATTCAACATTTCATGGGCGATTCCCATGCGACGTTTTTTTGTTCAAAGTTCAGCAATTTTGGAGCGAGATTCGCTGCCACACACCTCATGTCCAAAATTTGTGAAAAAATTTTATGGCATGAGCCAACTGATATGCCATCATCCTCTGAAACTTCTATAATAGTGATTCGAAGATTCTCCGTAACAATTTTCCTCACTTTCTCAACATTTTCATCGTTTTTTGATGTGATGGAGCTTCCAGGACGACCGTCGTCATTCGTATCTTCTCGAACTTCTTTAAAACGCATCTACCACTTGTAAACATTTTTATGACTCAGAGTACAATCACCATATGCCACTTTCAACATTTCAAGTACTTTGTGACCACTTAATTCCATTTTTTACACAAAATTTTATGGAAATTGCCGAACAAGCAAAATACGTCCAACTGTTATGCCTTTCACAAACCTAAGAACAGTAATTCAGTCATTAGTGTTTCTTAGTGTTTTCCGCAATATAAAATGTTGGTTGGGTTGTTGCTTGGCCATGTTTTAGACCCATACAAATAAAACCAAGTGATTAAAAAAACAACAAACAATAGCAATAAAATTATAAAAACATTTCAAATAAAAAAAACCAGCAAGAATTTTCAAGTCATTTTACAGGCTCACGATCAGTGTTCCCAGTGTTGAAATAACCATACATTAATATCATGTAATTCGATTGAATCGAAAGGTGTTCCATTTTATCGAAAGGTTACTGATAAGTATCTAAGTAGAGACCGCAATCAAACATGTGTTAATCCGTTGGTGTTAAAGTTGAACTCCTAAGAATATAAAGTATGAGTGATCGCGGTTAAAACTGCTGCATCTCAATTTTATGATACTCTGTTTATGAACGTTTTCTATCAAGGAGTTCTTATCAAATAAGCAAAAAAAAAAAAAAAAAAAAAAAAAAAAAAAAAAAAAACAATAACACTTAATTATATGAAATTGGAATGTTGTACAAAAATGTTGCAGCAAGTAATTTGTGGTATGCGAAAGAGAATAATTAAAAATTTTTCGACTAAAAATTTGGTGGAAGAGTCTTCCATTTCCTTCATAGGAACTGAATGGCTAAAAATCAAATTTTCTGATAGTGCTTAGTGTCTTGTGCTTTAGAGTACGTTCCGTTGTTATCACATTGAAACACAGTTCATATTGCCAATATGTTCCACTGAATCAGTAGAGTTGGGCAATCGTCTGCCATCTGATAGATGCATTCAATTTCCTAATATATTTTTAGGAAATTAAGCGTAAGCGTTTGAAAAGGCAATGTGTTATTTTTTAAAATGATTGAATTATATTTCTACACACAATTCATATACATGTGACTTTTGCTGTTGTTGGAAATTGTAATACAAATTTCTTAAATTTTTTCATTTCATAATAATTTTGTTTTACAACTACAAGAGAGATATAAAAAGTACATTTTTTTCACATATCAGCAGTTTTCACTATAAGATATTGTTATAATAATAATTAATGCAGAATAGTCAATAATTCTCATCCATGAAAACGTGCGTGACCACGGAAAAAACAAAATGTTTTGATTTAGATGTTTTTTTAATTTTTTTATTTTCTTTTGCCAGTTTTTAAATAATTATTCACTTCTGGCAACACCGCTCTCAAAACACAATCACTGTTAATGGAAGCTGGAAGCTTACAAAAAGTTGCTTTAACAAAAATAGTGTCCCTTATGTTACTCATATGATGACAATTGGCTACTTTCATAAAGCGTAGGAGATGATACGACAAAAGACAAAATGCGGAATAACGTAAAAATCTCATATAAACCCATAAGGTGTCAGTCTGATGGAAATAAGTACATATGAACATATATATGTATGTGCCAGATTGATACATATGTGTATGTACATGTCACTCTTTTAGCGCAACATCTGAAGAAGTAACTGAGAAAAGAACCTTCCTTAAGATCCTCTTTATTTATAAACATAACAAATTAGTGTCATATCTACAGCTACAATAAAAATATGGAAATTAACCTTTAAAAACTTTAATCGTATTTTGAGATATTACTATGTTGCATTAAAGGAATGAAATGTGTATACAATATGTTAAACAAAATTTGTTTTCAAAGAAAAATTGTTATTTAGAGAAAAAACATAAAATACGAATATGTAATTAAATGTAATAAAAACCTCATTGACCGCAGTGTCCACCATTGTGAAGGTCTATCCTGCATTTACTAATTTTAAGCACTCCTCAGCATAATTCAGTTTTGATATTCATGCACTTCTTCCGTTGGTATGATTTTCGAAAACTGCATCTGCAGTTGCAATTTTTGGCATAGCCCAACCGTTTTTAATGGGAGTAACGTATGGACTTTGGGTTGACTTAAGAACACACAAAATTAATGTGCCAAAATTTAGACAAATTTACTCAATATAAATTTAAAATGGCTGTGGTTTGGCGGAAAATAATTTTATTGCAATTCTGTAAAAGCTTCGCCGCTTCTTTCATAAAAAAATTATCTAATATTAATTTTTTTTAAATCCTCAATTTATATAATACGAGTATGTTGCTTAATTTACTAAAATTTTTCTGCATTTATATTTTTTCTAAAAAATTATTTAGGGCATTTTGCAATTATCATATGCGATAGGTAATTCTCATATAGTATTTGTTTGTGAGGTTGAATGTTTTCACACTGGTTAAAATTCACTGACGATTTGGTTTAGCGACCAATGAAATGTTGGCATATGAACAGCTAAAACCACAACAAAGATATTTTTCTAAAGTTAAAAAATACTTTAAACCTACATACGAGTAAACACATTATTTTTCTTTACTCAATATGTAGTAAAATTACTTTAACATAAGGAAATAGAAATCGTGACTAATAGTAATTTTGTATGCATTCTAGATGTAAATTTTTTTGTTATCAGGGACAAAAACCAATCCTGATTTAATATATGTAAAGCAAAAACACATAAAGAATTTACATTTCCCAATAAAATTATAATAGCTTCCAAACCGGTAAATAGGAATAAAAAAAACATCTGCAATAACAAGCATATGTTAGTTAAATTAACCGAATTTGCACTACTTCCCATTCATGATTTGAATGGAAGACCTTTTTTTACTAGTAACATGCCTAAACTTGAGAATAAAAATGGGAACGAGAAAAAAATCTGAAAAAATTTTAAATTTTTGGAAAAGAAACAAAAATATAGATTATAAAATAGAGTTTTAAAAATGTTTTCTCCCAATAGTTTTCTCTTAACATAATTTCCTGTATACTGTTGTGTGAAATATTTATAAGGATAATTTCAAAGCCTTGTAAGTTCAACTACAATAGTACAATTACTTACAATATTGTTATATTCTAAAAAAAAATCACTAGGGAATGATGGTATTTTCACTGTTTTCATTAAATATACGAATATCGCGGAAACATTCATATTGAAAAGGGAAACGCTCAAATATGCTTCAAGAATAGTCAAATGTTCCTCAGAAATGTGCACTGAAAAGAAAAATTTTGCAAAACGATGTACTAATAAAGCGGTGTTAAAATTCTCAATGTTCTCTTCCGGAAACTAGCATTTATAAAAGGCACTTCTAAACGATTTTTTTTAAAACACAACCTGAATTGATCAAATACTTTGTTAAACAAATTTTATCATAACAATTTAGTCTGTTCTAATGCAAAAGGTTTTAGGAAAGGATTTTTAATCTTGTCACTCCGTTATTGTCTGTCATATGGCCACAATTTCATACCAACAAAAAAAATTTTTCTTCCCAAATTCAACTTTTTTATAAAGACTTTGTATATTTGCTTACAAAAGAAGAACTTGTATACGATTAAAATTTTTTATAAAATCCAAATAACAAAAGGAAGCCATCCCACTATCGAAATACCCTGTACGGATGTATTTAATTGTTCTGCCTTTTGTTAGTTGGTGTGATGTTCATTTGATATTATTGTTGCTGTAAATGCTGCAGAGCAATTAAACGCTTTTACAAAATTTTTAAATTAAAAAACCAAAAATAACAAGAAACAAAATGAAGTATATTAAACGAATAACACAATAACAAATAGCTTAACCACACAAAGAAATATATATGTATTTTGTATGTCCGATATTGCATTTCCCTTTAACATTTTCTTAAATATGTAATCGTTTCCCTATTGAGTTCCTAAAAGCCGCAAAAGCATATGACAATGTGCTGATGCATAAAACTGTGCGGAGATAAATATGTACACGTATGCACGTGTTAAAATATGTATAATAAATAGAAGGTATTTAAAGATGACGATTCAAAGAAGCCATACAACAATTTTAATATATATTGCATTTTTAATACAACTATTTTAATTTCCTGATGAATTGCAATGGCCCTGTAATGATATTCACACCTTAAATCAGTGGTAGACAAATAAGAAAACTGTATGAGTGATAAATTATTTCTTGGCTTGTACTTAAATGCGATAACTTTTATAGATTTGCTTAATGGTTGTTTGGAAATCATCATAAAAGTTATAATATAATAAGGGATCTCGCAAAACCTTCATCCTCGTAAATAAACTGTCAAAAAAATGCATTTGCGAGACCATTTGGGTTTGTAATCTCGCACAGCTTAATTGTGCATTTGTTGGATCAGTTATAATATGAATATTGTGATCAAAAAAACAAAAAAACAAATTTAAATTTATGTTTGAGATTTAATAAAAAATGTTTTTGATATTTTGTGTTTGAAAGATCACATGACTGTTAAAAATTGCACATTTTAAAAATGAACTTCATAAAAAAGTGCCGCAAGTTTGTCCATTTCCACAAATGGCGATTTTATATACATATAAAGGCTCCTAAAATGGTGAAAAATATCTTTCAAGAAACTCAAAAACCTGCACAATATGGATCCTAAATCTGATTGAAGTAGCACTAACAAAAATAATTTATTTATTTACTTCACTAGCTGGAGTTACTAACATTTTTAAGGAAGAAAAAAATTTAATAGTGAAAAAGAAAATTCCTACTTTTATACCAACCTACATGGCAGAACATATCAAAGAGCAGATCTATCGGCTGAGAACTACACACATATTTTTAGAGAATTTTAGAAAATTCATACATTCATATGTATATGATGTGGAAGTCCAAATGATAAAATTGTTTTATTAAAATGGGTGTTCTGTTTGGGCAACGCTTCGTGCTTTTCGTCCATTTTACGGGCGCCCATTTCTGGATGAATGGATCAAACAAAAGAAATGTGAGATCCATGGCAATACCGAAAAAAAGTCACTGTTTTGTGTGTATTTGGGGCTGACGGCACATATTTTTTTAGAGAACAACGTTGGCCAGCCCATTACCGACAACGGAGAGAAAAATAGGTAGATAATTACCAACTTCTTTTGTCCTAAATTCGATGGTATTGACATCAACAGAACGGCGCTACGTGACACGAGTTGACCCCGTTAAACTTTTTTCTTGTGAGGTTTTCTTATGTCGCGGCCCTCAAATCCAACATAACCAAAATAACAATTTCAGTCTGATGTATGCGCCAGAGTCATTGAAAATTTAACATTTCGGATGGGCGACACTTACCAAAGCCGCGGCGCACAATTTCACAGTGTTATATTCTATACACGATGGTATCAAATGGATAAAATGAAAAAAAAAAAAAATGATATCTTACACGCTCTGTTTGTTTGTTGTGGCTTTAGCTGTTCATATACCGACATTTCATTTGTCGCTAAATCAAATAACATGTTGACGTATGAACATCTAAAGCCACAACAAACAAACATTTTTTAAAATCTAATTGTTCCAACGATCTGTTGGAGAGAATATACATACATATATATTTTTTTTTAATTTTCAATAACAATTCAATAATCTGTCACATACATGGAGTCTTATGGCTGCATATCGATCGAAATTTCAATTTCATTGCAATTTGTTTCCTAATGTAATTAACCCGGAGTTAGTCCTTTACCGTTGGTCCTTTACCGACCGACTCATATGATCACCACATGAGTTGCAAGCAAAAGTAGAAGTGATTTTTTTCTTCTTTTTTTACTTATGTATGTATTTCTTTGACAGCGGTACGACATGAAAGCTAGAATGATATTTTACAAAAATTTAAAATTTATAAAGCAGTAAGTGAACAACCAACAGAATGTTAAATAGTTCATCAGTGCTATTTGTTTCATGTACAAATACCAATTTTTAATACGACATGGTAATGCAATTATTCATGGGAAACTGTCAGTGCCAAATGCAGGTTGCATTTTAGGCGTTTAAAAATTAATGGGATCCTTACATGACAAAATTTTTCTTAGATTTTCTTCGTCAACAAAATTCATAAGATATTTCAATGTGTAAACGAGTACAAAGTCCCGCCGGTTTCTTGAATTGGTAACACAAGTTAAAATTTAAGGAAGATTTAATATTTTTCACAAACATGCTTAAGACCTATTCATAAACAGTTTAGGAAACTCTCTTTTTTTGGTTAATTGGAAGTAAAAAACCTTGGCATTGAGAAGGTCAAAGACATTTTGCTTAAATATAAAAAAACATGAAATTTAAGAAGTGATAAAGGCCATAAACATACATAAGTTAATGAAAAGAAAAGAGAACAGCATGAGTATCATAAATCGAAGAACATGTTAGACCCTTGCCAATTAAAATGCATTAAAATGTGTTTAGGAACAACCAACACAACCACTTACACCAACACCACCACCACCAACACCAAACACCATCACCACCGACATAACCACCATTAGAACAACTAAAATATTATGAGAAAAATAAATTAATGAAACGAAAAGATACAAATCGATACATGTATTTTGTTAAATGCATATAAAAAAATAAATGCCTTCCTTCTAAACGAAACAAGCCTGTCGTACATGCTGCTCCAGCAAACATCTAGCCTGCAATCCCGCCATTTACCCATCCATACATACACTTGTGTGTGAAATGTGCGTCCGTTCTTTCGTTCGTTCTTTCAAGTTCATCATCAGAGTTTGGGAAATTTCATCACATCAAACTTTAATATACTTAATAGCCATGATGTTTGCATTCCATTTGTAATCAGTTTTTTCTCGTTTTACATTTTTTTCTCTTCATTTTTAGCTGTCCATTTTAAATCAGCTATTAATCCTTGAAGAAGGCTTTTTTCTGTATTTTTCTCAGCATTTTTAAATGTCTAAACATTATTGAGAGGTTCTACAACCGGTTAGAGCTATTTTAATTTTTTACACATGCATATACAGATGCATAAATATATACATATGTACATACACATATGTATAGTACGTATATATGCATGTATATCCAAAGTAACTACCAATCATCTAAACAATATAAAAATTTGCCGCCAAAGACCGTAAAAAGCTGCATGTTTCAGTCATTACCACCGCTGCGTACTGCGGCCAATATTAAATGACATGCAATAAAAATGCCAATAAACACATTTGTGTTCTTTTTTGCCTCACTGTGCTTAAATGTTTGTGCATCTTAGTTTTTTACTGCCTTTCACAGAGATTTTATTCGAATAGAAATTTTGATGGAATCCGGTTTAGATTTCTTGAGAATAATTGCAATGTTGTTTTTTTGTAGTGCGCCACAAATCAGACAAATATTAATTAAATTGATTCATAATTATGAATTAAATTATAATTTAATAATTTTATATTTTCACTCTTGGTTTAGTTACTGGTTTAATTTCGACAGGAGCAACACCAGTAGGCACATTTTTATTACATAATTCATTTTTATAAATACATGCATTTGTTTAATTTATATAAAAATTTGATATTAATTTCACTTCCAACGCCTCAACATACCATATATAAATTTTTTGACTGCATAGTTTTCTGGTTCAAAATTTGGAATTATCGGATATCACCCTGAATTTCATATTTGAAATTATAAATGTTCTTCATATCGTAAGCATTTTTTTATTCGTGTAGCAAATCTTTCGCAACAGCTGATGTCCAATACTTTTCAAAAACAAAAAAGTCATTTTGTAAATTAAATAGTATAGAATTGCAATAGTATTGCAATTTTTCAACTCAACTTCGGCGCATCTTTTTTTGGTTTTAGTCTATTAATTTGTGTTCCATTTCTTCATTATTCTTCTGTAAACTTAATTCGTCCAAATCTATTGAGAATATGGTTTTAAATAAAACTATACAAAATGTAATGACAACAGAAAAAAAAACAAGAAAACTTAGGATTGGAAAGTAAAATCCTCATTAAAATAAAATTTAGACAGTATCCTACTTCACGAAATTAGGTCTAAATAATTAATTAGCACAGCATAATAAAAGAGAATACGCACTTGCTCGCAGGCTTAATGATCCACACCAAAGTGTATTAAGCGGTGTATTAGGGCAATAACTACAATAGCAAAACGGTATGAAAACCGGTATACTTTCGGTATTCGCGTACACACCCCATGTAATTTTATACACTCTTTCAGATTACTTATCCGCAAGTTTCTTGTTGGAGTTGTCGCCCTAATACTCCTTGCATCACAATTTGTAACTCATGTTTACTTTTACTTTTTTCGAAAATCAAGTTTTAACGACAACGCCGCCACCATCCATGTACCTGAAGTAAGCCTCCGTTCTAACAAATTTCCATGATTAAATTTCAATTTAAAATTTTAGTTTAAAAACCTCCATATTTAATTTAAAGGCTTCTAAATTTTAAATTTTGTGGCTATAGATATTTAATTATTTTCTATCTGTTTTATGCCATTCTCTTTTCTGAAAAAGACTAACATTTTTTTTAATTCACAAAAGAAAAAACATCAGTTTAACATTTTCGTGAATAGTGAATTTGTACTTAGTAATGAACACTTAAATCCATTTTCTTTCTCCTTGAAAAGGCAGAAAAATTTACAATTTAAAGAAAACACCATTACTGTTGTAATTATTTACAAGAACGGTATGTTATGACTTTTGGCCGTTTAGATTAGTTTATTTATGGGAAATCTCAGTTCATTGTGGTCTAAGAAAATGTAGCATTTTTACTAGACTTGCAAGATCTGAAATTTTTACAAGTATAGGTTGCAACAAAGAGCGATTTTTATTATTTATTTATGCACGGGAAACAACCATGTGTAGATAAATTTATTGCTTTTGTGCACATAAATGAAATTATTTGTTATGTGATCAGTGAAAAGAAAATTTGTGTCATTACAAAGTCATTATTGCCTTTTTTACCTTCTTAGAATTAAGGTCAAATTATTCCTACAAACCTGTGACAATTGTGTCCTAGAATTAGAAAATTACCCTAATTTTTACCGAAAATTAAAAAAAAAACTTTAAATTTACCACTTTCGCATAACAAAAAAAAAAAAAAAATACACAAAACTAGAATAAGCTTCTATCAAGATGATGCTCGTCTACAAATCTGTGCATATTCGAATTAGAACCTTCTAATTCTTCGGATTATTTTTTAATTATTTATGGATAACCTGCACAACAGGATTAAATCTTATAATTATAGTGAATGTTTTCAAAGATTCATTAAGTTACATGATGCAAATATAAATACATAAATAATAAAAAATAAATTTATTAAATAACTATTTCGGAAAATTTCTCGAATAATGAATTTAATAAAAAAATTAAATTTAACACACAAAAACCATAAATTAGGATAGTTAATGAAATAACAAAAAAGTGTGCTTGGTGCTTTACTAGCTCCTTGTAGGGTATTTGATAATTCGTTCACACCACTTCAAATCGATCGATTAGAAATCGTTCGTTTTCTTCACATAGTACGAATAAATAGTTAAAGATTTTTATGAGAACATAGAACATTCAAAAACTATAAACTTCTTTCGCACCAGCGAAACGTTAGAGGTATAGAATAGATTAAAGCAATAATTAAATAAATATTGATAACGATAGCATATTACAAATAAATTTAAAAAATACAACACAATAAGAAGTTATTGGATCAAACTATGATCAAATAATTTCTTTTTCTTTACACATATTAGCGCACACATAATATACATGTATGCATATATGTATATACACATACATATGTATGTACATGATCTTTTGAGTAAAAAAATAAACATCTAAATAAAAAATAATTCACATAACAAAGTGTCCAGCATTAAGAAGCTCCTGTTGTACGAGTATCTCTACTACAGTCACGAAAGGTTAAATTAAAATCAACTACACCTTCAGAAAGTGGAGCGAGAACTTCTCATGCAATTATTGGTTTTAAGAAAACCAAGATCCTTCATTATCTTCTGCAATATTCATAAAAATAAAGCGATACTCAAACGCGTGCAATTTTCTAACTTGACGAATTTATATGTATCAAAAAAATGTTTGTTATTTTACACTAGATATTATAATTACAATCCTAAAAATATCTAATAACTACACAATATCAGCACTTTTTCGCTGCAGACATTAATGTTTTATTGATTTTTTATATGCAGACACACGATAATATAATATTCCATAAAAACTTGCATCTTTACCTTTCGGTGAGTTTCAAAATTGTTTTAAATATTAAAATTAGGCATTCAACAGCAACAGTTAAGGCAACAGCAACAGCGATAGCGGCAGCAATAAGAATGCTTTCCATAATTATTGTTATTAGTTTGGAAAAAATTACACTACCGCCAATGATTCGTTAAGATAATCTTCTGCTATTTTTACGTATTGTCTGTGGTCCAAAGCTGTAGGGCACCGGCTGACGCAGTTCATCAGATGAGATTTTAGCAACTGCACCCGAGAGAAGAATATTACGATACTTTTCTTTTTTGCGTTGTAAAATGTGACGATTGTAAATATCGTAAGATGTTTGACGATTTTCGCACATTAATTCAAAGGCTTCAACTAGGTCGCAGTATCTTACTTGTGTTGTAATATCGTGGACTTTTTTTCTGGCACTCTTTTTGAACTGTTTTCTTTTTATGGGCGCCATAAAATAAAAAGGAATTTATTATACTATAAATTTTGTTTGAATATTAGAAAACATTTTTCTTTTTCCTTTTTTTTTGATTAATAAAAATTTTACATTTTAAAACTTCAACAAGTCTGTTTAAGACTTTTTAACAGACTTCAAAAAAGGAGGAGGTTATAAACGAGTATACGTCAATAAGTTTTTTTGTATGTATGGTGAACTATTTTTGCGCCATTTGTGATCCTGTTTTGAAAACAAAAAAAAAAATATGTAAGGGGTTGTTTCAGAGGTGGTACGATTTTAAACAATATGTCATAGGACCAGGGGGACGGGTACCTCCCATACAAAGTACTATATTATATATATATATATATATATATATATATATATATATATATATATATATATATATATATATATATATATATATATATATATATATATATATATATATATATATATATATATATACATATATACATATATACATATATATAGGTATATCGAAATAAGTACTTCTCAACTTCCTATGAAAATATAATTCCTTGAGGACAGCTCTCATTTCTTTCACTGTGTGTAAAGACTATTATCAGACATCCAGCCACATAATACATAAATAATATATATATATATATATATATATATATATATATATATATATATATATATATATATATATATGATTTATATACGTATATATGAGTTCTAAAAACGATTTCAAATACAATATGAAATGAAGGAGTATCAATCAAACTATGCAACATAAATGATTAATTTATAAAAATGTTCACAACAAATATTTAAAAAATGCTCATTCTACAAAAAGGAAATGAAACTTTTTGAAAAATAATAAACAAATTTGAGGTAAGGAAAACGCGTTTTTTTTGAAATATCACAATTTAATGTCCAATCAAAAGATGTTGAAAAAATTTCAAGGTCCGAAAAACGTTCATGAAAGCATTTGCACTTTAAAAACTTTTTTATTATGTCATTTCAAATCACCGTCACGGTCCACATTCATCATTGTTTTAACCATTTTTCAGTGATAAATGAAATATGAACATGTAGTGCATATTTTTTTTATGTGAAAACCACAAATACAAAGTAAAAAATGATCAATAAAATATTGAAATTTTTAATTGTCGCATTATGGTTACTGCAGTTACCTTTAAAAATTCATTGTCGCCATCACAATCGCGCGAATGGACAAGTCGTAGCCGGCAAATATCGTTCGTTACAGACACAACAGTTATCGAATATTGATGTTCGTGACAAAATACTAGAACTACAGTGCTATGCAAAGTGCCATGAGTCCATAAGGGGCAATAATATTGACTATGAGCCGTGTTTAACGAAATGTCAACTTGATATGGTTAAAGCGCCCAGAAGGGGTTACTGTCCTGACATGCAAAATGCCGTTTTTCGTAATATCAAAGTGCAACCGTTGCAAAAGCTATCGTGCCTCGATAATTGCAGCTACGATTTTGATTGCCCCGAAGTACAAAAATGTTGCAGTTCAGACTGTGGTCCTGTTTGTATGCAACCAATTGGCGTACGTGACGACAGTTTGTTACCTCCCATACCAAAGATACTAAAGTGCAGCCTTATACCACGAGAACAAAAGGTGGAAATAACACTGCAATCAAACTCGACCTACTATTTCCACGTTGAAGTGCGCTATCACATTGGTTCGCTCTTATCGCCGCGGAAGCTGGGCACATGGCAATATCAAGCAGTGCAAAAATTAGCAGAAATTTTAGATTTGAATATATTGTTGTAAGTAGCAATTTCCAGGAAGTGTATTTTAGCAAGATCATATCTACAATAATCTAATATACAATTTTTATTTTTTCTATGTTTTTAAGAACTACTGTAGCATTTTATCTAAGACCTGGACGTTGGTATCAAGTGAGAGTAGCAGCTATTAATGCTTACGGTTTCAGAGGTTACTCAGAACCTTCTCAAGCATTTACTTTACCCAATCGTAAGTACATATCGCTCTTTTAGTGTGGCATCTCGTAGTATCTCGTAAATCAAAATTTTTAAGTTATTAAGAAAAGAGTATTCCCCAATATCCTTTTCATATGTAGAAAAGTATCAGAATTGTATATGAAGTTAGATCGAGGGTATGCCAAAAATTTTCGATAAAGAAGTCGAAACTTTATAGACTTTAAACAGATTTTTGTCGAGTTCGACTTATTGAGATATGACTATGTTGCACTAAAGGATCGATATACAAATTTTATTTTATTTATTATTTGGGATATTCTCCCCAACTAATCGTTAGAAACAATTAGAGCTTTTGCTAAATGCATACAAAAATCAAAAATGTTTGTTGTGGCTTTAGCTCTTCATATGCCGACATTTCATTGGTTGCTAAAACCAAATCGTCAGTGAAGTTTAAGCAGTTTGATAACATTCAACCTCGTATCTTTATGCCATACAAAACAAATAAAAACATTCTAAGCCTACTATGATTATGTATTTGTTATAATTCATATGCAATATTGAAATTCTCATATTGTATTTGTTTTGTATGGCATAAAGATACGAGGTTGAATGTTATCAAACTGCTTAAACTTCACTGACGATTTGGTTTTAGCAACCAATGAAATGTCGGCATATGAAGAGCTAAAGCCACAACAAACATTTTTGATTTTTGTATGAATTTTATTTTATTTTATTTTCGTTTACATATTTCTCTATGTGTGACATTAAATATTCTAATTTTGTTCTATTGTCAGCATGAAAATGGCATCAACTCACGATAGTGTCGGTAACATGTAAAGCATATTAGTGGCAAAATTTTTTTCACAAATGAAAACCGTATTAGCCTTACGAAATGCAGGCATGCAGACAGACTAACCCACATAAAATAATAATAAATTTTGGAATAATTACTTAGGAAAATAATCTGAATTATTATTGATAGATTTCATTAAAAAAGAAAACTTATTATTTTAAAAGGAATAAAATAAATTTCAGTAAGAAACTTAAGTTGCGCAAAAAATCCATATTTTTTAAAGAAAATGCTACAAATGAAGTTAAAATTTCGCAACATATACGGAATATGAAAAACCTAACTGAAAATTCGCAACAAAATAAAAATAATTTAAATAAAAATGGATATTTCAAACATATACATGTGAAAATATTGTATCTTTTTCATATAATCGAATATTTAAAAAAAATAAAACTTAAGGAATTTCCTTAAGATTACAAAAAAAAAAAAAATAAAATCAACAATGATCAAAAAGCATGTCTACAAAAAACAACAATAACCAAAGTTTGAAAATTTAAAGTCAAAATATCTGATTAATTCACAAAAAACTTACATATGTATGTAATTTTATCGATTATATTAAATTGGAATTAGGAAAGGACTGCATTATCTATATAATTAATGTGCAAGGCGAAATTTTGTCCTCTCTATTATCCTCACATTATTATTCACTGAAGAAATGCACAATCTATGTACATACATATACATACATATATATTTTATTCAAATCGGTTCCGTAATAGGGGAAGCATAAGCGTTTAAAGATGCGCTTAAACATGCGTGTACGTGCAAGCTGAAAGGAAACGAAATATGTATGAATGTGTGTGCTTTTGTTCAATTGGCTTTGCATAGAAAAAGCAAAAACAATATTTTCTTTTTTGCATAGAAAAAGCAAAAACAATAGTTTATTTTTCGGCTTTGAATAGAGAGAGGGAAGAGATGCTAATAAATTGATTAGGCTTAAAGCTCTCAGCAAGCAACGCTTCTATTAACATTCTAATTATTTCAAAGTTTTTAGAGCCTCTTTTTAAAATCGTGGCAGGATGTAGCAAGTAATTAATAATATTATAATATCAAAATAGAAATTAGCAAGGCCTTTAATAAGATCAACCATTTATTATATTGATAAAGAAATTAAGTTTTACTGATCTTGACACAACATGGACACTATTATAATATCTAACTAATAGAAAACAAACTGTTTGCTTTAAAAACACATATTCCAAAAGCATACATAGATGTTCTTTCTGGTGTGCACAGGTTAGCCACCTTTGAGCACTTCTATTTTAACGACCTACCAACTGTGATGCATTCATTCATCTTACATTTTGGTGTATGCAGTTGACGACAAAGTTTTTCGCCGCAACCGTCAATTAGTTGAGATGACTTAAATTCGTTTTATAATTGTTGTACGATTAATCTAATGGATATTAACATAAAAATATATACATATGCTCGTATATAAGTACTTATGCGTTTTATTAGAAAACGCCCATTATCTACACCGTGCGTTTTGAAAAATCATCAGTTTGAGTTGTTGGATAATTTCTTATTTCTTGGAGTTTTACTGGATTTTAAGCTTAATTTTATCGCACATATAATTTTGACTGAACATAAAGCCCGAGGTATACTTGTTTTTGTAAAATCATGAGCTAAAGAGCTCAATGATCCTTGTGTTACGAAAAGTCTTGTACACATCGCTTGAAAGGCAGTTTTTGGAGTATGGATCCTTTATTTTGGTCCGCATATGCAAACACAACTCCTATACTATTGAATATGTTCAACTTTAACATAATGAACAGACCTGCCTATATATTCAGCTAGACTTTATTTCATCAAACTGTCAACTTTGCGCTAATTGCATTATTTATTTTCAAAGTAATTATAAGAGATGTAAGCTCTGGTTTCTTAATCAACAAAATTACGGTAAATGTCCCTCGTTATTTTACTACGATATCACGTCAATTCCCTAATGCCGACCCTCTGGAGAATGTGTAACAAATTTAACAAATTTTATAAACTAATTAATTTTATTTGAATCCAACGTAATTAAAAACAATATTTTAATTTCTTTAAACACATAATTACCACATACATATTTGTATATATTTACGAACGTGCATTATTTACGAGTAGTGCATTATGTTTACGAGTATTTTTATTATCTGTTAGGATTCTTTTCCATAGACAAATTAATAAATAATTATAATCATAACATATTCATACAATTTTCTATTTATTTATTTTTATTACAAGTAGGGTGTGGCAGCATATCTGCTCTATAGCCAGTTCTTTACACATGCGGATATAACTTTTATGGTGCAACCATAAAAATCGAAATCGAGTTTTTCCTTATTTACAAGTTCTAGAAGTAAATGCGTGTTATACTTGCACTTTTGTCTACGCATAAGATTTCTTCTTTCTTTAAAATAATATTTTCAAAGCATTAACTTAATTCCAATTTCAGATCCGAAACCACCAAAGGCACCTGCGGATATAAAAATCTATTCATCACATTTTGATGGTAAATTTGTAAACATTAAAATTGTGTGGTGCGCTTCCAAATCGAATCTTCCAATTGAAAAATATAAAATTATATGGTCCTTATATGTAAATAATGTACGCGATGAGTCGCTTATATCTAATGAAGCCTTCGTTAAGGATGTAAGTTCAAATACCGAAATTTGCATAAAGAAACGAAACAGTGTATTAATATGAAAATGTTTGTTATAGCGACATCAATTTGAAATTACTAATTTATTACCAGACTCTAGTTATTATATACAAGTACAAGCCATGTCTATAAACGGTAAACGGCGTTTAAAATCTGATAAACACTCCATACTTTATAATACAACCATATCACCGTCTCAAGCGTTTGGTGCATTGAAATGTGGCAAGGAGCATCATCTTTTAAGGGATGGCCTGAGTAATGCATTCAACGATGAAAGATATTACATGAAAAAGAATTTGTATATTGAAGCTGGTTCGCACACGTTGTCTTCAGCCTCATTATCATCCTTGACAACTTCCAGTTCCACTTCTAGTTCTGACACCTTAAATGTAAACAATAGTACTTATGACACAAACACTGAAAAGTTTGATGTCAAATATCGGCCAAATCGTAAACTTGGCATGTTGGTGATTATATCCGGTTTTTACCCACGAAATGAAAAGTAAGTTTTTTTTTTATTTTTACTTTCAAAATACATACATACTTGTGTTGTTTATTTAATATTTAAATAAGTGCGTATTCAGGTCACTGATTTTGATGAATTCATGGGACAAAATTAAAAAATTTGGTCGTTTTTATCTAAAAGTATATATGGCAAGTAGGTTTCGTCGGTTGGCTTCAGTTTTAGGAACTGTGTTTTATACAGGTGAAATGTACATAATGCATTAAGGTCGAGTTTGACCTGAAATTATTCTAGCAGATGGACTCAAGTTAGGGTGTAAAGCATATGGTGGTTTAGCGCCATATGACGCGTTCTCGCCTCAGTGCATTCTACGCTTTTATTCATTTCAAGTTACATGCGTGCTGACCTGATTGCATGCCGTTTATGACGCTTACAAAAGTCGGAAGTATACTTTAAACTTTTGAGATACTGAATCAATTTTAATAAAACACACATTATCCACCCCTGTAAATTACAAACCATACATTTGAACGCAAAAGGGAGCCACAGATTTTCTTTCATTCTTATAAACAGAAACTGTAATGAATGGAAAATTAAAAATTTTATAAGAAGCCTATCTAACGTAAAAATTTCCTTTAGGAATTTAGCAACTTTTCTTGATCAGTATCGTGTTGAAAGCAACAAAACGTGTCATGTGCACAAGAAAGCATTGCTTTTTCGAAAACAGAAATTGATCCAATGTTTTTTATATTTGACAAATTGACGGATTCGAATATAAGAAAAAATATAACCATGTAAAAATTTTGTTTTTCTGTAGCATACAACTAAGGCTGACCAAAGTAAGCCAGGTTGTAAACTTGGGTCTTAATGCTGGCCTAAGACAAAACTAATGTTGGTCTATAGTACAGATTCATATTTTAATTAAACGTGCATGTTTGATCTTCTGGATATTGTCGCAAAGAAATACATAATGTGTGAGTGCTTTTGTATCAATTTGAAGACGTAATATTGCGTCATTGGTCACCTACTGAAGTTAAAGCAGTCTTAGCAATGGGTTCCTTTGGAGAAATTACAATCGAACTTCTATAAATTGTATCACAATTAACAAGTTACGGAGCCAATTTTAAAAATATTTCAACTTTTTAAATCAGATAATACGTGTATTTGAAATTGCCTCACTTTAAAACTTTGAGCGGCTGCTCCCATGTAATATAAAAAAGTTCTTAGTTAAAATCGGATTATTCGTTTCAAAAAGCCCATACTAATTCTAGCTTTTATTTACAAAATCAACCATTATGCTTTGTGGAGAGTTTGGAATATTATAATATAAGTATCCCAATAAAATTGGTCCTTTTTCAAATTTAAATACATACATATCACTACGAGCAACGACAACGCTTAGCACTTGAAAAATATTAAAATTATACTTAAATAAACTACGAGCGCACCCATCCATCCAACATTCGTGGTATTAATTAAAAACGATGGTAGTAACCCAAACTACAGGCAATTATTTCGATTTCACTCTATATTGTGGCATTGGTAGTTTTTTGCTCCGTTTGTATTCACATTGAAAACATATTAAAACTTAAGCTTTGTTTTTTCGCATAAAAGGGTGCCATAAGCTCTTAAATACGTGTAAGTAGATTGAAAGTTCTCACTTGTCAATTGTTCTTTCTTTTATTTTTTCCTGCAGAATTTATGAACTTTGTCCCATTGAAACGAACTGTGGAGAGGGCGAGTACAATGCAATACGTGTAAATGTAAGTAATTTCAATTTTACCTAATTGTAAATTGTATGTTGAAGTAATATGAGTAGTGAGTGTCGCATTTAAATTTTTTTCCTCTTATTTTTTATAATTGTTTTAGTATCACATTTTTTATATTTTAACTAAATGTTGAATAGAGAAATTTTCAACATTTGCTTTTGCTTTGCCTTCTATACATATTTCTAGAAATCTTTTTATTTTACAATTATTAATCAATAATTTAACACGTTTTGCATCTCAGTTGAAAAAAATCACTTTAATTAATGGCATTAAATCCTAAAAATTGTTCCAAATAAGAAAACAAGGTCTAGGCAGTGAAAACATTATAATTCATGTATTACATACACACATTCCTTGCAACAATTTCGATCAATATGTTAAACATACATACATACATACAAACATATTAAATTTGTTTATTTTGCTACATTAACGGTCAGGGTCACTTAATTTGTTAATTTGATGGCAAAATGCATTTTACATGATGTGCTTGAATAAAAAATAGTATTATTAAATTCAGCACTGGTAAATATGGAATTACACAAAAAATGGCTTTCAAACGAAAAGTGATTGAGTAGAAAATATATTTTTTTCACTGATACTTTAAATAGATATTATTATAATAGCTTTTTTACACAAGAAATAAATTATTCTATTATAATTTTTAAGTTGGAAAAATTTGGTCGGCCAGTAGCGGATATTTTCAAACATTTAACAAAAATAAATATAAATTTCAAATTATTCTATATCGAATGTTTGTTGGGTATATACATATGTATTTATATATATTTTGTATCTGTTTTGTGTTTGTTAGTAGCAATTTTAATAAAGCCCACATTCTCCATCTCTGACAAAAAATTGATTTCGGACCATATAATTGCGGTTCAAATCAAGACTGTAGTTTCACTGCAAAAAGTAACCACAACTTCTCTTCATCTTGGTGTAAGTCAAATTATCGTTCTTCTTGTTTTCTGCACAAAAAAGATATTCAATTTTGTTTTGAACGATTTATTACGAAAGTATATGTGCAGTATTTATTATTATTATTTTATGCAATGGCTCTAATTGTTTCTAACGATTAGTTGGGGGGAATATCCCAAATAATGAATTTTCAATATTAAGTATTATTATTTTGTTTTACTTTTAATTAAAATGGCGGTGTATCCGACACACACATTGCCAAATTACATCTTTAAAAACTAAAATGGCCAAGTAACTCTAATATTTAGTTATAGCAGATGAAAGTTGCCTATACCCTCGTATTGGAAGCATACAAAAGACTAAAATTTATTAGGTTCTCAAACATGGTTTGATAGTCGCTTTTTAGTTAATTAGGCGTATGTATTTTGAATAGGCTCACTTTTTGTGCCAACCGCTTCCTGTGCGTAGATTTAAGTCGACTAGTTACTCGGCCATTTTGTTTTTTAAGGACAAAACCTGGCAATATATGAATGTGTTGGATATACCGGCATTACCGACAATCTGCTAACATTGGCACTTTATTCATTTGTTTTATTATAGTTTAATATTTGGAAACTATATAAAATACATTTTTTATGCTTCAAAACGTAATTTTTACAACTTATAAACGTACAAAATAAAACTTATGGCGTTTTCATTACTGAAAATAATGTGTAACACTATCCGCATTAATTTATTACAGAATATTAAATTCCATTTCTACTCTTTAAAAGGGCAAACAAATTTACACTATGTTTCAGAAACCAAAACACCAATAAACAATAGAATGAATATAAAAATGTATTTTGACAGTAAATGTAGGAACAAAGAATCAAATATGTAATTATTTTATCTTTACACTTTGTAAAAAAATTCTGAATTTAATTTATTTTTTCATTTAATTAAGTTTAAATAAAATAAATTATATTTACGTAAAACAAACTTATATCCCGAAAATGGTACTCGAAGTCTACCGAAATATCGATTAACAAAATTAAAAATAAGGGAGACCTTCTTAAGCTTGAAAAAATAAATTAAATAAGTTATATTTTGTAATCAAATATATGTATGATTGTATATTGATTTTCAATTATCTTTTTGTGTTTATTAGTTTTTAACATGTTTTACTAAAGAACGTATATTTTATTAAAATCGTTTAAGTATCAAGAGATTTAAAAGCGTTTGAAACATAATGCACCAAACAAACATTCGGAATTGGTTTTCAAAGTAGCGATAGTCGGCACTGACTATTATAAATACAACGATTTTGGAAAAACTTTTCTGTTTGTAATAACGGCTGAATTTCGGACACTGGGGTACTACTAGTCTATATAAATATAAAGCTTCATAGATAACAAATTCTGATGAAAATGCTAAATGTGAAATTCTACAAATCGTCATGTGATACATACATACATATGTGCATGTAGTCTGTTAACAAATATGGGTTAGCTTCTTTAAAATTTTTTTAATTGTGAATTTTTGTACTGCAAGTATTTTATTCATTATTCGATTCATTTTTATAAAGATTTCTAAGAAATTGAAGCTTTTTGCCAAGTTATTAATCATTAAGAATTGCAAAACTGAATGTTGATGCAAAGATCGCAGAGATTCATCGAATGAAATGCGTATATAGTGGAAAAAAATTATTCGACAGTAACGAGTCGTACACGTACACGTACATATATCTAAAGCTAAGCCGAAGTTATACTGAAGTATTGTTAAGGACTTCAAATTACTCTATACTTATATTTATGTAACACGTCATATCTCAAAAAATCCAAATTTTTAAGTTACTAAGGAGAAAGGGTTTCTCAGAATCCTCTTTATACGCATAAGAAAAAGTCATAATTATATTTGAAGCTTGAACTTTAAATGCTTTAATCTCATATGCTAAGCTCTATTTTATTTTAGATATGACTATTACGTATGTTTAAAATTATATATAGATTTATAAATACATCTTATTAAAGATGTATAAATCTATTTTCTATTTTTGCTTATTTATTTATTTTATAAACTATCTTAGGAACTAGAGTTAGAATAACTTATATAAATAGAAGCAATGGCTCCTAAGGCTTTAACCTATTGAATTCTCTTATCTTTTATTTCAGAAGGATTCATTAGTTTTTAGCAAACTTAGTTACAATACAACCTACAGCTTCAAACCACGCAGTAATTCAGTAATTGATGATGAGAATATCAAAGGAATAACTTTTACAACACCGAAATGTGAAATGTTTCGCAAAGGCCATCCAAAAGCTAATATTAAGTGTTAACAATAAACAAAATGAGATTTTTATGTTAAGAAAAAGAAAATGAAAAATATTTTTTAAAACCTGAAAAAGTGTTTTATTTGAAAAGTGATTTGAATTCATTTACAGTATTTGTAGCTGCATCACTACTTGAGGTGTTTAACTTTAAAGTTTCTAAAATCTTATTGTGATCCAAAACCTCACCATGTTCAATGAGAGCAGCGATCAAACGAGAAACGTATAGAACAGGTCCCCCTACAAGATGCAAAAAGTGATAGTCTTTCTGCTGACGCATACTGAAAAGTATACGTTTTGAAACAAAATCCTTATAACTGCTAACGCGACCTACACATATATATCGTTTTTCATAAGGTGAGTAGATTTCAATTTGGGCTCGTAAGCTTTCAGCAGGAGTTAGTTGAGCTGCATTTACATAAACAATTCGAAAATGTATGTTGAATATCTTATAGAAATCTAAACATAAATTTAAGATGCTTTCCATTTGCTCTTCCGCATCCACAAAATCAACCGTGGCGACAAAGATTTGCACAGCATTGTTTTGCGTGGCAGTGAAGAGACTAGGAGTATTGTTGGTATTAGTTCTTTCATATAGGCGACCACAGCTAATAAATTTTAAAGGTAATACATTAGGATAAACACATAGTCTTGTTACTGCACCAAGAAAACTTTCAAATGAACCACCTCCTGTTAAATAGGCAGCATTAACTTTATTTTGTAAATGGGGCTCCATGACTTTATAATAGCGATTCATAGGAGTTGCATTAGCCTCTAATAAAACACGCCGTGTGAAGTCTGGATTAGCTGTCTGAATGAAACCACCTTTCTCAAGGAAATATCTTGCCAAAGCTTGAGGACATCTTATATCAAACTCGGCAGCCTCATTTAACATATAGTAACGAGAATTTTCAATAAAGTATATTAAATTATCATTATCCAAATGCGACTCTTTCGCAGTAAGTTGCTTCTGCTGACTCCGATAAAGTAGTTTTTCATGATCACCATCGGGGCATTGCTTATGTAAAGTATTTGGCAAATCCAAAAATAATTGAATAAATTCATCTTCGATGGGATAAAAGTTAGTTTTCATAACTTTCAAATCATTCCTTAAGTGTTTTCCGCGATCTTTAAGTTGATTTATTAAATCCTCATCTTTTTGCGTCGCTTTGGAAAGTTCCTGTAACTGTTTTGCAATTATTTCGCGTTGATTTTCCAGCTTCTCCATTGCCTTAATACCATTTTGGTATATATTGAACATTTCGGTAATCTTTCTCATATCAATTGACAATTTTCTTTTTTCTATTGAATATTCTAGTTGTTCAATATTCAAAAACATTTGTTGGAAATCCATATAAGGTCGAAGAGTCACATAGTTTTCACGTGCCTTATCTCCTGTTATATGAAGTGCGGAAACATATCGGACTTTCAAAACATGTCCGCATAGCGGAAGGAGTTTAAAACACTTTTTGGATATAATTTGCATCTAGTCACTCTATTCAAACTATGCAATAACTTTCTACTTAAATAAACAGAAGAATATGTACACATCCATATATGTATGTATATAAGTACGTTTCTATTAAATTTCGGAGCTATTAAAATAAACACCATCAGCTGGTTACGGGAATGAAACACTTGCGTGCTTCAAAATAGTGTTGATTTGTAAAATGTGAATTGAAAAGTGCTTTTGGGAATAATTCTTATATATGGAAATTAAAAAGACCCAAATTCTGAAACTATAGACACAGGAGTCTTGGAGTATGTAAGTACTAACGCATATTCTTATTAAAAATCTGAATCAGTAAACAGTGAAATGACATACATACTTATACATATATACCCATTTATGTAATAATGTTTAATTGTTATTGAAAATGTTTTACAACGGTGTTATGATATCTTAACACAAATATTAAAAACAATTTCAAAATATATCTAAATGGCGTAAGGATATATGTATGCCTAATCGCACTTTTACATGTTATGAATTTTAGTTTATTTAGTTTTTAACCTATAGAATCTATTTTTTTTTTCTTACAAACGGGATTTTAAGTCACTTAGTTTTAGTTGTCTGATTTGGCAACCCTTTTGAATCCACTTTGGGTTTCATTCCATATCGTTTCAAAAAATTAACACAATTTCACATGGATTTTACTTTTCAAGGTAGATTTGTTATTTGTTAATAAGTAAACACAATTAGGATTTACTTCTAATCTCTGAACCATAAAAGAAGAAAATGCCAAAAGACAAAAAAAGTAAAAAAGATGAGCATCGAGAACGGCATCACAAACATAAATCGAAACATAAGCATAAATCGCAGACAAGGAGGAAACATAGATCGTCCTCTTCCTCAAGTTCTTCATCATCCAATGTCGATGAATCCATAACAAAAAATTTCCAAATTTTAAAGGTACTCGAAGAAAGGCGTATTAAGGAGGAATTGGAAAGAAAGCGTTTAAAGGAAGAATTAAAAGCTAAGGAAACTCCAGAACAAAAACGAGAAAGGCGTCTGAGAGAAAAAGAAGCAAAAGAATTGAGAAGAAAACAGAGAATGGGTTGGGATAATGAATATCAAACTTATACTGACCAAGACAATCCTTTCGGAGATTCCAACTTGACATCGACCTTTGTATGGAACAAGAAATTACAAAAACAAGGTTTAAAAGATGTGCCTATGCAGGCAGTGGAAGCGTTGAATCGTCAAAAGCAAATGGAAAACAAATTAGAGTTGGAAAAGGTAAAGAAGAGAAGACTAGAAAGGGAAAAGGAGAAGCAAGCTCGAGAGGAAGAAATGGTATTGCAACAAAGACAAAAAGAAGCTGCACAATTTCATGAATGGGAGAAACAAGAAGACCAATTTCATTTAGAGCAAGCACGTTTGCGAAGCGAAATACGTATACAAGATGGCAGAGCCAAACCTATAGATTTACTAGCACAATACATAAACAGTTCCAAATTAGAGGATGCAATTGAAATGCAAATGCATGAACCTTACTACATACTCAATGGCTTGTGCATTAAAGACTTAGAGGATCTACTGGTTGACATTAAAGTTTATATTGAACTAGAAAAAGGCGAGCACATCGATTTCTGGAACGATATGACTATTATAGTTGAGGATGAACTGCAAAAGCAAAAGAAAAATGCGGAACATAGGGATGCTACAAGTTCTCGACGAGAGGGAATACATGAAAGTGTAGTAAAAGACGTCACAGGTATCTTCCGCAATAAAACAATTAATCAATTGGACGAAATGAGAGCTAAAATAGAAGATAAAATAGAGTCCCGTACTGAAGGAGTGGACATCAGCTATTGGGAAAATATTTTATCACAGCTCAAGGCTCATATGGCAAGAGCCCGTCTAAGGGAACATCACCAGAAAAAATTGCGGGAAAAACTAGATTTGTTAAAAACTTCAACGATTAAAGATGAAGCGCAAAACGGCTCACCACACAATGAAGACCCCGAACCCCAGGAGGAGATAGAAGAAAACGAAGAAATCCAACAAGAAATATATGATAACGATTGCTTTAACTTATATAACGAAGGAAACTACAGTCCACAATACTTGTCGTGTGAAATTAATTTTGCGACAAACGTTATAGACGAAGATGAAGATGAAATGTCTTTGAAATACCAGAGACAACAATTGTTAGACACATCACAAGAGAATATTATATATAGCCAATCAGAAGTAAATATGCGCCAGGAAGCCCGGAAAGGCATGTCCAACGATGAAGTTGAATTCAGTGTTGAAATGCCATGTGATAACTCATTGGCTATACAACTAGCAACAGACAAATATCGCCCACGTAAGCCTCGGTACTTTAATCGAGTTCATACTGGATTTGAGTGGAATAAATATAATCAAACCCATTATGATATGGACAATCCCCCACCAAAAATTGTACAGGGCTACAAATTTAATATATTCTATCCAGATTTAATAGACAAATCAAAAACACCGCAATATTTCCTTACACAATGCGAAGATAACCCAGATTTTGCAATTTTAAGATTTCACGCTGGACCGCCATACGAAGATATTGCGTTTAAGATAGTCCATCGCGAGTGGGAGTTCAGTTATAAGCGGGGGTTTCGATGCCAATTTCACAATAATATCTTTCAATTATGGTTTCATTTTAAACGTTATAGATATCGTAGATAAGTTTTTATTTTTTTCAACATAACATTTTATTAACTGTTTTTATTTTAAGAATGTAAATCCAAAAAATTTTGCAAATAAAGAATGTCAACGGTTACTTCGTATTCAAATAATATTCGTTTATTTGTATAAAACATTTTTATTACTTTATTACACATTCAAAACATCACAAGAGACAAATTTATAACAAAAATAGATACATATTTAAGTATGAGCTTAACAACATTCTAAAATAAAGCAATATTTATTTTTGGTATTTTGTAAAAAATAATAATAATAAGGCACTTTGTATCTGAGCAAACTCATGTACATATAACAATCATAATAAAAAAGGTTAAGTTTTGAGACATTTATCATATAATACCATACATATTTTTGAGTAATTATTTCAAAATTTTAATACAAATAACATCCGCTAAATAGCAGTTGCAACAACAAATTAATCAAATATTTATGTATATTATTTTTCGTTTATCAAAGTAGAACTTTATTTGAATAAGAAAAAAGTAATCTAATTATTCGTATGTTAGAATTTTAGTTAATTCCTTGTAAAATTTGATCAAAAGAGGGGGGAGGTTTAAAACTAAAAACTTCTTTGAATATCAGCTCCTTCCACTTTTCAACTGGCAAGTCCATATCTTCAAAACTTTGATCGTAAAGTGGTGAGGTCTGCTCATCACTGGGTTCCGAATATTTTTCCATATAAGGATGCGCTAAAGCCTGCTCGGCAGTAATACGCTTTTCAGCATCAAGTTCTAACATTTTTTCTAATAAATTAATCGCCAAAGGATTGGCCCCTTTAAAAAAAATTTTAAAATCCCTCCTCTTCATAGGAGGCAGTGATTTAATGTAGTTTCGTGCACTTTCAGATGAAATCTTTTGCATAAAATCATCTGGCGGTGTACCTAAAACCTCCATTATTAAATTTAATTGATGAATATGATCCGTCCCGGGAAACAAAGTACGTCCTGTAAGTAACTCTGCCATAATACAGCCCACGGACCAAATATCAACAGTTTGATTATAATGCATCCAATTGAGCATAATTTCAGGTGCTCGATACCAACGTGTAGCCACATACCCAGTCATTTCATTTTCTGTTGGCCGAGCCAAACCAAAATCCAAAATTCTTAGTTCACAATCTTCATTTACAGCTATGTTGGAAGGTTTTAAATCACGATGAATAATACCAGCACTATGAATATATTTCAAACCACGTAATATTTGATAGACCAAAAACTGTACGTGTTCATCTGATAAACGTTGTGTCCTTATAATATTGTTTAAGTCTGCGTCCATAAGATGAGTCACCAAGTACACCTGTTGAAAATTTTCCAAGGTTACATTTGGCGGATGTGGATGAAAAACATCTAATAGACCAATGACATTTTCGTGATCCATGTGTTTTAGAAGTCTCAGTTCCCGGTAAGTGCGCTTAGCATGCACCGCCGATTGAAAAGGGCGTGCCAATTTTTTAATGGCTACATACATGTTTGTACCTTTCACCAAGGCCTTACATACTTGTCCATAGGCACCCGAGCCTACTTGCTGTAATTGTTGGTAGATTTCAGGTATTTCCCATTCTGTGCGATTTATTGTCACCTTATAGAACTTGACCATTTTCCTTGTATTTCTAAAATTTATTTGTTTCTGGTCTGGATCAAAAATTTTTTCAAGAAACAAGAAATTCGCTTATTTTTTTGCTTCAATTATTCTTTTTGATAAGAAAATGTATGTTTATCTACGTTTTTACTCTATTCCTTTTGTATTAGTTAAACAAAACAGTTTGTACATACATACATATGTATAAAGAATTGGTAAGACCACAAAATAAAATTCTTATACCAATTCTGTTCTCTTCTGTAAAATTCTTTTCATGCGAAAATTAACACAAAAGACCTGAATGTACAAAAATAAGCACTTATACAATTATAACAATAAAATTATTTGGATTCATTTCTGTTTAGATCTCTGCCCCAACTTTCCCCGATTAATTTTTTTTAACCGAATCACTGAAAGAATATTTATATTCTCCGTATCTAATACCTCCTACATTCATCAGAAGTTCAAAAGAAAGAATAATAAAACATATGACTCTGGGTTGAGGTGGAAATAATTATCATTAAGGTTTCAGAGTAGGGATAGCAAATTAAAAAAATTTCGTCTTGGCTATAAAATTCTTAGTCTTATTAATTAGCCAAAATGTTACAAGAGAAATTCAATAGCATTTAACTGTACAAGTTTATAGTTCAAGAAATTTTATAATATAATAAGGAATTTGATTTATAATTTTTAAATGTCAGTTAAAAATGCATTGAAAAAATGTTTGTTGTGGCTTTAGCTCTTCATATGCCGACATTTCATTGGTTGCTAAAACCAAGCACGGGTAAAATCAATGCTAACTGAATAATATCAGAAGCTAGTGAAGCATATTTTCTCTATGGCTCCAATTATAAGATTTCAATCTTAAATAATGACAAATAGCTGAAACTGCAAAATTTAAATAAAATCGAAGAATATATTCATATACACACACACACACACACACACATATATATATATATATATATATGTATATTCATATATTCATCAATACATTCTTTTAAGATTAGCAGCAATCAGCTGTCAGAATGTAAAGTTACCAACTGGACTGGGAAAAGTTAATGTACATCCATACGTACATAATTATGTAGAAGCAAAATTGGTCTGTCATATGCCGTATGTACTTACGAACATACTTATGTATATTAAACTTAAAGTAAACTACAGCAGCCATATCTAAATTTACTTATACAAACACCCAGTAAACACACGAGTGCGATTTGAAATAAATTGAATAAATTTCTTCATTAAATGCCATATGCTGATATGATCTCAAAAAATAATATATATATATATATATATATATATATATATATATATATATATATATATATATATATATATATATATATATATATATATATATATATATATATATATATATATATATATATATATACATTATATATATATATATATATATATATATATATATATATATATATATATATATATATATATATATATTCTTTTTGGGAAAACAAAGCATTCTCTAAGGAATAGGTTTCCATTATGTAATATTCGCAAACATTCTTATAATTTGACGGTTCTTTTATGTAATATCTAATATTTGGAATTCAGGGCACTCTCTGCAATACTATAATCGATTGTACATCCACAGTTACACTCTATAATTCAAAAGAGAAAAACTATAGTATGAAAATATTTGATCAAAGTTAAGAAACTAGAATTAAGTAAAGAGTTTTTCTTATATCAAATTAACTAAGAGCAGGTTGACGAACATCCATTTTATTTAAAATCACTGTTTAGAATTGAGAATTACATTTGAAACAATAATAACATCAGCAAGCTTAAAATTTTTGATGTCATGTTCGCTGGGTGGTAGTATAAAAGATATTCCCCTGGATAAAAATATCAAATATATTTTTTAAAAACCACCCAAGAAAAATATTTTCTTTTGCCAAAGTTTCACATACAGTTTAAAATATACATATGCATAGTTTCATTAATTTTCTAGGTACTTTTTAAAATTTTATTCCTTTTAATACCTTATGCAAAAATAAATCATATTGTTCTAAGCAATCGATTAAAAATTTGTTATCAGTTGTGTTCTGGACACTGACTTAAACGGTTCATATTAACAAAAACAACGTAATATTAGTACTTACGAGAAATAAACTCAAACAAAGTAAATATATTTTGTTTGTACAAGAGTGTATTCAATACTTCAAATAATTAGAAATACAAATTCGTATAAAGATACATACATATTTGCAAGTATAATGTCGAGTCAGGCCATAACTTTATACAGGCATTATTTTTATTGTACTTATTTTTAAAGTAAAATTAATTTTTAAAGAACTAGAACAAGTACATATTGCACCATACGTATTTACCAAAAATATGAATTTTTGAACTTTGAACTTCTTTAAAAAAACTCAGGATTGAAAATTAGGTAAAATGTTATGTACTAAAGTACAAGGAAGTAATAGTTTTGTTGATCTAAAACTACATTATTTAATCTTTAGATAAGATTGGAAATACAAATAAAAAATTTTATATTCGATAATATTTTTACGTTGCACATAATTCCAGTTAACTCAAAGTATTAATACATTAATATGGCTACTTTGTTACCTGGAAATATTCTATATGGCGGTCCTATAACCTGCTCACAGACTAAGGACTACAAATCCTTGGGTCATTTTATTTTGGACAAGTACAAGAGTTTTGGAGACCGTACTGTTATGGTAACTTATTTAATCAAAAGAAACCTTTGCATTCATATTTGATATTAATCATTTTCCGTTTTATTTAAATTATTTTGTTTTATTTGTGTAGATTGATGGTGTCACTGGTCAAAAGTACAATGCCGAATATATGCATAATAATATTGTAAGGTTGGCTTATGTTCTTAAGCATTTGGGCGTTAAAAGCAATGATGTTGTGGGATTGTCAAGTGAAAATAGCATAGAATTCGCTCTAACACTGTTTGCTGCATTCGCCCTTAATGCAACTGTAGCACCTTTAAATGTTACATACTCAGAAAGTAAAAATTATATTTCATCCCAAAAAGAAAATAAATAAAATATATTATTTGATATTAGGAGAAGTACATCATGCCATTAATCTTTCAAAGCCAAAAATAATATTTGCTTCAAAGCTTACTATTGGACGTATAACTAAGGTAGCCAAAAATAATTCGTTTGTCAAGAAAACTGTCTCGTTTTCTAGCAGCTCCTCCAACTCCAACGTTTATTCATTTAAACAGCTAATGGAAGATCAATCAATTCCTTCGCAGCCTACATATGAATGCTTAAAGGCCGACAAAAATGAAGACGTTGCTTTGATTGTTTGTTCCTCAGGTACCACAGGGTTGCCAAAAGGTGTACAACTGACACAATCAAATATTTTGAATACATTGGATGCTCAGATGTAAGTAGAAAATTGCAATAAAAAACGAAGTTAGAAGCTATTCTTAAATAATTTTTTAGCGAACCTACAGCCATTCCTTTCGATGACATAACAATGCTGACAGTTATTCCGTGGTTTCATTCTTTCGGATGTCTTACTCTTATTTTTACTGCATGTATGGGAACATGTTTGGTATATTTGCCCAAATTTGAAGACCACATGTTTTTGGGCGCTATTGAAAAATATCGCGTTGTTATGGCTTTCATGGTGCCTCCGTTGATGGTATTTTTGGCAAAACATCCTATTGTAGATAAATATGATTTATCTTCATTGATGGTATTATTGTGCGGTGCTGCTCCTTTAAGTAAAGAAACCGAAGACCAAATTAAAAATCGTATTGGGGTACCAATCATTCGTCAAGGTTATGGTCTAAGTGAATCCACTTTAAGTCTATTGGTGCAAAATGACAATGCATGTAAGCCTGGTAGTGTTGGTGCTTTAAAAGTGGGCATCTATGCTAAAGTAATTGATCCCGAAACTGGCAATATATTAGGACCAAATCAAAGGGGTGAATTGTGCTTTAAGGGTGACTGCATTATGAAAGGTTACATTGGAGATCCTAAATCAACGCAAAGTGTAATTGTTGATGGATGGCTACATACTGGTGATGTTGGTTACTTCGATGATGACTTTGAATTTTTTATTGTCGATCGTATCAAAGAATTAATCAAATATAAGGGCTTCCAAGTGCCCCCCGCAGAAATTGAAGCTCTACTTCTGACCAACCCTAAAATCAAAGATGCTGCTGTAGTTGGCAAGCCCGACGAAGAAGCTGGTGAACTCCCCACTGCTTTTGTTGTTAAACAAACTAATGCACAATTAACAGAACAAGAAGTGATCGATTATGTAAGTGAACGTACCTCTCCGGCCAAGAAATTACGAGGCGGTGTTATATTTGTCGATGACATTCCTAAAAACCCCAGCGGAAAGATTTTGAGACGTGTACTACGCGATATGTTAAAAACGAAATTTGGATCGAAATTGTAATATCAAGTTACCAAAGTTGTAAAGTAATAAAACTTTTTCAATTAAAAAGGAAAATGTATTTTTGTAAACAATAGCTATAGAAAATGTAAGGTTGTATACATTTGTGTATAAATATTTATATATGTAATAATGTACATCTGTACATCCATACATACTATAAGTGTATATTTATGTATGTATGTATGTATGTATGTATTTATATCAACAAAGTTATAAAATAGTTCCATTATAGTTTTTACAATTGTTTAAATTCAAAAATGTATTTAAAAACTTACCTGTTTCAACGTGCACTTGTTGCATTTAGTTGATATATGTTACGACACCATTCAGAAATTATTTTGTGCATTTTTAATTACTTTAATTCAGGAATCTTCACATACATAAGTATATGTATATGTATATATGCACTATGCATGTACATGCACTTTACACTTTTCTCACCACTATCACATTTAGTTTTTGTTTATTTAATATTTTCCTCTTTAAATTAATACTAACGATAAACTCAATGTACAAATACATATTTTATTTTCGATTTCTTTCCATTTAAAACTCATAAAACACTATAATTTTATTCATTGCACCACGAAATGCAAGCAAACACAAACATGATCACCCATTTTATAAACTTCTAACGGAACTTAGATGCAGAGTTGTACAAAAGTATATATTCCCGCAGGTATTGCAGCAGTGCTGCCAACTTGTATATTTCCTACGTTGTTTTGAAAGTATCTTTCAAAATTATAAATTAGAGTGAATTTTTTACAATTTAAAGTCGATTTACGGACGTATTATTAAAATAGACGCTGTTTTCAGTAAAAGCTATTCCGGCAATTTAAATTTCAATTAATAAAGTTTAATTCATATTTTTATATGAAAACATCAATTTTAATAAATATCCTTAAAAACGTTTGATAACCTTTAAATAATTTACACACCCCCAGCTTTCTATAAAGATACCAAGTTACTTTATACATTTTTTCTCTACAACCATCAACAAATTGCTAAAAACTGAGACACTTGTGTTCCAACTTCTTTAATTTCATTTAATAATTCATTTACTTAAAAGTATTGTTCTTTTTTCATTAATACCATAAAATCTATATTTTTTACAAACTATGAATATTATTAATGTTAACATTATAACATTTAAATAAATTTTATATAGCTTTTAATTTTTTTATTTTATTTTTTAATTTGAACTATAAATAACTAAGGATATTCAAATACATATTACTAAATACTCTGCTATTTATTTTTAATTAATACAACAAAAAGTTTTCTACGTTGTTGTGAATGAATTGGATTTTTTATAATTATTTTCTCTAATGATTTATAGGCAAAAATAATTTTCTTTTAGAATAATTAGTAAATATGGCGTTTAACTCTTTTTATTTTAGACAAATTGTATTAATTAGTCAATATATAGATATACTCTTGTGTAAAATGTACTTTTATTTAATTTAAATTGAACTGGTATAAGATATTTCATAAGAAAACCTATTAAATTTTGTATTAAGAACTTTATATGCTAATTTAATTATGGTGAGCATAACAGTTTTAATTTTTTTAGGTTTTTGTTTATTCAAATATTGTTCCGTTTGCAATTATTGTTAATATGTGTTGATTTTTGTAAAGTTTATTTCAGAAGTTTGAAACATTTTTGGTTTGTAAAAATATTAATAAGAAAAAATGTCGTGAAACCTGTCGGAAGAATAACTATTGCCTATATAATTTAAGTGTTACAGAGAGAATCATAAAACTTAACAAAATTTAAATACTCTTTGGTATGATGCAAATGTCATAACTCTCATAACTAAGTAGTAATTCTTATACATATATAATTTTAGTTAAAGTAAACGTAATTAAAAATTTAATAATTAAAATACGTAAAAAATTTGTTAAGGATAAAAAGGATTTTTTGCCGCCTTAAAAGATTTAAAAAAATTTATTTTGGCATGCGAATATTATTATAACTTTGAAACAATATGTTTCAAGTTGTTTTAAAACACTTTGTTGTAATTTCTATAACAACTATTTGTTACGAACAAACTGAATCTGTATGATTGTCAGTTTTTTATACTTGTGAAATGCAAGAGGATCAGGGTGTGTATGTCTACATATTTATTTTTTGTTTTGTATAAAATATACGTATTTGTTTCACTTCAATCTGCCACAGCATCGAGCACATAATCATTTAAAAAGGTCGATGAACTCCAGCGAAATATTTTTGTTGCCGATCATACAATAATTTCCATTCGATTGGCTTTTCTAGTAACTTTAGGGGGTCCTTGTGCTATATTAGACATCCCTCCATATTTAAAATTAAATATAACTGTTTGCTGCCCAAAATTTGCTTCGAATCTATTTGTTAACAAACTTTAATTTAATATTGTCTATTTAAGCAAATGCTGCAGTCAGTACGAAAAAACTAACTGGCACGGCAAATAATTAACTAACATACTTACATACATACATATGTATGTATGTATATGAAAAACTAAATGAAAACATTAACTTACTCAGTGCTTATATGTATTTCAGGTGGTTTCCCAGTAGCATTTTGTATAACCAAAAACATTTTCGTTACAATCTCTATAACATGTGCCGTTTGAAATACAAAATCTCCCTTTTTACGTCCAAACTCAGACTAGAAAATAGAATTTCAAAAAAATCTTTGCACAACATGTACATACATACATATTTCTCAATGTGTCACTTACAGCTTTTACATGGAATACCGCTATATCATCTAAATAAGGACTCAATGACATACGGTAAATTTCAGCTGCCGGTACACGGTACTTTATTTGTAAAGTTCTTTGATCCAGCAATAATAAAGACGAAGTTGATAAAACTAATAATATAGGCACAATCTAAATGAATTTCTTATATTAATATTCAAAAACAGTAGCAGTAGAATACAATTATACCTTTCCACTCGATCTGGTAATCTTATTGATTATATCAGCGAACACAACATATTGATCATTTGTTTCTATGCACATTTTTTTCCACTGTTGATTGTGCCTTAAACGAACATAATCTCCAACAAATGGATGAGGAACACTAAAAGTTGTTAAAAACGGTTTATATTGATATACTACATACACATACTTATAAGAATAAGAATATTTTTCATTTCTATATAAAAAATCAAAAACCGAGTTAGTTGTAAAATAGTGAACCACGCTAGTACTAATGAACACTATTTATGATAATTAAGTTTAATCATTGTGAAACATACCATTAGGATTTGGCATAGGTGACTATGAGTACATTCCCACCACAGATTGTAAACATTTCATTCAAACCCCTTTATAAGAAAAAAAACATAATTACCTTCTTGTATAGGAAGCTTTACGATCTTTAAAAATTATACTGGCTGTGACTTTTTCTCGCATTCGATTCCTGGAAGTTTGGTCAAACGAATTGCGATATATATAACATTTCCAACGATGATAAATTGCTCTTAACACCCGAGAAGTTTCGGCTAAAAATTTAGGCGGTGTAGGCCAATCCATAGACAAAGGACTTAACGTATTGGTTGGTAGTCTCAGCGGTATTGTAAGAAAATATTGACGTATTTTCCATCGTAAATAATAACGAGATATAACATCGACAGCCCATTTAATTTGCCGTTTATAACGCATACTGCGATATTCTTCACGAGCCTAAAAAACACGAAACTTATTTATTAAGAGAAGAAAATATACATATGTATGTATGTACATACTTATGTGTAATTATAGCATATACATACATATTTTTAATGTAATTAGTACACAAAAGCTTCAATATTTTTGAGTTTGCATTTATAAGAATTATTTAAAAGAGTTTTGAATAACATTTAACAAACATGCTTACTATACGGTAAAGATTCCATAAACTTCGGCGTCCAGTAAATGGAATGCCAAAACGACATTCCTATGTAAAAGTTTTTATGTTTAATAAATAAAAGACATTTAAAACATGCAATTAGAGACCTCTGTTTGCAAAGCGAATATAGAATTCACCGATACTGGGTTGTTAACGCTTTTAAGTGATTTCCATGCATAACTTTTAACGACATATTTCGTTCGATTTACAAATGAGGTCAGGAATAAAATTTTGAATGTGTTCACTAATACCAAACTACTTAATTATTTTAACAAACAAACAGATACAAAGTTGAACAAAAAGAACTTACTCTCCAGGTCCGCCAAGCACTCGATATCACAATTTGACTTTGGCGCATACGTAAAAACAATTTCCTTTGTTTGTACATACGGAAGGTAGTTTGTATTAATACGGCCAATTCGCTCATACGACCCCGACGAAATTGTTCCAACTCATAAACAGTCCGCGGACTACGTACGAAAACGTTTTTTGTGCCAATTGTAAATTCAGCTGATGGTAGAGGAAGATTTCGAATAATAACGGCGATGCCTTCAACACAGCTGCCACCAAGATAATGAGGCCAAGTTTTACTGCTTAATAGTTTATAACGCAGAAAAAATTTGGCATGCGGCATGTGGAAACAATGCCCCTGTCGACACAAATTGACCAAAGGCATCAGAGACATATATCGAACTTGATGTTGTACCAAAGCCATATCAAAAGTTTTGGGCTGACGACATTCGTTGGGCTTTATACAAAATACATAATGAGAACGTCTTGGCTTAACTATGGCGAGCAAAGTTTGCAATTGAGTGCGTATATTGGAACTTAAAGTGGTGGGTTTTTTATTGACTTGTCGTCTTGGATTCCCTTCGGGAAAAAGACTTTGTACGAGTGGCAGTTTACTTTGATATAAGCCTGAACTAATATATTTTGGCAGCATGTCAGTATTTTTCTCTAAAAAACGTTGTACGGAATACTGAACAACATTCGCATAATGACGTATTCGAAATGACATAGAATTTGGTTGGGATATCATAAAATTCGGATGGCCAGCACAGCACTGTTGTATTCGCAGCAGAAGAGATTCATTGGTGGTAAGATGTGACTCGTTAATTAAACTTAATATGCCATAGTTAGGCTTATCGATAAGTTCACATATTGATTCATTATCGAAATAATCAATTCGCGACCACTCAAGACCCTCGCGGGCATATAGCTCCTGTTCAACCATAAGCATATTGTGCACGAAATTTTGATGGATTTTTTCGGCACTATAGTTGATAGCGAGTTGTTCAAATGAGTTATTATCCAATAATTCAAAACCGTAAAAATCTAATAAAGCTAAATTCTTTTCTCTTTGTGTTGATTTAAGGCTTTCGTTGATTTTGTTCACCAGCCAAGTGAAGAGTCGTCCATAAAGAGTTCGACAAAGGGTGTTACGTACAACAGAAGCTTGACGGGCATCCAGTTCGCAACCTATAAAAAACCGGTTGTCAGTGTTGTCAGTTTCCAATATTTATAATGATAAACAGGGTGGTCTAAATACAAGTATCTTTTAAAAATTAAACAAACTGAAATGACATGGTGATGAGCTGTGTGACATGGTGCGCCATTCTGCTAAAGCCAAAGATTACACGAGTTCGTATCTTCTATATCAGGCCATAAAAAGTCCGTAATCATGACTATGTAACGATCGTCGTTGACTGAAATGGCGTTTTCATCACATTGTTTGTGGACATAGCTGCCGAAATCACAAAAGATTATTTTTCGCATCGTCACACGGCATGATTTTTCGGCCAAATTCGGCTGTCATTTTGGTCTGCGGTGGTTTGATACTGACAGATAGTCAATATTTCGGACATAGATATTTGTATTTGGACTACTAGTTAAATTAAAAATTTCTTAGTTAAAACAATTTAGTGTAACTTCTATAGAAAATCTCATAAATATACATAATATGATTATGATTTTCTACTTTAGTTCAATAGATTTAAAACTTACCCACATCTTCTTGTGTACTATTTGAGCAGTTTGCTCTTGTAAGGCAATTAATTAAAATTTGAGCTTCCAAATTAAGTAAATGAGCAGTTTCTTGTACTTCTGCAAAATATTTGAAAAATTAAGACGATATTATATTCCTTTTACACAACAACACAATATTAATAGTTAAAATAAAAAAGTTATTTGTTATGGATTAGTTGCTCGTATATGATTTCTAGCACACTATAATAAATTTTTGTATATATAGAGTTTGAGAGTTTTTACATAAGCACACAAGGTTGGTTTCCTTCAAACAAGATGGTTGAAAGTCTACTGATGAGTTTACATGAGCATCAACAAAATGAAGGCATATAACTAGCTTTAACTAACCCCACAACAAATAACAATTGTTTTAATATCTATCCCTAATTAAATAATAATAATAATAATAATAATAATAATAATAATAATAATAATAATAGTAATAATAATAATTCAAATAATAAGTAAAAATGACTCACCATAAATATTTGATATCTGACAACCTTCGGTGCCGTCTATATTTGTAACGGGTACAAAAGTAAAATTACCTAATTTAAGGACAACAGCTATAACGCGAAAAATGGCATTTATTTCATCACATGATAAACCAAGAACCTCTAAGGATTTCTATAAAAAAAAAAAGTTATACAAAATATACTTTATAAACTTTTTGCTATCAAAGTTAAATAACCTTTGTATAATGAAAATTGTTGCGATCTTCTTCAATGGCAGTTGTATTTTTCAATAATTCATACTTTTCCACATTGCGGTACAATTTCAAAGACTCTGTTGAAAATTGCCAAATATATTTTTAAAACCTCTGGATTGTATTTGTGTACATATTTACTTACTCAACAATTGTAGATCAGCACCCAATAACAGTTGATAGAAAATATGAAAGTTCCTTTCTCCTACTGCTGTGTTCGTTACTCTGGTCTGCAAATCAAAAGAAGTAATTTATTAATTTTAATCAAATATATTGAGCACTGGCACACGGTTATAAATATTTATGTACTACATGCACATATATTTTAGAAACTAACCTTTTCCAACATATCTAACAGAAACAGACATGAAAAATCGAATACGTTGTACTTAATGATATTAATATGGAAAACTAAATATACGACGGATGCATTGTAGATTTGCACAAAAGTGAAATTCGTAAAGTTCTAATACAAAATTTTATATTTTTGTGAAAGCGGCCTCAAAATTACAATTAAACTTATTCAACGAGCAAGCATAGTGAAACGCACATAAAAGCACGCGCAACATATTTCTTAATTATTTTATTTAATACTTTTTGGTTTTCATTTTTGTACAAGTCTTATTTTTTTGATATACATACATTATACTTCATCATTAATTCAAAGTAAAATATAAATTTCTCAGAAAGATGTTTCGTAAGAAAGTTTCGCAAATTTTAGAATTGATATAATTTATATTTATATGTATGTATGTATATATTTAAATTTCTAATGTATAAATCAACTTACAATGAGTTATATGGACTCCCATTGGATCTCCTTTAAAATCAATTTCTATGTCAAATAGCTTGCCCTTGAAAGAAATATTTTGTAAATGAAATTCGAATATACGTGACAGTTATTAAAACTTACATAACGACTTGAGTTGTTATTCTTGAGGGTTGATGCGTTGCCCATGGCCTCTAAGAAAACATCCGCATATGAAACGCATTCTCTTAATTTTTTCAAAGGGTTTTTATATTTTTTACATGACGAAGAAGTATTTTTTTGTGCAGTTGATTGGCTCAATTTGTGAGCATCGTATAGAGAAATTCGTTGCATAGATCCCATCAAAGAGGAGCGATCATCACGGGTATAACTTTCCGTTGATGTTTGCCTAACAAGATTCGAACAGCTGCCACGTTGAAGTTGAACTGAGGGATAGGCAGATAGACTACGAGTTCCAACCGCTTTTTGGAAACAAAACTCTGGCTCATCTCTTTCGAAACTTTGAGCTCTTGTACATTTACTATGACCACATTGCCGACAACCGCCGCCGCTAATCGACAATAATTTTGGAGAAGCACTTCTTGCATATGACGACGCTGACAGTGCAGATTTGAAAGTAGTACCAGTATTGCAGGGAACTTGTGTTGATTGATGATGTTTAAAACAAGATTTAGTTGGATGTGGTGATAATATTACAGTTGACGTTGAACCTCTCTGAGCTTGACTATAATGTATTGATGCCGCTGTAGTATACGAGGAATCTACAGTTGATATATTTTCCGTACTTTTATGGTGAGAAAAATCAAAATCTACTACTTTTTCGCGCACATTCGAGTACTTTCTGTGACCTTCTGAACTATCTGCTCGAGAACGGTGTTGTAAGGCAATATCACATTTTCTTGCCGTTGGCCCAGGAGAAGGAGACTGACGTCTCTGTACTGATAGACAAGCACTAGTACTCGCTGTGGTTGCAGTATTTTTGCAAAGCACATAACTCGTTACAGGTCCAACCGAACATGAGCTAGATGTGCGACGATGTTTCTGGCTGCCGTCCGTTAAACAAGCACTAGAAACGTTGGCAGAAATAGCTTCGGCTGTAGTTGAGCTTCCTGTTGACTGCTTTCCTAATGTGGTTATTGTGTCCTTAGATCTCTCTTGTATATGTGTTAAAAAATTAACAATCATTTTAAAAGATTCTGTTTTTCCTGACCCGCTTTCGCCTAAAGCGTAGATAAAAGTAAATTTAAAATAATATAATATATACATAAATATATTTTAGCAACCTGTTAATAATATACACTGGTCTTCACTTTGATCCTTAAGGGCTTGGAAAGCCAAATTTGAGAGGCCATAACTATAATATTTATAAACGTAATGAAATAAATACATATGTATGTATCAGATATAATTTTATATGTTTAATCAAGACAATTAATTATGTATATGTAACGCCTAATTCAAGATAATTCGCTGACATTCATATATATATATATATATATATATATATATATATATATATATATATATATATATATATATATATATATATATATATATATATATATATATATATATATATATATATATATATATATATATATATATATATATATATATATATATATATATATATATATATATATATATATATATATATATATATATATATATATATATATATATATATATATATATATAGGCCTTGTAAAAATAATATTCTTTATTGTTTTATATAGATTAGGCCGACAGCTCATTAATAAGGTGTATGCAATATGGAACTAGCATAGAATCCAACCATCAAACTTATTTATGAAATTCGATATTTGGCAGATGGCCCATTAATTGCCCTTGATATTCAGTCTGATTGTTAGAAAAGCAACGAAGTGGCTTAATTTAAGAATAAAAAATTTTGTAATTGAGGAAATATAACTGGAAAAATTTATAAAACTTGAGCCATATTAAGAATAAGGATTTTAATTAGCCTGTTATCTAACTAATTAGGCTTTTTTTTCAAAATCAGAATAATTTAATGAACATTATACATACATATTTATATTTATAGAAAAATGCTATAATTTTATATTGATTTTTAATGGGGTTTTAAAATTGCAACTCGGATGCCGTTCAACTTACATATGTGGTGGCAATTGGAAAATTCCCTTGCTGCCATAATTGCGTATTAGTTCCAACGAATGTTCTGATATGTGATGATATGGATTTATTGCAACGACAGAGGTTCCGATGTAAGTCTATTTATAATAAGTAATAATTATTAAGATAATAGTCACATAAAATAGAATACCTTACATATATATGGTCACGTTTATAGCGATGGTGTATATTATTAATAAAACTATCTTCAGAAAGGTTTTCCAATAAGACTGAGTCCCAAGTTCCGATTTCTTCTTCCATTTTCAAAACACAGTAGCTAAACAAAATACGAACATCGGTATATGTATGCAAATACTTATGTAAATAATATGTAATGATTTAAAAATATCTAGGATTACTACATATGCATACCTACATATGCCATTAGTAAAAAACCAGAAAAAATTTTTTTAAATTTTGAAGTTAATATTGAATATATTATTCGGGATATTCTCCCCACCAAAAATTAGTTTTTACAAAATGCATTGATATGACTTTTGAAGTTGATTTTTAAAAATTAATTCGCTTTTTAATACATACATAGATTCTTTAGCCTCTTATGTTAGGAACAAATTATTCTACATTTCAGGAACTATCATACGCAATTTCATATATTTCTCTTCCACATGAAATTTTTGCTGAGGATACTTTTGAAGTGACAAATCACAATGGTGCTATTAAGTCGACTTAAGCTATACGGCCAAGGTATTGTATTCCAATCCAATAATAAGTGTACTAGTTTTAATACATTATCATATAAACGATTGAATTACTGAAATGCTGAAATTTATATATGGTATGATGAGCTTGCTATTTCCGCCATTGAAACAATTTGAATTAAGCATTAAGGCTTTTATGAATCCCAAAAAGAGTTTTTTTAGATATCCTTTCGAGCAGTATTTTATATTTAGGGTAAACATATCAGAACCAACATTGACAAAAGGAAAAAGAATATTTTGTTTACAAACTTAGTAGTTTAAAAGCATGATAAGGATAAAAAGTAAAAATAATTGTGAAATTACCATGTTATGAAGTAAATATTCATAAATATATGAATTCAAACTTGAAATTACCATATACTTGAGTGAGTACGTAGCTTGACGAATCTATATTAGTTTGTAGAAATACATATATCGCTGATTGAAAATTTATCGATTTTATATATGCAGACAAAAAAAGCTTTTAAGGCGAACAAAAATAACATTTTTCCTTTAAAATTAATAAAACAGTAAAATTCATACATTTTGCAACTCACTTAATTCAAAGTTTTTCCATTTTCATAATCCATTCATTGTGGAAATAAATTATCATATAATACTCGAAAAATGTTTCAGGTCAATAATTACATGATGATGTAGACTAACACAATATTATCTTTTTCATAACACGTTGTAAAAAGTATATTAAAAATGTATACCTCACGCAAAAAGTAATAATAATTATATGATTAATGTTATCATGTATTTCTTTAATTTTAATAGAAAATTAATATAAAAACTTAACAAACATCAGAAAAACACAGTTTTTAGTTGCAATATTCTGCTTCTTATTACTAAATGACATTTGGCAAGAATAGTGAATTGGGATGTCTAAAGAAAACCATGCAAATAAACTGAACGCACTCTATGCCTAAGTTATGTCATATACAGATGTTTGTCTAACCAGATATGTTTTGTAGTTTATCCGAAACTGCCTCGATTTAGGAGCACATCATGTCAACTTTACAAAAAGTGAGTATTCAATTAAAATAATGAGTACTATGGTCTTAACTATTATATTTGCATAGTTGAACACTTTGCTAATGACAGAGGTTTTAGCGATTTATAAAAATGCAGCTGCGGCTTTACACACAACGACCGTTTGTTCCAAAGTACAATCGGGTCGTTACCGACCAACAACAAGACGCGATAAACCTCTAACTTACGAAATGGCTAACCCACCTCATTACATAGCTCATCGTAAATCATGGAATTCCTGGAATACTTGTAAGTTATAATAACTTTTAATCACTACTATGTAAATGAAGATTTTATATTCCAGCTACTATGTTGGATGGCTTGCGCCCCTCACAGACCGCCATGGAAGATGTTTTTATTCGCAAGTTTTTAACTGGTACTTGGCATTCTTTGATCTGCTCCGAAGTTATCATTAAACGTCAACACAATATGATTCGTATAGCTGCTATAGTCAGGCAAGCTATAAGTGCTCGTAAAATGTACTTCCTTATTGGTTATACAGAGGAACTTTTGTCATATTGGTTACAGTGTCCCGTTACCCTAGAGTTGCAAACAATTCAGGATAGAAAGGATGTTGTTTTTAAATATATTTAAGAGATTTTTTAATAAAACTAATTTGAAACTTCATAATAATTAGTGCACGGTTATTTTTTCACTGTGTTGGTTGCTGTTTTGCCATGTTTTTATAGCCTTGTTGACAATGAGGGCATCGGGATCTTTTACCTGTAAAATAAATTATACGTTAAGAAAATGAGGTTGCAAAAATAACTGCAAGTTAAAAAAACAGCAATATGTATGTACATATACGACATATATTCTGGCTCAGAATTCCTGGGGTTCTTGAGTGTGCAGTGACTATAACAAAATCCTATTCTATTCCATTTTTCTTTGTTAAACGGACAACGTTTATTTCAATTTATAAAATATTATTTAAGGACATACATATGTATGTGCCACAGCACTTTTTCAAAATACCTTCAATAATATAATCGATTACAATGATTGAAATACATACATAAGTATTTTTTTAGTATTTAAAAAAATCTTATATGAACATACATTTGGGGTATGACAATTGCACGGATTTTCGAACATATCGATCACAAATATAACACACTTTTTTATGGATTAGGAAGCTAACATAATTTTGAAAGCAATTTTATACACGCTTATACACATGCCCTTTGGTATGAAAGAACTAAAGAAAGAAACAGTACTTTTTCATCAGGCAGAGTACTAATATTAAAATATTAATAAAAACTAAGTTCATTCTCCATTTTTTAGTTGTCGACAACAATAGATTGGCAATAGTAGAATCGTGTTTGAACAAAATCAAATACTATTGATTAGTTGTCTGATTTGACGACGACTAAAATTTCGAATACGGGCATTTATAAATGAAACACTTACTTGTTCTACAAGCGCTTTGAATTCTTCTTTGGTACCACATTTCAAGGCTTTTTCACTTAAAGCTTTAGCCAATTCGAGGAATATAAACACAACAATCTTTTTAGATCCACCACATATTTTGTCCCAAACACGGACTAAGCTCGATTCGTTGATTACACCAGCAAAACAAGTAATATACCACTTGTCCAGAAGATCTTCCGAGCTGAATACCGATAAAGTATCTAAATGACTAATTGTTTTAAGAAAATAACTGATTGCATCATTAATAGTTTGTTTTAAATTTAATGATAATACCTGCATAACTGATTATCTTCCTTCCTGAGCAAATGATGTGTTAATTCCTTAAGTTTTCCACATTCCTCTTGTATTTCCCGCGTACAGCCATAGAACTCATTTGCAAGCCAATACGTTTCAACATCATCGTCAAATATTTGCAGTAACACTTTTACAATTTCCATAAAATGTTGGTCGTTTTCTAAGTTATCCCTGTTGTAAGCATGCAAAAGCCGATTTTGTTCCAGTTGCCACATATTCAATAGAACTTTACATTTAGGCGTTGCTTGATTTACGTATTGCATCGTAGTGACCGCTTTTAGCAGATCATCATACACAGCTTTTCGTTGTTCAGTTATGTATTCTGTGGAGTTTTTGTGTAACGGCATTACACCCAGGATAATATTCCATAAAAGACTACGGTGTGTCGTAGGGACGGTATAGCTTAAACAAAATTGTTTTAACTTTGCATGGTTTCGTATATTATCTTGCAACAGCTTATTCAATGATTTCTTTTCCTCGACACTGTGACAGCCGACCTTTTCATAATAGGAAGAACGAAAATTTCTTTCATCGGTGGTCATTGCCTATGAGGGTTCCACGAGACGTATGCGCCGTATAAATCTTTTTGGCGGCGCTAACTCTATTAAATTATTTGGCGGCTTGTACGATAGTTCTTGGCACTATATATTTCATATACCCCCGAAAATATAGTTGAATATGACAATAGGATGGCTCATTTCGAGTCCGTAAAAAGTATTATCGAGAAATTTTCAACGTCCAATACCGCTTCTATATATGTACTACGCATCATTATAAAAATCCCTCGAGTTGCCATACTAAAAACTATAGTTTCAAAACCAGGGGTCAAATAACTACAAAAAAATTTGGCAGCCACCCCAAATTACTCTACAAATTGGATTGGTTTTAACAAAAATAATGACACTGTTACGGTTTTCACTATAAATTATTTATTTACAACCATTTATAGTTTATTTCTTCATGGTTTGTTTTAATTACTTACACATTTACATATTTATTTCGTTTTCAACATTTTATTAAACAGAATTTGTGGATGCAATATCACTGGATATAAATTTAAAATTGCAAATAAAAAAATAAATATTAAAAACAAAGTATATACTCTTATAATCATTGGAAGGAAAACGAAGACAATTTTTAAATAAAAAATAAAATTGACTTTTTTAGAACATAAAAAGGTTATATATTCTTTACTCTTTGCTACAATTGAAGTCAGGTCTTTTTCTCTCGATGAAATTTGTAGACTACATAAACTAATAAAAACGTTTGCGCGAATTTCTTTCCTTAAAATAGGAAATGGCGAAAATAGCAACAGCCACAGCAGCCAACATTCCGAACAATAAAATGAAAAAAATTTTTGTATTTGACATACCAGGTTTTGGGTCATCTTTATGTTCACGTGGTGCCTCAAAGTTTTTAGCATTTGGTATGATATTTGCACGCGCCATTATCTGTTCAGGCTTTGAAATTAAACTTCTATTAAAATTCAAGGTTAATAATAAAATAACTCTGTACTTACTGTAACATTTATATCCAAATCAAAAAATTTGAAACCCATAATATCATGATTATCCGAAAGATCACCCGTTGTCGCTGACAAGCCGAAGAAGTAACCGGTGGGTAATTCAACATTGTTAACAACAAAACAATTTTTCCATTCTCCACGATTTTCAAAATCCGTAGAAACAGACAGGATGTCATTTTCATAGCGTATTGCCACATGGGTCTCATAATTAACATTTCGGAAACGAACTTCGCATCCCGCCAGTTGTGTATGAGTACCATCACGATCGTGGTCATAACTCCAGGTTCCATTGTTGACCATAGCACTGAGGTAAGGATGTTGATGCTAAAAACATTCGTTTTGAAACTTTATGAACGAAATCTTAATCGGGCAACTTACGTTATGGGGACCATTGTGATTACTGTAAGTATCTAAGATGATGGCCAAACCTGAAAAATGGTCTTTACTGCCAAATACAGGTCCACTTTGCATACGTTCCTTGGTATACCATATGGCAAAACCATCACCAAATAATTCGCTGCCCTTGCCGTGAACTTTGAATGTAACGTGTATTTCCCAGTTTTTAGTTAAACACGGCTAAAAAATAGTAAATAAAATTGTCTATGAATGAGTTTTACGTTAGTATATATGTCTGAAATTTCAGTTGTGATTATAGCAACTCTCTAGATAGCCTTCATTTATAGTAAGTTTAAAAGTTTAAAAAATTTTATGTTTATACAAATTTTACCAATAATTTAGAATTTTATCGTACTATTAATAATTCAAAAACTTACTCGAATACATTATATTTTTCTACCTCTACTTAACGACAATATTTGTATAAACATACAATTATCAAACGTTTCAAAATATCGATGAAGGTCTACTGATGAGCGCTAATATTGGGCATTTACTTAGATAGGCTAAGAAAAAACCGACAGCAAATAAAAACAATAACAATTAATTGGGAGAATCCCGAATTTTAATAAGTGTTGATAAATCAATGAAAAAATAGAGGATTATCCAAAATACTTATCAAATTTTTTTAGCATTGCTCACCGAGTAATTCCATAAAGCGCCGCTTTTGGATTGTAGATCCGGTGTCAATCTAATGTAGTTGCTGGTCACTACTGTATGACCCATAAAATCCCAATTTGGCAAATTTACACCAACACCTGAAACAAAACATATACATATATTACCGAAATATGAATTTTCATATTTTCCACAGGTTGCTGACTAACCTTGAAAGGGCCTAACTAATGAATGTTCCCTTTTCATATATTCATTTGTGCTAACTGCACATTCTGCCACCAGTATACCAACCAACATTAAAAGCGTCGTTTTCCCTGCTTCCTTCAACATCATTTTATTATTATTATTACTTAAGTGCATTACCACAGGTGGTCGTTTTTATTGAATGGGATAATAATCTTTAATTTGTTTCTAAAATACAACTTAAACAAATTACGGGAAAACTGACAAATACAGTCGGCTTTTCGTCAATTTTCTTTGCTGGTTTCTTTTCACAATTTATGTATGACAACTCAAATGTTATTCGAGAATACTGCCATATGTTATTTATAACCAGGGTTGTATTTTATTTCTTGTAAAGTAAATGTGGTGAATAATGCATATTTGAATGCAGAGGGAATATTGTTTGTCGTTTTCGTTTCAGAAAGTGTGAATTTTTTGCCCTCTTATAGTGAATTTAGTGCTCTTTAGTAAGAGCAAATATATAATTAAAGAACAAACAATCCTGTAAGGGAATAACTTTTTTTAATTACAGCGAGTTTTTTCAATAATTGATAAAAAATTGTACTTCTCTCAGATATGTATGTAAACACCATCAAATGGGAGTGCACCCCAATTCGCTGCTAAACTTTATCAAGTATTAGCTTTTATTACAAAATCTGCTTATACATATGTATGTAAAAACACTGCAAATTTATTAAAAAACAATTCAAAATTAATATTTATGTATCCTTTTTTTACTTAAATTTTTTATAAACTACTCATATTTTTCTATTGCATACTTATAATCCTTTCAAAAAATATAAATCTACATACATATATGTGAAAATGTTACTTAATAGAATTATTCACTAACCACCCAAAAAAAAGTATTTTAATCAAAAACTTTGAACTCATTTCCTATATATCAAGATTTTTGATTCTGATTCATATACAATACTGAATTCTCATATTGTATTTGATTTGTATGGCATAAACATGCGAGATTGAATGTTTTCAAACTGCTTAAACTTCATTGACGATTTGGTTTAGCGATCAATAAAATGTCGGCACATAAAGATCTAAAGCCACAACAAAGAATGCATTTTGCAAAAACTCTAATTGTTGTAACAATTAGTTGGGGAGAACATCCCGAAATAATAAATTTCAATATTAAATATTTTATTTTTATTAATATTTTTATTTAAATAACTATTTATATAAGTAATGATAATGTAAATTATTTTTCAAACATACAAATTTATTAATGCATACGAGTATAAGTATGTAAATAACTACTATTTACTATAATTAATAAAGTAATAAATTAATTAAAAATAAATGGAAATCGACATAAAACATTTTTGAAAATTTCCGCCTGTGAAGCATCATGAAAAATTTTTTGGTATTAGAAAATAATCTCAAATTATTAAACAATGAAAATTTTAGATTTCGAGTGATTTTTAACAAAACTTGTAAGTTTTCCTTTTATTTGGAATACAAAAATAGGCATTTTTAAATATTTTTATGCTAGATGACTGACATGTTATGTACTTTTGTTTTTTAATTTTGGTAACTAGTACATAAATTCATAATACATACATACATATGTATATAATTATTCCTAATAATTTATATATATTTGGCTGAAGTTTATAAAAACAAAATAAATGAACAAAAAAAAATAAAAACAAATTTCTGATACATACTTTGACTTTAAGATTTGAATTTTTTAGTTTTATTACAGTTGGATATCTATGCATGTATAATAGAGTTAATAACAAAGAGTCGTACATAAATTCTGACGACGTGGATATTTTTGGATTTAAATGCGGATTTAAAAATTTATGTTTAACAAATCGATTGAATTCCAAAACAGTTTAGTTAGGCTGCCATTTCGAATTAAATTTTAGGATAAAAATGCCTTATTTTTATGTGGTTTTAGAAAATACACCTTTACTAAAATATACTTAATTTAAAATGTATTACTTTTATTAAATACATACAACCTAATGTTGCATTGTGCTTTTTCATAATCTCTAATTATTTAGTTAATTGAAGTCTTGCAATATGGTTTCAACTTATAATTTCTTAGAATATGTGCGTCATGAATGCCGTTGCACGTAATTTTTATTTAATTCAATTCATAAATTAATTGTTGTTTTTTTAAATGCTTTAGTAGGGAAGATAAGAATTTATTTTTGAAATTTCTCTCGATAATAAGCTTTCGACATGGTGATACGAGACAGTGTCTTTCCAACAGTCTTTTATCGTACTATAAACTGACCATTGCAGTTGATAAGCAATTGTATTATTTGAACTCCACTGTTACGAGTATAAAAATTTAGATCAGTAGTTCTACCATAAAATCTTCACACGTCTTAAGACGCCACACAAAAACCTAAAAAACGAACTCGTTCGTGTTCGTTTTTTAGGTTCTAATTGCAGGCAAAGACGTCTTTAATGATACTTTTGTTTTAATGTTTTATGTACGCATGCGTGCATATTAGATTCACTATTTAATTCTAGTTTTTCACTATTAAAGGAACTAAATGCGTTTCCGTCTTCACTTTCTGTGCAGTACATGTACATGTACATCTATGTAAAAATAAGATTTTCTCCTACTGATGTACGAGTCAAGTTTTTAGTCTAGGAAGTTTTCAAATAAGAAATCAAGAAATAAAATGAACCTTCCCAGCGAACATCTATGTGTAAATTTCTTCACTTATAACCAAGTTTGATTATATCTCAAATATCTTCAAATATTATATGTATATCAAATATCTTCAATTTGATACAAAACTCTGCGTAAATAGTAGAAAGCACGAAAATGTACATACATATGAAGTGTGCACAACCTCAACCAATGCATTTTAAATAGACAATTACTTTTTTAGAATGGAAGCGACGCAAATAATAAGCTGCCTTTATCTTCAATTTGATACAAAACTCTGCGTAAATAGTAGAAAGCACGCAAATGTACATACATATGAAGTGTGCACAACCTCAACCAATGCATTTTAAATAGACAATTACTTTTTAGAATGGAAGCGACGCAAATAATAAGCTGCCTTTATAAGTCCGCTTACTCATTGCTACAACTCTTATTTAATTTTCTATAAGGAACGATTTTGGCCACCACACAAACTTATTTGGTTTTTTGTTTATTATGGCAGGAAGATTTTAAGATGTATTTGTTGAGTCGTATACGTCTGACTTAGGTTAGGTTCAACAGGCGGATAATAGAAATACCCAGAGTCTATGGCAAGAATCGAACCTGCGACCCTCTGACTGCTAGTCTAGTAGATTAGCCACTAGTCTATGAGTGTGTCTTCCTCTTCCTGTTGTAATTTTTTTAACGCGAACAAAATATAAATATAAATTTGTAATAAGGAATATTGATTTATTCGCTATTTCCATATTTAGGATAAAATATTTGAAATTTTTTTATGTGAATGCAAACATAAGTATCATCTGTTATGTATGAATTCTATTTATTTCAGCTAGCAGAAATAAACTCATAACAAATGTGGCAGGAAACTACAAGCCCGCTTGACCTGGTATTCGAAAAATGAGAACGTTAACGCACAGCGAAGAATTAGGGAAACATATATGTTCGAAAATTTAAAACAAAAGTGATCGTTAGCAATAACGAGGATTTTGCGAAGAAATGGCGAACTTAATTTTGAGTAGAATAGTTAATTACTCTCCAAATTTTTATAAGAGAAATATTTTGATTTAATTTGAAGTACAAATTTTTGTTTTGTTTATGTATAATAAAAAAGCAAGAAACATTCTCTTTTATTTTGAAAAACGCAAAAAACATAATAAATAAATGAGAAGCTGCTAAAGATTCGTTCTCGAACTGTTTCCAAATTATTAAAAACGAATATTTAGCGATATTAAAATCGAATAATTAGAACTATTTTTAGTGATTATTTTGTGATATCGTTGAAGTTGTTCGCTTTAGATATTGCTAAAGATTCACTATTAATATTAAAGCAAACCTTTTAGACCGAAAGATTTGCTGCCACAAACTAAGTGACGTGCGAACTTGATGAGTTCTTTTTCGCTTCGTAAGCAATAGTCGTTTTCGAACGTTTTTACCAAGAAACGATTGCCATTTGTTCGATAGCGATATTATTTTCGACTGTCGTGGTCAAGCGGGAAACTACATACATACATATCTATGTATGTACATACATATATATATATATATGTACATATGTATTTATGTACATATGTATGTATTTAAAGCAATTATTTTCGATAAATCTGTCTTTGTGTTATAGAAATTTTCGTAGAAGCGCTTGCTGGCAATTTTGTACCATTAAGTTGCGGCACTGACTTAGCCGGTTTTACGTCCAATGATGGGGTATTATCAAAAGTCGTACTGCGTATTAGCTTACCCTGCTGTAAAGGAGCCTTTGCTGCTTTTAATTGTGAACCTTTAAGTGTTTTTGAGGGTGATGCTTGCTGCTGGCGATTTTTAACTTCATCTCCTTTACGCCATATACCTGCTATACGAGACTGTGCTTGATTTATTTTGGCGGCAGCATTTTGAGCTGCCGTCACAGCAGCATTGGCAGAGTTAAGGGAAGAGTTGCTGCGAGAAGGAGGTGTTGTAGTAGACACTCGATGTGAAAGGACCGCTATACGGGCTGCATTTGCTGTTACACGTATGTTAACATTGCTATTAGCCCTCTGAGGTTTAGTGACAGAACCCAAATTTCGTTTATTTGTTGCTTGTAATGTGGATGAGGTTGGGATCTTTCTGGTACTGGCTATCTTTTGGGGTGACGTATTAGCCGATTTGGTTATAGAAGTTTGTCGTTTAGTTGGTAATTTTGACAATTTTGTTTTTGTGGGGCTTGTATCCACCACTGGCACACTAGATGAATCTAGGGATGGTTCGTCTTTAACAAAAGTTCCCTGCCGTTCGAGTGGTGGTGGTGTAGTTGATGCAGAAATGGTTTCAGTTTCTGCTTTCCTTATCGGCGTCTCTTTATTTATTGTCTTTTTTTGTGCCAGTTTTGTATTACAACTTGGTTGAGCAACTGATGATATATTACCATTTCCACTACGTTTTCTTAAGAAATTTGTATTGCCAGGTGTTTGTAATTTGGAACTTGTTTTACCATCAACAAAAGCTTTTTGATACTTTATGCTGTAAGGAGATACATATTGTGGTTTTTTACCACCTCTTACGGCTTTATTAATGGCCGCTGCTTCTGGCACTTCCTGCTGTTTAATTTGGTTCAACTCAAAATCATTGTCGTTTGGTTTGACAATTCTGGGACGTGTACTTTCTCTAGATCGTTGATTCATTTCCTGTGGCTCGTCCTCATATTCCTCGTTATCTGTTAGAGAGTTTATATTATTGCCAACATTGTGGCAAGATTCTGTTTCGGAATTTTGATCACATTCAAGACTTGGTAAATCACATTCACCTTGTTGTTGCAGTGTAGAAGAATTAGATGCTGCGGATGTATTTAAGAACTTTAAGTTTTGCGTCATATTTTTAATCGAGCAATTAGAACTGTCATTATCCTCGTTATTAGACTCTAAGCTGCTCAGTTGCGTATGGTGATCAATGTGCAGGTCTGAATAGATTATGGTTTGTGTTTTGTACCGATCCTGACTAGATCTTCTTCTACTACGAGGAGTATTTATAACTTCATTTTCTAGTTGTTGCTCATCATTATTTAGGCTAGTAATTTCAATAGCTAAAGTTTCATCCTGTTGGGCTTCATCTAATTTTCTTTGCAGTTCCTCATTTATAACCATGTCTGCATCAATTGTATAGGTTTTGAAACGATCTTTGACTATTTTCCGCTTTTGCTTTGGCGTAAGGGTTCTCTTGTAACTTAATGGCGGAGATGCTGTAGATGATTTTTTGGGTGTGCTTTCAACTGAGCTAAAATCATAATCCGATACTAATGGTGTAGTGCTGCCTTCATTCAGAGTTTGATCATCGTCTTTCGGCAACAAATTATCGCAACAACTTTGCAACGTTACTGTATCGACGTCTTCGCTATCAGCACACGTTTCATAATTTGATACAGTCACTGTAGTGGCCATGCTAGGACAATCGTCAGCGATTTCCGATTGTATGCTAGCTACACTTATCATAGAATCTAAAAGTTCATCCATTAACGAGGGAGGCTTGATATTATCCAGCAGTAGATTGCATGATGAGTTAACACTTTCTATACTACCCGTTATATGAGGGGGCATATGTCCTAACGCTCTACGAGCTACCAAGCCAGTAGGCAAAATTTTTCTTGGAAACTTTGGTGATTTGAAAGAAATCTGAGGGCTGTGTGGTGCGTTACCTATTTTTTGCAGAGAATTTGGTTGTGCACAATCGTGATAGTAGCCAGACATATTTAAGGAGTCCATACCCGACGGAGGCCTTATGTTATCTAAATCCAGACTGTTAATACTAAATGTCAGTTCCTCTTCCTCCTCCAGGTCAGAAGAATGTAAAGTAGCAGCCAGTTTTCTAGCTTCCTGCGCTATGAAAGTAGAATTTGTCATTGCATTGGAACTGAAGAATAGAGATGGAGCTGTAGCAGCTGTCTGGACTATGCCTCCCAATTTAAAGTGTAAACCATTGCTGCCTTGAGTTATTATATTATCTTTTGTTGTGTAACTACTAATACCATCTACGATCTCTTTATTTACTAAAGTTTTTTCTGTCTCTGTAATGCAATCCAGAGAGGTCGGTTGCGATGAATTCAGGTAGAATCCATTTTGTTGTAGGCCAATATGGTCGAAATCCAAAGACATATCGGGAGCAGGTAACTCCTCATTTATAGGAGTATTTTCAGCGAAATCATTTAACTCTTTATAATCCGCCGTTGTGGCTTGATCTTCATCGTCATCATCGTCACTGAGGGAGGCTACTTTGGGAGCACTTACACTGACGCTTGGAAAGCTTACATCATTAGGGCATGTGTCTTCATTCCAAGTGTTATTAGAAATAGAATTATTTGTTGTACCGCATGTTCCATTCTGATATGAATTATTTTTCTTTTGATTTTCGCTGGAATCCAAGCTTAATGATTGTGTTCCATTGGCAGCCATATTCCCATTCGTTCTCAATTGTTCAGCTGAGGATACAAATTCTAACGTTAAACGTTCTACAGATTTAAGCATCAAATCTGGGTCTTTGTGCTTCTCAGCACAATTGTTCAAGGAACTAGAACATTCAGCTTGTTTGGTGTCCAGAGAAACGGTCGTGTCCATTATAAATGATTGATTAGATTCATCACTTTGCGTGATGTTGCCATCATTGCCTAATGAATCACAATTATCAATTTCATATTTAAACCCAATATCTTTCACTATCTCTGGAACGTTCACGTGATTTTGAAGCCTTGCCTCTGCTTGAGGAGATATGTTCTCCTCCTGTTGTACTTGTTGCTGGAATAAGCTGGGATTTTCTCGACTTTTTATGTCTTCTTCGTGATTGGTGGTGTTGCTGATGTTGGTTTGCTGTTCCAACATTTTGTTCAAAGTCTCTGGAACCAAGGTGTGTTTGTCTTTCTTCTCTACGCCTGGAGCTGCTGTGATGGTGATGGTATTGGTGGTGGTGGTGATGATGGTGTTGTTGTTGGCTGTGGTAATGGAGGAGTTGTGATTGGTGTTGGTGTATTTGGCACTTGTTGGGTGATTCACTTCTTCCATTTGAACAGCTGCAGACGTAGCTTCCACGTTTTTTGGATGTGTATTATGTAAAACTAAAGCCTCACGTGTCAGGAGTGATGTTTGCTTATTAGATTCTCCGATTTTTTTCATTATTCCTGTGTTAATGCATTCCATTAAGAGTTTTTCATCCCTGCGGTCACGTTCTCTAACGTGACGATTGAGTGTTAGTTGTTTGCCTTGCATAGGCAAGGAATCAAACTGTTTCAAGTTAGGATTAGATTGAGTAGTATTATGTTCCATGTGTCCTGATTTCGATCGGTGTGATTGTACACTTCTAGCATGTTTGCGTGATGTCGAACTACCGCCGGACGAACCCACCATATTGGAATCCCGATTCTTATGCATGCCCGTTAAGATACAAAGCTCAAATAATGATTTCGACTGATTGTCATTCGAATCACTGGAGTCAACTGAGCTATATGACTCATTTCCCCTTTGTAGAGGGTCGCGATAATTGTATTTTTCAAGGTTTTGCTGATGCTGAAATTGATGTTGTTGGTTTCGAGCTGTAGCCTGGGATGTCAAAGAGGATGTCGAGGTTGACGTGTTAATGGGTATAGGCTGAGATGATGATAATGAGGTGGTTGTGTGTTTACCAGTTGATGTCAATGCGGTTGTGAAACCCAGATTCGATTTTGGTCTATTGCAACCAGCGGCAATAGCCTGAAAAATAAAACATATACATATATATAGTTTTTATAAATTGAAGACTGTTAAATAAAATCGGGAATATAATGCAAAACTGTTTTCCCTTCGAATTGTACTTTTCACAGATAAATTTGATGGGAATGATACGTTCCAAATATTAAAGCTTCGATTTGCCACATGAGATCAAAATTCAGTGGCAAAAAACTATATTTTGTACCAAACACAAAAAACGCACCTGACTCAAAAGGTTAGTGTCATCTTCGGATTCAATTGATAGAGAGCTCAAGGAATCATCATGCCATTGTGTTTCCCTTCTAACATCCTCTAAAGGTGCAGCACCCGATTGGGCCTTTTCTTCGAGGACTAGTGGCGTCATTGCATCTGGTGGTATATTATTATGATTTGGACCCAAGGTTTCAATATTATTAGATCTGAAATTTGTTAAAAGAAATTATAAAAATCGATAAGTAGTATTATATGTTCATATATATATTTATACTTACGTTACGCTTGATGTTTCCTGTAAAGTTACAGCAGGTCCAACGAGACTAGAGCCAACCGTGAGATTTGACAGACCCGACATGACTGAAAAGTTGCAAGGACTGTCCTCAACACGATATTTATTCATTTCGTCGTTTACAGGTACAAAAGGCGACAACATATTCCCACCACGACGAAGCATGGCTATGGGATCCATGAGATTAGAGGACACGGCATGTCTTGGCAATTCCACTTTTTCTTTGACAGATGGTTTTTGCATGCCGTCTCGTATACATTGTTGTAATATGTCAATGCCACCAGTACCACTTTCTGAAGCATTTGATGACATGTCATCGGACAAATTTAAAGAGCGCCTGTTAATCGGTTGACTTTGGTGTGCTCGAGACGCGCTAGCGGAGGTGCATCCCAGTACTTCGTAGACCGTATCCTCTTTAGGGTCATTATTACTAGAACATATTGAAATGGCCGAAAGATTTGTGTTACTGCCAACTTTTGAAAGTAAAGCTGGAGTATCTTCGGTGTAATATTGTCGCGGTTCGTCATGTGGTATACCAGCTGGATGGCTAACGGATGAGGCAACGTCTGCATTTTCTGAGTACGTAGAAGGAATTGCTGATCTGTTCATACCCATATTGATGCATGATGCCAATAACAAGTCATCATTATTCTCATTCGCATCTTCCTCCTCCTCACCTTCTGAAATAGTGTTGGTTGTAGTAGGAAGCATTTGTTGATGTTGCTGAGATAGAGATTGATTGGAAGTTTCTTCATCCAGTATAGACAAATTACTTAAACTTGTTGCTGTAGAGAATTGTGCTGGTGTGTTTTCCACATTAAACGTACTGAGGTCATCTTCGAACACACTGCGTAAACATCGTTTAGTATTTTCTCCACTACGACTTGGCATACGTTGGGTGCTGGGTGATACACCGGCCGAAAAAACTGTAGTTGATACGGCACTTAAACCTGAATTTCGTCTTGGTGATTGGGGCATACTTTGTGTGGGAGAATCTGGAATTTCCGAAGGAGATATTACACCACTAGCCAAACGACTGAAATCGCTAACTACAGAGCTTTTATCGTCTATAGGTCCAACATCTTCTTCAGCTAAGGAGTCCATTGATGACCGTCGAGAGAACATTAGAGGCGTCTCTAAAGCTGAATTGACTTGAGGCGTTTGAAGTATAGGCGGTGGTTCGGGTGGTGAAGAGGATTTGTCCGGATCACTAATTCTATTTTTCGAATGAGAGCCTAGATTTTCGTCCAGAGCCTTAGCAGGAACTCCCTGTATATCCTTATGAGAATGATCTCCCTGCGGTGGAGATTCTTCCAAACTACTTAACGACTCATAACGGCTGAAATAACCTGGTGTTCCTTCTTCACAATAATTAACAGGTTTCTCCGGTGTATACGAGCCTGATCCATATGGATTGCTAGAGTGCTGAACGGTCTGATGGTGTGGATTAACACGAATTAGTTTTCGTGTAACAATTTGAGCCCCGGTCGATGACGCCGTTTCTGAATTATCTAGTCCTGAGGGTAAATCACTATCTGCAATTTTAGACGAAGTCGGTACGGATCTCAAATCAGTTACAGAAGCCGCATTTGATATAACGTAAGGAGTATCTTCAGTTTGATAACATTTGACACTGTCCTCTAATATTAACAATATTTCATTTCCTTCTCCGGAATTTTCAGATCTTGGCTTTGACGGTTGTTGACTGACCACTGACAACGTCACTCTATCGTCAGTGGCAATCCCAGATGATTTATTACATACGGGAAGTGACAACTCAATTTCACTTTCTATCTGGTTTTCAGCATAACGTAAACTAAAATCTGTTGGCTGGTCTAAATCAGTTTCTTGATAAGCAGCTTGACAAATTTCTACATCTTCTCGACGATCACTGTGTTTTGAAATGTGTTCTTTATATTTCTGCGAATAGTCGATTGGTTGTTCTTCAGCCGGCTCCACGTCTCCTTCCAATTGATAGGAACTGGGTGGTTGTGGTCTGGTATTATGATGTATCTTTCGATTCGCATCTGAAGCAGAATGGGATCTCATAATGTGATCATAAACAGCCCCATCTGATTTGGCAGAAAAAACTGAGTCACGACTTTCACTTTTCGTGAGCATAGCAGATCGCGTTAGGCGGCCTGATGGGCAACTTGCAAGTGCTCCCCCCACAACTGATCCGAGAACACTATGTAAAGGAAAACGGTGACGTTGTATGGACGACCCCACGGCAGCAGATGCATCATACGTGGGTCTGTCTTTCGGATTTACCGAATCCAAATTATCACATGTTTCATTGTGCGATTTCGAAGCTGCTCCAAGTTCCTGCTCCAAAGCCTTTTGTTTGCGTACGTTGAGTGTTGGTAATTTCTTTAAGTTAAGAGATCTTGCGATATTATCTATATGGTTAGTGTTTTGTGATGACGGTCTAAAGTTTAGAAGATTTTTTAAAGCACAAGCACTACCTTCGGATATCATAGCATGTTTCGAGTGTATTAAAGATCTCAACATTGGCACCGCGCCATTATCCCACAGAAACCGCTGATCTTCCGGACATCGTGCGGATAAATTCCACAATGTACCACATGAATTACTGACCACAGTTAAGCTTTCCGACTTCAATTGCTGCAGCAATATAGATAAACAGTTGTGTTCTCTTAGGATTTGGCGATAATCTTCTCTAACGGCTATATGGCTGGATACGTTTCTTAGAATACCACCAGCGTTTTCTATAATTTTCAATGTCTTACTGGGACCCTCATATGTCAACATACGAACAATAAAAGACAGAGCACCTACAACAGAGCAAAACTCAGCCTTGTTAGTACTACAATGAGCCGACAAATTCCAAAGCGCTGAAAGAATGGCCTTAAGCGTGTTTTCGCACTTATTTTTCATAGCTGCCTTAGCCAAGGCTGTCACAGTGCCAATTTCATTTAGCACTGCTTTCATCTGAGCATCAGCCCTCCATGACAAATTGCGTAAAACACTTGCGGTTACCTGAAGTAAGTCATCAGGTGCAGAGTCTAATTGAGCGACCAGCGCTTCCATAAAAAGCTTTTGACTACAAAGTAATGCTTTATTATTCTCATCGCCAAATGTAAGATTTGTCAAAGCCATTAAAGCAAACCTTCGAAGAGAATTGCAACATTGATTTTCTGGTTTAGGGCCATGCACTGCATGATCCAGATGCACCAAACTGGGAATTGCCTGCAAGGCACCTAATTCGCACATAGCATGACGATGTTCTTCATCAAAACTGACTTTCATTAGCGAAGACATCGCAGCCAGCGGATGGCGGTCTGCATCATCGGCTATTGCCTCGCCTCCACTTTGCAGAAGAGTACGCAAAAAATTGCAATAGTCCATTATTTGATCTAACAAACGCAGAACCTTTGCTTCGCGCCGCCCACATTTTTCATCTGGGTGTGTGTGCACCACATTATGCAGAGCCATTCCTGCCCACTTTCTTTGTTCATCGGGGCCTCCTTCGGCATGTATCATTTGTACTAAAAGCGGTATACATCCTGATCTCCTTAATGTGTTGCATGTTTCGGGCGTCTTCGACAGTTCAAGAAATTTTTTTGACATTTCCAATGGATCGTTTGAACCTAACATCGAAAGAAGTGAGTAAACACATTCGACTTTTGGCCCAAAGTCATCCAATTTATCAGCCGACAAATTGCTTTCATAGCGGCTATCGAAGCTTTGTGTCCAAGCCAAACCTTTCGGCAAACGGCTAATAGTAGGTATATCCTTAAAACGGTCTCTCGAAGACCGAAACCCGGATAAGTTTACATGCAAGTCCAATGCTGATCTTTGTTCATTGTGTCTTTCAAAATTTCGATCTAGGCTGCGATGTTCTCGCATTTGGGGATCATTTAACATGTAATCAGGCGGTATAGGGTTTTCATCTAAAAAATGCTTTCTAGGCTTGCTAACATTAGGTAGATTCAATGTATTATCGTCTTGAGTGAATTCCTTTTTGGTATAGCCACTAGCTGCTAATTCATAATCGCTTATTTCGCCATCTCTCTCGTATTTTTTGTCCAACTTAAGTTGTTCCCCGCTACCGCTAGCTCCCATACTTGTAATGACATTAGACGTTTTAGTTTCAGACGCTACTGTTGTCGTTGTATTGGCAAAATTCATTACCCTATCGAAATGTTCCACAAAATCGGGTGGTGGTACTGCATCGTAATCCAAGAAATGTGGTTTTTTCGTGGCAACCGCTTCTACATCAACATCAATATCAGGATTCGCATCGTCCGAAAAACTTATCGAATCATCTAAATCTGGAGTGGTAGTCTGTGAATGATTTTTTTCGCCTTCCGTTATTTTATACATGATTGTATGCAAATTTTTAGGCGTGCGGTAATCAAATTCCGGCAAAGCTGAACCTTTTCATAACCTTATGTTGTTTTTCTAGTATTAGCAAGTAGTCAGGTTTTAAAATTTCATATTTTTGTGGTACTGAAAGTAGAAAGGACCCAGATTTTTACAAAACTAAAATTTGTGCACTTTTAAAAAAATGTTTCATATCAATAATTTACCATCTTGTAAGACATTTTTAGGTTTTGAGATTATTATCATTAATAAGTAATAAAACACAGTGCAACACGAAAAAAATAACCATATACGGACTTTTCCTTCCAGATAAAAATCGCAAAAAACTTAAAAAAATCGATTTTTTAACATTAGCATGTTAACATTAACAAAGCTGTCAAAAATGTTGTTAACATGCTAATGTTAAAAAATCGAATTTTTTTAAGTTTTTTGCGATTTTTATCTGGAAGGAGGTTTTTTTGATTTTATATGTTCGCAATTTTTGTTCTTTATGACAAGAGCTACAAATTTGCCTCAGAGAGTAAATCGAAATTCGGAACGGTTTGCAAGATATGAGCCCGAGAAAATAATCACTTTTTTGCGAAAATGATACCGAGGCCCCAAATCTTTGGCGGCCCATAAAAAAAAGTGCATGACTTTGGGAAAAGTTGGGAGACACGGGTCTTTTTTTTTTAGTCTTTTATCACGTAGTGGTGTCCGTATATGGTTATTTTGCCACGACTTAAAAAATTACACACAGTGAAATCAAATATGGGGATAGGGAGCAGACTGCAAGAGTTTATCTTGGATGTTTAATTAAAAGAAAATTGGCAAGAACGTAATTATAATAAAATTTTTTATATACAGATATCTAGAAGAGATCTTTGTACATGTGGAACAGATTATTTTAGTTGTGGAGATATTATTTTTTTTTTAATTTTCGTACTTTTGGTGCTGTAGAGCAAATTAATTTGAAATATTTTTTAATATGTATGTATTAGTCATGGTTATGATAAAATTTATAATAAACAATAGCAAGTCTTAAAATTTTTTTTTTTGAACTTGGAACTACTAAAAATAAAATCCACTTATATTTTTCTTCTAAAAACTACTTATAATTTTTTTTCTAACTTCTTTCCAAATCGAAAGTTTCGAATGTTTTGAAAACTTATTAGAGATGCGAATAAAGAATAAATTGATTGTAACAGGTTGAAGCTTCTTTTTCTAGTCGCACCTAAAATTTAAATTTGATTGCTCCAAAAAATTAAAAAAATACGTATATATTTTCCAATAGCTCTGTATCAAGATATATGCATCTGGACACCAGAACTCTTCCATATATTGCCAAAATCCATACATGAAAAATTTCGTTAATGTTTTTCACATGGAGTTTGACAATGTCAAAATAGCGCATGTGCGGACAGTTATTGACTAGCATTGACTATATCCAACGGGTTTTACCTGTATATTGCTTAAATACAGCGAACGTATTTGAAATGCCACGTGGTGTAAGTATGTACCTATATACATACTTACATATGTACATATATCGACAGAGTAGCCATTTTTATAAAAACATTTTAAAATATTTTCACCCTTTTACAAATTTACAAAATTACAGCATCTGGACTTTGACTCTACGTTTAGAAAAAGTGCAATGTTAGCAATCGTCAAATTATGAAAATTACATAACAAAAAATTTGCTAATATAAAACACGAAAATAATGTCACGTCTGGCACCCGGCTTGTGCTCCCAGGGATAAAAAAAATTTATAGCACCAGCAGCAAGCGCAAACTTGTAAAGCATTTTTAATGTTTTTTTCTAAAATTAGAATGAACTATTTTATTTTTTTATTTGAACATTTTCTAATTATAATTTTTGTAGAGATATACATAGTGCTACGAGGGTCACTACTTAACTTGTACGACTGGGCAACTCTTTTAGTTACCATTTGATATTTCCATATGCACATTTATCAGAAACTTGCATGGTATAAGAATGAAAATATACAGTTGGACGCAAAACTAAGGACACATCAGCATTTCTGTTATTTTATTTGTTTTAACAAAGATATACTTATAAAGGCAAGGTCTATATTTATTTTATATTTAAAACAATTTATAGCTTCTTATATACATATGTATGTATATGGTGTTGGGGTGATGTAGTGGTTAAAGTGCTCTCCTACAAAGCAAAGTACCCCAGATTCGTTCCCTGGCAGAGGACAAAAACTTGTTTCACTATGGTTTTATGAGTTTTAAAATTAAGTGGCTGAAACCCTTCTCAAAAAACCAACCAGGAAGCCCCTTAACCACCCCACTCCATGGAAAAGAAGATAACCTCATGACAATAATAATGCGAAAAAACTGCTAAAAGCCATGTAAGATGGAAATGCTTTGTGCAAGCCAAATGTTTCCAAGAGGATTAAATTAGAAAAAAATATACATATATATGTACATTCGTACAAAACTCTACCAACAAATATTTGACTGTAATGTAATACTAAAGGTGAATTCACCGGTTCGTTCTGCAGGAAATTTTCGTTGAGAGACAATTTTAGTTTACTGAGAGTTTGCTCAAAGAAGATTCACCGGAGTCGAACAAATATTCTGTAGAAACAAAGCTACCATATGCAACAACTCTGTAAATGTTGTGTGTCACTTTTACAAGCCGGCAGCACAGTGGCAGTTGATTGCAATTTGCTTTGTTTTAAATTTAACAAATTTTTATAAAACTAAAATATAGAAATGAATGAAAGTCGAGTGCTTGTTCTAATAGCTATTTTGTTAAATAAATATGAAAAATTTACAAATATACTCTGTATATTATTATACATACATATGTACATATAATATGATGTGGCAGCTCAGTTCAATTTTGCATAAAAAATTTATATATCTGGCAGCACAGTTCAATTCGTTCAGGACGATAATTAAAATTAAACCAATTCAAGCAAAAATTGTTCCGCATTAAATTTACTCTCTTTCTCTCACTCTCTCAAAAATAGAGACGTCAAACTACATATAAAAAAAATCGTTCGGAACGTTCAGAACGAACCGGTGAATTCACCTTAAGGACACACTCATATTTGTAATTTTGAATGCCCGTACATAATGACACTTGAACATCTCACAATTGACAAGAGGCAAATTATAACCAATTTGTATGAAAAATAACAAAAAAAAAAAACACTTTGACACATACGAAATGTAAACAAATCGTCACATGAGCTTTTGCGGCGACCTGCTTAAGTAGACCTTCCTAACCTAAATATTTCCTTTTAATGAACCCCTAAGGTATTAATATTCCGGTTTAACAAATAAAGACCAATAAAGCGGGTTGCAGTGACAATGTATATATCGCTCTTTTACTGCAAAATAATCATATCTCAAAAAATCAAATTTTTAATTAAATTCACTAAGTAAAAATTGTTGTTTAATATTTTCTTTATATATACGTTACAGTTTTTTTCACCGTTTTATTTTAAGTAATAATTCTTATTTTAATTTTTATCGATATTTCGGTACTCATCGAGTACCATCTTCAGGATATTTGTTTATTTTATGCAAATAAAAATAAAAATTAAAAGACCTTAAGCTTAAAAAATAAATTAAGATTATATATATATATATATATATATATATATATATATATATATATATATATATATATATGTATATATATATATATATATATATATATATATATATATATATATATATATATATATATATATATATATATATATATATATATATATATATATATATATATATATATGTATGCACTTAAAAAATGCACACCAAACCGACGTACCCAGTTTTGTTCAAATACCGTTATCAGGAGCAGAAATAATAGATTTTTAGTTTGTATGGGAGGTACCACGGCCCTTTGTCCAACTTGACCGAATTGTAAATCTAAACCACCCGTGGCGTCACCCAAACGCATACAAAAAAATTTATACAAATCGGTCCAGCCGTTTAGGAGGAGTTCAGTCACAACACACGTACAGTAGAATTATATATATAAAGATATAAATAAACATTGTATCTAAAGCTGAACCGAAATTTTACCGAAAAATATCAATATGGAATCTAACATATTAAAAACTTTAATGACATTTGCATTTTTGCTTTTTCTAGAAGATATGATTATGTTGCATTAAAGGATAGATATGTACGAGTATGCATATATGACCAATAAAATATGTTGCAATTATTATATAAAACATTGAAGGCTTTAACATTGATTTTACTAAATTAACAAAGCCACAAAAACTTTAAAAGAGGCAAGTGCAGCGGAGTCACTGTCAAAGTAATCAGCAATCAGTTGCTGCGAATTATAAAGAAAAGCAAACAAATTTCATTTGTATGTACGTATGTAAGTAGTTATTTAAAAACGAATAAAAAAAATAATAAAGATAATAGAAATGATGTGAATGCAACAATGCACACACAGATTTGATAACAATATTAATCGCTTTGTTTAAGTTTTCTTATACAGGGATGGTCTGAGAATTATCCCATCTGGAGAAAAAATCTTCTTTCTTTTAAAGAATTTGGTAACTGAAAATTAAATTTAGTTTTTTTCTGCAAAAATCAAATATTTAAAATTTAATTGAAAAAAAAATTCTTGAGTCATTATTTATTCGAATATTTTAAAAACCGACACAGACTAAACATTTCTTTCTCAGTTACTGAATTGTTTTTACCGGGAAAGTACTCATATACCAAATAACAATAAATTGGAAAAAAAGTTCCACACTTCCAAATTTAGCATTTATTAGGATATTTCTTTTTTAATTAATTTAAATTTTTTTAATTATTTATTATTAGAAATTAATCATTTTGCACCATTCACTTAATTGATTTCTTTCTTTGGGCGAAAGTATTCGACAAATATTCGCCTGAATTTGGCGAATACGAATCTGAAAAATATCATTATGTTGTTGACAGCTCTGTCAAAAAGAAAAACGTTTTCTTCACAAAGACTTACTTGCGCTTCTATGACAAGACAGTATCGTCATGAATTTTTATTGTCTATCTGCCCAGTGGCAAGTTAAATTCTTCGTGAAACTACAAACGCAAGTAGAATATTCGAGTTTGGCTGAAGTTTTTAAATATGCTTAAATACACACAATAAAGCTTTTCTTATTAAATCGAACCGCAAGCCGTAAAGCCTACCCAAATGGACTACAATGCACTTTCGATAATTTGAAACCGAATTGATCGGATAAACAGTTGCAATAGCACAGAGCTCATAATGATAAGATTTCAAATAACTAAGAAAGTGGTATAGTGAAAACGTGTTGTTGGACAATCGGGCGTCGCATTGGCATATAAGATGTTGGATGATTGTTTACGAAAGCGAATTTCTCGAATTGAATAGACAATTTTAAAATAGCTTGCAACACGCTCAACATTTCCGCTAATAACCATTTATGTGATAGTAAATATTTATTATTTAAACGGGACGGGCCACTGTCCGGTATGCTAGCCTATCAGCCTGCTGGATGTGAACTCATATGCGCCCAGCTATGGTCGTTTTTGTTATAAATTGCATTATAATTAAACAAAATAAAATCGAGATTTCGCCAAACGATCCGAACATTTTTATAAAATCCTTTACATTACAAAATAAGCATATGTATTAAAATTTAAATTAATTTTAGAGCCTAGTTTTGCATGTTGGTAGGTGACGCGTTTCGATATTTAATGCAAATTGTTCTTCTTCTTACCAAGAATAAAACGACAAACATAATTGTATTAAAAATAACACTACGCTTCTTCCCCTTGGTGACATACAAAATTAACCCCTTAATGTTTGCTATGGAATCTTTAAGGGACCGGTCTTTCAATCCGTATGAGACACTGGCATTTTCATTTGCGCTGCTTTAATTATTTTTTTAATTCTACCTCTTAAAGTTTTATTGTCTTCTAGAGTAGAATCTAGCTCATCTTTCAAATCGCTTGCACTATATAATTATTTGTTTGGTAGAATGGCAGATTCACATACATTGATCGTTATAACGTTTCCTCTATCCGCAACTGCCATTTATGAAAGTTCAGTTATTTACATACATATGTATGTATATGTCAGGTAGAGTTATTCTGCGTTTGGCCTCGTTGAAGCACAAAATTAATACATACATACATACTTACATATATGTATGTATGTATACTTTGCAAGCAATTCTACCATTAACTTACACACATTTTTCACAAATTTATTAGAAAGTTTTTGCCATTTTCCCATTTCGTCTTCAGGAGATTTTTCAATTGTCTGTTGTGTTATTTTACGTTTTGTTATTGTTGTGTTATTTTACTATTTGTTCGAGTTTCCAGTGCATGACTTACTACACACAACAACTACAACAAATGTTCAACAAAAATTGTAATAATAAATAATACTCAATGAGTGAGTTTATAACGTTACTACAACAATTTCATTCTATCGACTGAACTAAACAGTTGTACTACTGTAAACAATAAATGCACTTGTAGGTTGTTGTTGTTGTTGATTTAATTCCAGACCATTGGAAATCTAACCAAATATTTTACATTATTTATATAATTATGTATGTATGTATGTATGTATATGTGTTATTTAATCATTTTATTAATATTTTGCCAATAAATTATAATCCAAGAATAATCATTTACAACTCAAGTTAACAACAATTATGTGTCGTCATTCTTTTGTTCTTCCCTTGGGGTTGGGATAGAAAGATAAACAAAAACAAATGAATGAATTTACCCAGAGGAAACTGAAGCAGCGGTCATTTTAGCCAACCTAGATTTATGTTGTTACTCGTATGTACATATGTATGTACATATATTGTCCGCAAATTTAGGTGGGCTGAAAGAACTTGTGCTGAGATATAAATAAAAAAAATAGTTATTTATACTAAAAGCAATGTACATGTTTTGCAGCTTTATGAACTTCAATTTTAAGTTCAAGGTGAATAAAAAGCACAAGTTGCAAAAAAAAAACAAAGTTGTGTGATCGTAAAAGTAATGTTAACGCCAAAACACTAAAAGAATCTCCGTGAAAAAAAATGTATGTCATCCTTCAGGAATGACAGTACTTAATTAAAAATTTAAACTATTTTCTACAAAGTAAAAATAAAACTTTTTAACCGACTTCAAAAGAGAAGGGAGGTTATCAATTTGTTTGTATTTTATCTTTTTTTAATGTTTGTAAATACTCGTAGATAACTTTTTCATTTGTGAACCGATTTTCAAAATTTTTTTGCTTGCAGGTTGCTCCCATGATTTTGTTTCGAAATTCAGACGGGCAATTTGGTAGCCAAAAAAATTTGCTATCGCATAAGTTATCAATTTATGGACCGATGTTCGAAATTATTTTTTATTTGAAAGGGTTTGGTGCAATGGAAGGGCAACTCGCCCGTCCGAAATAATAATTATCGCAAAACTTTTTTGTTTGAAAGTGTAGTTTGCAGGAAATAGAAAATAGCGTTCAATAACACGAGCAGATGATAAAATTATTTTATCAAAGTGTGTGCTCTGTTTGACCAACGTTCCACTTAGGTTAGGTTGATTGGAGGGGTGTGATAGCCCCATGTCATACGACATACACTTAAGGCAGTGAAGGCCTGTTGTGCGCTCCCTTTAATTATCAAACACAAACTGACAGAGTTCTGCGGCAGGATACGAACCTGCAACCTTCGCACTACGAGTCTAGTACACTACCTACTAGTCTACGAAGACCAATCCTCTTACTTCGCTTTAATTTTCATCAAAAAATCATCTGCAGCGATGAGGTAAATTTATGGATGAATAGGTACGTTAAGTAATAAGATTTCCGAACTTGGGACAATATCAATCCACATGATATCTAAGAGCGTCCAATGCATCCCGAAAAACTCAGTTTCGTGTGGTTTTTTGCCTTGCGGCGTATTAAGTCCATTTTCTTTGAGAACGACGTAGGACAGACCATCATCGTCAACGGCGTGCGCTATAGGTCGATGATAATTAAATTGTTTTGGCCTGAGTTGGATTGTACGACATAAACGAATTTGGCGCTACTTGCCGCACAGGTCTTGTCATATTGGACATTCTGCACGACCGATTTTAGATCATGGTAACCTAATGTGGAGGTGATATGAACTAGCCTCCGAGAACGTACGATTTGACCTCGTTAGACTTTTTCTTGTGGGGTTTTCTTAAGTCGCAGGTCTTTGCGAATAAACCGAAAGCCACAGCGGCTTTTAAAGCCAATATAAACCATGCCATCTTTTAAATTCAGCTTGACTTATGCGCCAGATATGTCATCGATAGGTCTTTTACATGAATATCTTTTTTATGATATCCCACATATACTATGTTTTATTTAAATTTAAAGATGCAAAGCCCTTAATGAAAAATTCGTTATAAACAAAGTATGAAAAATATCATTTGCTGTGCCCAAAATTCAACCACATACTCTAAAAGCTTTCTGGAAAGCTTTGTGCCCAGATGGTATTGGACCAATACCAATGCTGGAATACATTACTCGTATGTGATGAAAATTTAACAATTGCTACCGAAATTGTGGGCGAAATTTTTAATTTTTTTAAGCCAGGAGAATTGAGAAGAACCACTTAACTGCTATTGACAATGGTGATGAAAATTATTGCGAAAATAAAGAAAATATTGAAAACATTTCAGCAAAAAAATATTTATGCTGACTTTTTTAATTCGATTTTATGCATTAACGTATCCATTAACGTATCCATAGGTTTTATAAGAAGATATTATATCGTTTTATGCGAATTCGGTTTGTGCGTTTTCTTGCAAACGGATAAGTCGCATAACACGAGGTTTAGGTGTACATATGTATGTTGGAATTAAACAAATCCTCATATTCTATTTCTATACATGATAAGTATAAGTTGATCTAGTTTACTTACAACCATATTAATACTGATGAGGAGGTGTACCGACCTGCGAAATTAATGTTATGTTCTGCTGTGTGGGTTGGAATTACAGTTGAATTTTCTATGTCCGCTTTGAAATATTGGCAAAAAAAACCTTTTTTAAAACTATACAAATAAGTCTATATTAAATAAAAAACTTGAAATCAATGACTGGTTTGTTTCCGATTTAAGTTTTTTTTTTTATTGAAACAATTTCCAAATATATATTCGTGATAACAATAATTATATCTGTCCTCGAATTTCGATATTTGTACAGTTTAATTTTGATCGATTTTGGAATTAATTTTTTGATTTTAGTACATATTTGCAGATAATATACACTAGCATGAACTGAATGGTTTCTTTTTTTTATAAAAACAGATGCGAACTTTCATGATATATTTTCGAACATGTGAAAATGGTAATATATGTATATATGGCATGACTATGACTAGTCGGTTTGCAATTAAAGTTTGAAACTCACCTATTTAATTAAAAATTATTCCAGCTCTGATCCATGCCCTCGCGATAAGGGAAGTGTCGACAAAAGCCGTGACCAGCTTTAAAGAATAGAGTCCTGAAACATATTGTAAAACATTTTATTTAATATTTTTTTCTTTTTTTTGTCAAATAAAATAAAGTGGAAAATGTTTGCCACAAATAACTTGCAACATTATGTTAGGAACATTATTATTTGCTGGTAATAAAAACATTTCAATAAAATGCATAAGTAAATGTACATATTTAGGCAAATCTAAGCAAATTAACTATACCTTTACTAGCATCATATAAAATAGTTAATGCTATTAATGATATACTTATAAAGAAATATATTCGATGTAAATTTTGTACCAAAAAGTTTGTTTTATAAAATAGTTACAAATAAAAAAACAAGTTATTATTTTTAATGCATCATTTTTGACAATAAAAGTCACGTCGATGCACATGCTTTCGCTAGTAAATAATTTTGTTATACCAAAATTAGCTCTTGTTATTGTGTATTAATTTATTTGATAAATATTTTTAAACGATATGTATATCAAATCTTACGAAAGTACTTTTTTAATCGCATGCTTTCGAATCACAGATAATACATTATTAGCACGTCATTATTGTATTTATTTAATTTATAATTTTAGGAGCTTGTTGAAGTTATTTGTACAAGTTGTCTTATGTGAGATTTTAGGAGTAAGTAACTAAAACAAAAGTTTTTCCACTCAGAAAATAAAATTAATTAATAGTGAATTAAATTTTAAAAACAATGAACTTGGTGGTAATAAGGGAGTTATAAAATCAGAGTGACATTAAACATATTAATCTCTCACTATTCTTTATATCTTTAATGAGGAAAGTAACCAGAAATTATGAAATTATGGCCAAGGGGTTTAACAATAAATTTAATAATTATTTTATGCATATGAGAAAGATGATTGCATGGTGACAGCAAAATACAGTATGGCATAATATAAGCAAGTAAGTTTTTAATTTATGTAATATGTATATGCATAATAATTTATTCAATTTTATTTATTATACATACACATGTAGTTGATAATATATACAATAACGCATTTCGGAAGACATTCGACAAAAGCAATAAATAATTTACTGTGCCTCTTTGATACTGGATTATCAAAATTAAAGAATGGGCTTATTGAATCATAATGCTGAAATTGCAAGAAATTTAATATTCGTCGATTTTATAATAAATGTGTTTGGGATATATTTTACATAATGCCAATTTTAAAACATTTTAACGGAAATATGCACTATTGCACAAATACACAAAAAAATTTATGTTTTTGACATACCAAAAGTACGCCTGAACATAATATCTTTCTTTAAGAACAGTTTTTAGATTTTGATAAATTTTCTTATATTAATTAATTAAAAGCAATTTTCTCAATTTCCCATTTTCTTTTTGTTATTTTTTTATACTGCTTTTAGAGTGTTTCTTCAAAAGTTTCCATGCAAATGTGTTTCCAAGCCCACTTTAATTTTAACCGACTTCAAAGAAGGAGAAATTTCTCCTTTCGTGTGTGTTTTTTACTTTTTGTATACTTTATTATTTCTGAATCGATTTTCAAAATACAGATTATCGCATAATTCCTCCATTTGTGGACATATTTTCAAAATAATTTTTTGTTTGAATGGGTTTGCTTGAAGTTTGGTTGATATGATATTTTTTGTTCGAAATTTGGATGGTCAATCGGACAGATAAAATGGCCGCTCGAATTACATAAGTATTATGTTATAAACCACTATTTACGGACTTATTTACAAAATTTTTTATTTAAGAAAGTATTACAATATAAACTAGAAATGGATTATATCGGCTTTTACACTCATTATTATTCGGTTTTATAATCTGTCCGGTTGGGTCTTTGCATTGAAGTGTTTTTAACAGAATTATTTGTTATGCCATTTGATTCTTCCCAGTTTTGTCCTCTATAGAACTAATGCTGTGTTTATACGATAAAAACATTCTCAAGAAAATCTTAGTGAAAAAATATACAGAGTTCATATAAATACATATGTATAGTAGGTGAGTTGAGAAACCAATCAATGATTGTATTTATGTATTTATTTTATGTTTTGTCCGATAATAACAATCATTGGCATCAAAAGGGCGTTTAATTAGATACATGTTGCAAGAGAAATAAAATAGGCTCATGCCGCGTATAAATGTTTGTCGTGCTGTTTGCAGAAAAGCTTTCTAAGCCTACTGTTATTATATATGTATTTGGCAATAATCATACATATGCGTTAGGGAACTCTCATATTGTATTCGATTTGTTTGGTATAAGCATGCGAGGATGAACTGTTGAAAACTGCTAAAAGTTCACAGATGATTTGATTTAGTGACCAAAGAAATTTCGGCATAAGAACTCATAAGGCCACAACAAACAATACATTTTTTAAACTCCGATTTTTTAAATATTATTTTTCTAAATTCTTCCGTGTTATTTAAAATTTTTTTTTAATCGGCAAATCTTTTCATATTTACAGTTGACACTATTTTCAATGTAGCTTTGGAAGCTTTTTAAATGTGCTTTTTTTATGTTTTTACATGTACAGTTTTCTTAATTTTTTTTTTATTATAAAGTTTTTTTTTTTGCAATTTCCATTATTAAATGATGATTAATGATTAAGTAGTTTTTTCCCTGTCTTTTGGTTGTTGTGGTTATTAACTAAGTGAAAGGTATTTTCCGATTTGTAATAACTTTTTTCAGGATATTGGTTATTTTTACTTTGATTAAATTTTTTATAGCGATTTAAATGTGATTTACCGTTTTTCTCAGTTGTTTAACATTTAAAAAAATTTTTTTTGGAATAGTTCCTACTCTTTATAGAAAATATTCATCTTGAAAATTCCCACGTTGAAAGTGAGGGAAAAAGCTTCTGCAAATAATAAATACCTTAACAAACCAACTTTAATAATTGGCTCTCTCTTGGAGTAGAGGGAACCCAGTATCGAGAGAACTATTAGGTCGAAGATGTAGAAATTTTTTCACGGAGTTATATTCTATGTACAGGGAATCTTCGATTTGCTGAGTAATGTGTATAGGAAACATCGCAGTTTTTGTATGATATGGCACATAATAAAGCAAAATAAACAGCAAAAAGTTGAACCGACTCCAAAAATAGCGTATGAAAACTTTGAAATAACTATATAGCTACTGAGACTTTTGAAGCAGGTGAGAAGATGGATAATAGTATGGATTAAATTTAATTTTTTTTTAGACTTTTTTGAGAAGTAAGACAATGTTGCATAATAAAAGTTGCGTTTTTTATTTATTGTTTTCCTCATCCATTCACCTCAGTGGTATGAATTCTTATTGGAAGGCATGCATGCACGTTATGAAAAATTTTGAAATTTTAAATTTTGTATTTTAAAGGCGTCTTCGACTATCGGTAAAGAAAATAACCCTTTACATTATGCGCATACATACATACATAAGTACATATTTAGTTTATTTATTTCACCTACTTTAAAGTGAATTTAGAGAGAAGTACATACATATGTATATTGTTAATTGTAGCGATTAGCGAAACATCTCAAACACTTAATCAATTACAAGAGTTTCGATAAACGAAAGCGATTGATTTTATAACAAACATTATAACACAAACAAACATTATCAAAAATCAATGAAAGATATAATATTTTATGAACTGTTTTGGAAGTCACTGCACGCTTTCTTTAATCTATCAAACCGCAATTCTCAATTTCAATAATTTGCACCCTCTTCTGCTGTCTTTTACATTTTAACAATTTATTTTTAATTTACAACTGGTCAAGTTTCTTTGTCCATCACATATAAAAATGTATGTATGTATATTAATGTGGTTATTTATTCATAAGGACAGTCTGGAGTTTTTCTGTATAATTCTACATAAATATTTTTCTTTTTAAATTGGTACCACAAATTCTAAAATTGATACATATGTACATACATTGTATGTACATATGTAAATAAAAATGTGTAGGAAAATTCATATAGGTTTGTACCTAAATGAATATAAAAATACATTACCAACTATACAGAGGAAAGATGTATTTATATTCACATTTTCTCCTTTATTTTGCAGGCACTCACTCTTGCCAGATTTTATTCTCCTTAAATGTCATGAGGCTATTTTTGGCCAAATAATGCAGATTTGTCCAATCGAAAATGAAAAACTTTCGTTTTGAACTTCATTTAGGTGGGTTTAATTGAAAATTAAATCGAATTCGTTGGATAAAACTTTAAGTTCGTGTTGTTTTCAAGCCCAATATATATATATATATATATATATATATATATATATATATATATATATATATATATATATATATATATATTTTTTTTTTTTTTTTGCTTATGCGTTGGAGTTCGGCTGTTTACTAGCAACTTGTGTTTCAAAGTCTGATTTGCATTCCGTTGTCCAAAGATACATTATTCTTCATATATGCGTCAATCACTGCCGGTTGATCGTCTTAGCACACCCTATACCATTAAAACGTACTTATCATGACTTTTCCAATGTTCCAAAATGATTTGAGTTTATTTTTTGCACCTTTGTAACGAATAATAACCAAAATTTTTTACCTCGCAGATTTTCTTTCTCATGTTCGATTTCATTAAAGAATTTTTCATTATTTTTTTTATAAAAATTGGCTAATTTTTTTAGAGTTTTTCGTTATTTTTTGTTTTAATTTCATAAAATGGGAAAAATGGAAAAAGTCGCTTTTAAAGAGTTCTTTAAGATCTTTCGCAAATTTGAAAGATTTTCCTTTAATTTTTTTAATTTTTGCTGATTTTATTCACACAAAAAAGTCTGGCAACGCTCTTTACAGTCCACTATTAATTACTACTTTGTCAATTGATTATGTACTAATGTATGTATACAAAGTCCACTGAAAAGAAACACTCGACGCCTTTGTGTGCCAATATGAATGCTTCTCTGCACAAAGATTTTAAAATATACTTGTATTAAAAATTACTACATAAGTACAACAAACGAATAAAGTGTAACTCGAATTATACTAGATGCTCTTCTACATTAATTAATGTATTTAAAATTTGTATTCTATTTTCGTGGTACAAGCATATGCAAACTTGGCCATTATTTGGTAAATTTACCCATGAAGTAGGTTTCAATGATGGAGCATGGCCACAGAAGCATCTCTCTCTATCTCTATCTCTCTGTCTCTGATATTAATTTTCTGACGCCATTAAAGTTCAACTCTGTCTCTGATATTAATTTTCTGACGCCATTAAAGTTCAACGTTATATAAGTACGTAAATCTTAGCATTCACCAAATTTACATACATATGTATCATACATATTAATATTTTTGTTATTAATTTTTTATTATTTTACATATTTTATTATTAATTACTTGTTCAACGCACATGTCGAAGTTTAAGGAAAATTTTCGGACTTCCGTTATTGGTGGTAAATATCTGCATATTAACATCAGGTCAATGACTAGACTACCTGTTTGCATTATTAAATCTTTCGTCAGGTTGCTAGTTTCGGAAAATTTGGCTTATAACTATTAAATGAATATCCGCTGATGAAAACATTTATTTCATTTTTCGATTTTTTCACCATTAACTATGGATGCCTGAATTTGCTACATAGTACATATGACATATGTACTTGGATTCAATAAAGAAATTGAAGAATTTTCAACAATATAGAAGAGTTTAGGCATTCCGAATAAAAAATATATACATATATATGTAGGTATTTGCTTTTTTATTGTTGTATTCAATGCTTGCTATTCCCTAAAACACTAGGAAGAAGTCAGTTTTATGGTAAACAAAAACAAAACTGTTGAACAAATACGACGAATTTTCCAGAATAGCCACCAGTATAAATATTCCAACGAAATTTTAGTTTAGCATTTACATATGTACATATGTAGCTCAACCTGGCAGGCTGTTAATGTCATATGTAAAACTATTTTGCAACACTATTATTTTGTTCACCACTGTATACCTATTACATTGTACGTACAATGCCAATTTTACAGTGCGGCCTGTTATGGTTTCGTATAAATAGTGTTGCGTATGATGATCATCATTATGCCAATAATTATAATCATCTAAACGATGACTCAACTCACAAACGAAAACATTGAATATCTTCCATCAAACGAGTTAAATGAAGAATTTCATGTGGGAATGACCGAAAGTAATGATGAAGAAAGAACGAATATAATATGTAAGTACACTTGTACATGCATACACATGCTGCAAATGTGGTTGTGTTATGCTATAGCATAGTCGTGTGCAAACATACACTCATATGTACATAAATACATATGTATGTATGTATATACATACATACATATAATCATGGCTACAAACTTCTTTATCGTTTAATGCCAATAATATTAAATTAGCATACAAACCAATTATATGTATGCATGTAAGTATGTTTGTATCCATGTGTACATATACACTCGTACATACTTGTGCATATCGTCATATCAAATAAAAAATGCCAAAAGTTTAAAATTCAAAATCGGCTTATTGATTAATTATGATATACATACATACATACATATTATATATATATATATATATATATATATATATATATATATATATATATATATATATATATATATATATATATATATGTATGGAGATATATATATATATATATATATATATATATATATATATATATATATATATATATATATATATATATATACAAATAGATATGTGTATGTATATGTATATATATATATATATATATATATATATATATATATATATACAAATAGATATGTGTATGTATATGTATATATGTATATATATATATATATATATATATATATATATATATATATATATATATATGTATACATATTGTATATACTCGTATATGCTAAAAAAGATTAAGCGACAAAGAAAACTATTTTTAATAACTGCCTTTGCACGTACTTACATATGTAGTTGCATGGCTACTGTAAAATTGATTTTGCTCTAAATTTGTAATGCCACTTCTAACAACCATAACACTTTAAGATTTTATTTTAGCCCCGCAACTTAGTAATTGCGATGAAAAAGTAAAAGTCCAATATTGTGTTAAGTAATCTTTTTTTGCGGTAAGGCCTCGAAATAGTGTTTTATTCAGTTAATATTGGAACCATTCATACCAATCGTTTTCTATTCGTTGCTTTTGTGATTGTAGCATTACTTTAGTAATAGGGACGCAATGCATGCACCGGATTTCATTATACTCAGTTCCCTGAATGAATTATTATGAATTTTTTTTTTTACAAAATTGTGTGAATTGGTAACAAAATAATCATTTCTCGTAATTCAAATAGTACTCTGACATGGGTTTACTTTTATAATTTTTTTTTGAAGTACTTTTAGATTAAATTGTGTATAAATACTAAATAATTTAATAAATAAAGTACAAAAAATAGAAATGATAAACACAAATAAATTTCATATTTAATTTATTTAATGAAGAATATAAGAAAATATTTTCTAACATTTACGTAAACAATTTTTCAATTTGACTTACGACCGTAAGTTTTCAGAAAAAACTAATCTTCAAAGGCGTATGTTTAATATCTCCGACCTAAATTATTTTTCAAATACTAATACTATAATAAAAATAATAGCCTTTCCATGACACATTTTTGAAAAAAATTGGTTATTTTCATTTCGGAAGTTTGTTGCATCTCTTGCAAAATTTTCTAACTAAATGTAACTGAAGGATTTCTTGATTTTATATGACGATACATACATAAGTACATACTTATGTATGTGTGTATATCTGCATCCACGTTTTGCCCACAACGATAATTTTTCAAACACACATGTCTGAAATATTTTTTTAAAATTATTAACACATACTTATGTATGTATGTAGTATGTATACAATGTCAATCAATTCATATTGAACAAATTGATTAAAAAAACTAGAAAAAATGTAGAATTTGTTAACAAATCATTTAACATTGTGCTCCGGTTTAATATTCATTACCCTTTCGCCCTCAGTTTGAGTTCAAAACAGTTGTCGTATGACGCTAAATCTGTAATTTACTGGAATTCATGAAAAAAATCTTCGCTGGTAATAAAAACATATTACTTACTATTAATACCAATAATAAACAAATCTTTATTTTGTTTAAGAAAATTTTACTTAATTTTCGTAAAATTTTTACAAAATTTTCAAAATGAAAATGTTCGCCATTTAATTTTTTTAAATATTTTATTGGCAATTTTTTAATTTATGACCATGAACTGAAAAGTTAGTATTTTTTTCTCAATTCTACTTCATGAATTTTCTTAATGTTCTTAGCGTATTTCCTTAAAGGAAGAATGGATGGGCGAACACGGGATGATCAATGTTTTCTAAGAGTCTGCTTAAATTCACAATACAATAAAAGAGGTTTGGCATCAGAATTTCTTACCCAAAAACTCAGTAATTTTGCTTTCATAAATTTCCTTTACTATCCTAAATTTACTTTTCAATCCCAGTGATCTATTTAATTCCTCATTGCAGGAAGGAAGGAATAATTATGTTTTCATAGGTTTACATTTTAAATCTACGGTAAGGAATTATGTGTATGTTTTTTTCAACTTACCCCGTGATGGATTCGAACCAGCAACTTTCAGTCTAACTGTTCAGCACTCTACCGCTTCGTCTATCGCGGCATTAAATGTATGTAAACAACAAAATTACTTATCTATGTATATAATTAAAGGATAAAACGATTTTCGCCCTCCCTTACATATATTATGCAGCCGATTTTGACAACAACTATACCATTTTAAAAGTAATTTACTGCGCAAACTATTTCATTAAAATCATCTCGGTGTTTTTGGAGGTATAAGTTGTTACTATTACATATACAAATATTACACATATGTGAAGGTTAAAAAAGTGCCTATGCTTTCACTTGGAAGAGGGAAGAGAATATTTTAAATTCATGCATATGGATGTTAGTATATATTACGTTTTATGATCTCATATCGATCTGACTCATATTGTGTATGCGTAATTGTTTATTGTGCTGTTGGTATAAAATCATTCGAAGTCTGATATGATTGCGTATTTGGCAATAATCATATGCGTTGAGGAATTCTCATATTGTATTTGATATGTTTGGCATAAACATATCAGATTGAATGTTTTCAAACTGCTAAAGCCACAACAAACAATAAAATTTTTTAAAGTCGAATTGTCTTAAACGATTAGTTGGTGATAATAAATTAATAATAATAATAAATTTTAATATCAATTAATATATTTTTGTAGTATTTTTTTTATTTGATCTGTGGCCTCGAGTATCTTTCTTAGCGAGAAACTTTATTTAGAGCCACAAAAAGAATGCGAAAATCAGGTTTCACTAAATGTTTCCGAAATTATATGTCTTTATTCTCCGTACTAAATGTCCACTTGTTAAACCCGAACAATGTGTTATTGAACTTTTCAATAAATGTTTTCCTGTATATAAATCATTGGCCATACATACATATGTACTTATATGTGTATGTACAGTGGATTTCAGTCATAACATACACCGGTTACAACGAATTATCGCCTTTAAGGAACAACTTCAAATTTTGTATAAATATTTCATACAAATAACTACGGTTATAACGAACTTCGGTTATAGCGAATTTTTGTTTATAACGGACTCTTTTTAAAGTACCCATTACAATAACGTTTGTATTTTTTTTATAAAAAGGGATTACTAGTATGGTGATGTTCCAAAGTCACCGAGGAAAAATTCAACTTTAGTTCCTTCTTATACAACAGAACATTAATTGGAAGAAAATAATGTCTACTCCGGTTATAAAGAACTTCGTATATAACAACAAAAAAATTGCGTGGCCCCGCTGAGTTCGTTATAAATGAACTTCACTGTATATTGCACTTAAGTAGTTGCTGTGGCGAGCATAAAAGAGAACCCAGAATCGATTTCTTTTTTCAAATTTGCGATAAATATATATATAGGCACATATATATGTACATACATACATACGTATAAGTATGTACATATATATTTGTATACAATAAAAATTTCTTGGCATTCGAAGCCAGAAGTCTTCAGAGAAATAAGATCCCAAACAACTTAAAGCAATTTATTATAAGTTGGCCTACTTTATTTAAAAAAAGTACAATAATAACATTTAACTAAAAATAATATTTTTTAAGATATTAATTATAGCGAATACATCACTTCTTAGTAACTTATTGAATATATTGTAAATTATGAAATTTTATTCGAATAATTTCAAATTGAACAAATTGGCTACCCTAGTTGTTAAGACAGTAATTGTTATTCGTACTAGTATAATTAATAATTACGTGTCAAGTAATTGAAGCCAAAAAATACAAGGGGTTGGCAGGTCTCAAGTCTGCAAAAATACATATGTATGTATGTACATACATACATATATACTCGTACATTTAATTTACATGCATGTAATAAAACTGCAACAATAACTAGTCGAGATATGATACATTTGTTTTATTATTTCAATTGTTTGGAATACAAAACATCCATTTTTGAATTTATTCACATGTTTTTCCCATATGTTTTTCTGTCTGTTTCAAAATTAAAATTCAGTTTAAAGGCACTTCAGCACCTTCGTTTTCATAAACTACTTACACGTTCTATCGCAAGGTAAAAACCTTCCCCTGTCCCTAACAGTCCAATACGTTCGCAAATAGGATCAGCTCCTTCAATGGGAGCATTAGCAGATACTCTTCACTCAGCGTGTATGCATGTAGAGTCCTGTGCCTTCTGTGGCACAATGCCCCACACTTTGCTATCAAGTGTTCCATCGACTCCTCATCTTTACCGCGAAATCTGCAGATGTCCGTGTCAAATAAGCCCATTTTGTATAGGTGGGCTTTGCAGGTGTAATGGCCTGTGAGCGCCCCTACCAGCGTCCGTAGCCTTTTCCTTTCCAGATGCCTGAGCCAGATCCGCCATCCCAGCGTCAAAGTGTAGGAATTTCTTGGAGTGACATAATCCATTGATGTCATTCCAATGTTGTGCAATCCTGGACGATGTCCATTTCGAAATCTCCCCTTAAGGAGACTTTTCTTGAACTCAAAAGAGGGGGTGGGTCCAATGAAGTTCCCCTCAGCCCCTCTTCTCGCACAGATGTCCGTCATCTCATTTCCGGCATGCCCCTGATGCCCTGGTACCCATATCAGAGTAATCTGATTATCAGTCGCCAGGTCACTGAGCCTGCTGTGGCATTTCAGTAATAATCTGGCCGCTCAGGGCCTTCAGAACCGATTGGCTGTCCGAGAATATCTTAACCCGCATTCCCCTGTGTCCTCTCTCGGATAGGATCCCCACAGTTTCCAGTATCGCGTAAAGTTCCGCCTGGAAAATTGTAGTATCCCTGCTCAATGTTATAGACCTGTGTGCTCTAGGCCCCACCATTCCCGCCCCAACTCCTTGGAGCGTTTTTGAGCCGTCCATGTACCACATTAGCCATCCTGTGTTTGCGCACCATTCTTCCATTGTGTGGAAGAGGACCCTGTATTTCCTGTCGAAACAGTACACCGGGTTCATATGGTCGCCCGCCTGAGACATATCAAGTATGTCCCCGATTCCCCTGAGGATAGCCAGATGATCAGTAAGGTTGCCCGCCCTAAGGTTCTCTTTCCCGTAGATAGAAATTGCCCTTATAGCTGCCTCCTCTTGTATAGCCAAATTGAGTGGTGCAAGGTTCAGAAGAGCTTCCATACCCAACGTTGGGGTTGATTTCATGGCCCCTGTGACGCATAGGCATGCATGTCTTTGTAACCTGCACAGTCTCGATATAGTTATCCGTTGCTCAGTCTTCCTCCACCATACCAGAGCCTTGTACAGTATGGTTGGTCTCACCATCTGGATATATATCCAGAAGGTCATTTTGGGGCTCAGACCCCAGGATCTACCAAGTAGTTGCCTCACTGTCCAAAGGCTCCTCGTGGCCTTTCCCAGTACTGACTCGAGGTGCGGTTTCCAGCTGAGTTTCATATCCAAGACGAGACGTAGATATTTCACCCTCTCCCTGGGAACTATCTCGATGCCACCCATCCAGAGACTGGGTAAATTAATCACTTTTTCCTGGTAAATGGGCTCGCGCATTTGCCAGTACAACCATAAATACTCATTAATATTCTACATAGAAAACAGAATTAAAAACATAAAAGACATTGTATAATTATATAAGTATGTATTAGAAAAAACAAAAAATTTACTATTGAAATTAGTAGGAACACAGTGAGAAAGATTGCAAGAATATACGTAATAGATAAATATACGAGGTCTCCAAAAATATTTATTTATTCATCAATTTCTATTTTGTCCCCTTCAAAGTATTCGCACTTAGATATAATACAATTGTGCCAGAGTGTTTTCTATTCCTCGGAGCAGTTCTGATATTTGCTTTTCGGTATGGCCTTGAGCTCTGTCAACTATTCGGTTTTTATCTCCTCAATCGTCGCAAAACGCCGTCCTTCCATGGATCTATTCAATTTTGGGAGCAAGAAAAAGGCGCAGATGATCAAATATGGTGAATACGGTGGATTAGGAATGATTACGGTATTCTTTTCGGCCAAAATTATACAATAGCCATGAATTACGGAAGTTTTTTCGTATTGCTTTTCGAAAGCGGCGCATAACACAAGATAACACTCTTTATTAACTGAATAACCATGTTTAAAGAACTCATGTTCGAATATATGTTCGAGACAAGTGTGCCAACATAAAAAATCGCTAATCGAAGCCCGAGAAATTTTTAAAATTCAAAATTCACCTTTTCTTTCGAACAGACCTCGAATGTATGATATAAACTACTAATACGATTACAAAGAGAGGGACCCCAACTTTCCGAAAATTAAATTGTTATCGATCTGTTAACCTTCGCACCTTACGGTTCCAGGTTATCTAGCGAGAAAAGTATATTTTGCAAAAAAATATCGTCATATTAGATTAAGACATATAAGTTCTTTAACACTGAGAGTTGATTTGTGTCTGCAAAAGGTACAAACTTGTTCTTTCTTATGTGAAAGTAGTCGTCTAAATTATACAAGGTGGCGCAAAAGTAACGTCTCAATTTGTACTGGATGACAGCCAGTAAAAGTTTATTTGAAAGTGTAAAATAGATTACATTATTTGGAAAAAATTATATCGCTAAAAATTATATAATTCTCTATATATCTATATCATAAATGTCAGTGACATTTAGCGCCATCTGAAAAAATTACAGGCAATTAAAATTATGACATTACTTTTGTGCCACCTCGTAAAATGGAAATGTTTTCATATAAATTTAAACATATAATTTTGGAAGCAATGAAAATGTCATTCTTTAAGAATGGGTTCCAAATTTTTATATAGGGTTAGGTTAGGTTAGGTTGATTGGAGGGGTATGTCAGCCCATGTCATACGACATACACCTAAGCCAGTGAAGGCTTGTTGTGCGCTCCTTTGAATTTAACCATAATATATTGACCTCTCCTCCCCACATGCTCTACATTCATCTCCTCCCGCTATTCCGACGCGTTTAAGATGTGCCAGTAGTTGAGAGTGCCCTGTGACAACTCCCATTATTCTACTTAGTTCGAGCTTACTAAGTTTTAGCAGCTCCCTCGTTCTTTTCTCGTCTGGATCTCCCCATAGAATTTTTGTATTGATTCCCATGGTTCCGTTATTCCAGAAAGTTGAATGGGCCCTATGTGCCCAAGTCTTTAGTTTGGATTTAACTGCATCGAAAGGTTTCGCGCATTCCAAGCTTATATTACGTAACTCTATTGCCCTAGAAGCAAGTGAGTTTGCCCTCTCATTTCCAGTTATCCCCGCTTGCCCTGGCACCCATATGATGCGCACTTCACCATGTGTCGAGTAACTGTTAATAGCGTTTTTGCAATCCCAAACTGTACGTGATTTAGTGCGTTCCTTTGAGATTGCTCTAATGGCCATCTGACTATCTGTGAATATATTCACAAGTCCTGACCTCCCCATTACGTTGTGGTCTTTCCATTTTAATTTCCGATCGAGAATGACTCCTAGATATTTAATTTTTATATGGTCTTTATGATTCCTGTTTATATATTTTCGCGATCGTATATACAGTTTAAAATAAACATGTTTATTACAATTGTTATTATAATCGGCTCCACTGTGCATTGCCATTCTCCACAAAATGCTTGGAAAAAACTATTATGTATACGAAGATGATGATGGTTTTATATCTAGACAGAGTTATCACTAATTAACATTTTTTTAACAACAGTTAAGTTAATTTGCACTTTAATGGAACATTTACGAGGGGTAGTCATTTAGTTTTTCTATTCATATAATTTTTTATATAAATTCGCGAAAGATGACTTAAATATTTATAAAAAAAATTGAGCTACATATACATATTTATTTTTTTTAATAAAATTAATAGAAAATTTGTGGCATAATCAAATATTATGAAACTGATTCCGTTGAATCAGTTGCATAGAAAATCGTTTAAGAAATTCATGATATAATTTTGAGTGGCCGATGAGTGAAAGTACGTGAACTAGTTGAGGTCAAGGGCATATCTTAGGTGTGTGTTAAAAACAAAAATATCAGCTAGTGGCTGATGTATTATCATGTTTAAATGTTTTCTTTCCCGATCCTGATGATTTTTAATAAAAGCAACAGTCGAATGCACTTGAAAAGTAAAAAGTAGGCATCATTTATCGATGTGAATGCACTGAACCATTCACTGAAAAAACGAACCCATTTGGACAAAACTAATCTTTTGAAATAATCTACTATTTATGTGAAGGTGGCGGCCAAACCTCTCCTTGGAAAAGAGGACAACATTATGACAAAGGTCAGGCAGCCACCACCATCTGGGAAAAAGGTAGGAATTAAAGAAAAGACTAGCAAGGTTCCTCACCACTACAGCAAACACACAGAGGACGTTGTTTCTAGGTAACGACAGATGGCAGCTCCATTATCCTTGACCTGCTATAACAGACCAATCATCTACTTAGCTGGAACAACAACCGATTAACGAAACTAGTACAAGGCAAAAATAACAATGCGAAAACAACTGAAACAACTCGTGTAAGATGGAATATGCTTTGTAGAAGCCAAATGCTCCCAAGAGTGGTAATGGAGAAAGAAAAAAAAACTATTTACGTGAAACTATTAAAAATATCCAAATTTTTATAGTCTATAGTTAAGGATAACATTGATATCGATTGTATTATCGATTTAGAGAATATGTCTGATCATATACTCGTATATGATGATTTTAGTAGAAAAGAGCATAAAGAAAAAATAACAAACTGAGAAGTGTAAAAATGATTGAATAAAAATATATTGATTTTAAATAAAAGTTAATCAAGTTAATTTTCGCTTTTCCCAAATAGTTTTTAATAAACACTTTAATATACTAATTCCATTTATTAATAGCTTATTTTTAAAAATTTTTTTCGATAGTTCTTAACTATCGAAATAATCTATAATGCAATCGATAATTTACCACTTCTAAGCATCCTTTTGTGCCGTTACGATGGCAAGAAGTTTAAATTGGCTTACGAGCATTTTATTATTATTTTAAAGTAGCATTTTAGTAACAACTCACATTTTAATTAATACGTATTTTGATATCAATGTATGTATGCATATTTCATTTATTTAAATATATTTATGCGCAGAAAACAATTTTGCACAATGGCTTCAAAATTTAGTAAAGAAATACAAATATAAAAAGACTTCTACATACCTATGTAAGTACGTATGATATATACATTCCAAAATTATTGATTTTATATATTTGAAAATAATAAGACAAAATTTTATAAGGACGTTTTGCTACTGTACAAGTTGCTATTAAAAAATGTGAAAGCATTACTATCGTTGAATAGCATTACCTAAGAAAAGAACGCCTGTCTTGTATTTTTTTCTAATTAATTTTTCATATCTTTATCACTATATCTTAACCGACATAAACAATAAAATTCGTCTAATTAAATATGTCAACCGGCAAAAACTTTAATAAAATGTGTTTAGCACACAATATTTGAAAACATATGTATGTATGTATGTCTATAATTACGTAAATAGTATATGGTAGATAAAAGCAGGAAATAACAATAGATTCACAAATCTTATCGAAGGAAATGACAATGGTGCATTTGGCTTTTGAGTGTAAGTGTTATTGTTTGGCTGTAATTTTCCCATCCTGACATAGGCAACGGTTTTTCGGCTATACTGGAGCAATATGAAATTGTTGCTCTCGCTCCTGGGCACTATTGTAGATTGTGAAATTGAATATTTAAACTATATGGCCGATAAGGAGGCAGTGCATGAACATGATATCAACAAAGAGCGAATACTAAATTAAGGGCGAAATTTGGCCGGGTTCCCTTCGATCCGTTTGAAACCACTTTTCACTTCTTACAAGACAGATCTCTATAATGCGAAATTTCAAAAGCCCAACTTTTCCAAAAACTTATGTATGTAAGTGATGAGTCTAATGATATGCATAAATATGCACATAATTGATTAATAGATGCGGTTATAGATTAACACATACTAATATGGGATTTACTGCCCTCCAAAGTCAGATGAAATAAAAATTGCATACACCTTCTTGTAGCCACTGTACACAGATGTATAATAACTTGACTGAAAGTCTGGTCTATACATATTTATTTATTTAGGTACATATGTATATTAAGAAAATAATTACCATAATAATTTAAATATTTTGCAAAGAGTATAGGTACATATATACATACATAAATTAATATATATGTATGTATACGGATCAAAAAACTAAAAATTAAAAGTAAAAGGAAATAAAACAGAAATATGAAAAGAATACGTGTATCTACATACATTCACACATAAATGTGTATATTATTTTAAATACATGTTGTACCAACAAAATAAATGCTCTGTAACCAAATATCTTGCTGTTGTAAGAAATCAAGTTTTATTTCATTTTTTAAGGAGCCACACAAAACATCAGTTAAATATTATGAATTACTTTGCCTACATGAAAAATAACAAATTTCGAAATATATGAGATGACCAACTTCATCAGAAGTGAATCTTATCGAAATATGGTGTTACTTGTCTTGAAGAGAATTTCTACAGAGTTTGCTAACCCACTAAAATATATTTATACGTATTTTCTGAGATCTACGTGCTGCAGTATCTAATCTTATCTGTCATGTTAAGACACTTCAACGTATTCTTATTAAATTTGCTAAACGCTCATTATCATATTTCTGTTCTATATCAGAATAAACGCTTGTTTTTATTCTTATATACCTTGGATTCACGTAGGGAAGTTCAATCAGCACTACTGTTGTATGACATTATAAATGGCTGCATTTATTATCCTGATGTACTTTGCGTTGTACCATTTTTTATATCTTTTGCAAGTCTTGGAATGGCTAAGATGTTGGAAGTTTCTTTTCATCGAACTAATTATGCACTTAATGGTATTTAAACTCGTGCTTTTTTATTGCTTAATCAACTTAATCTAAAATTACAAAGAGCTTCTCCATCTTACATCGAATTCAGCACTGATAAAAGTGAATTCAAACTTCTCTTTAGTGCAATGTAATAATTATCTAAAATCTGTAATCTGTGTGATGTTTTATATACATAAGTACATACTTTGTACATTTGTTTAATATAACAATTTTAGTTCATAACAGTTTTGATCATGGTCTGTACGCATATTTTTGTCCACAGAATGAAATTAATAAATAAATAAAATAAAAATGTTTAACAAATTTGTTTGTTGTTGGCTTAGCTGAGTATATGCCGGCATTTCATTGGCTCTAACCAAATCATCAGTACCCTTTAGCCAAATCATGTTTGAAAAGCATTCAAACTCGTATACTTATACCAAAAACTACAAATACTATATAAGAGTCCAAACAGAATTCAGTCATATTGTTCTATTTGTAATTTACGAAATATATAACTATAATAGCTTTAGAAAGCTTTTGTACAAACACAACACAATAAATAATTATAATCGACTTGCGTCTTTTTATTTTTCTTTTTATGCCTTTTACAATTAATCGCTCTTTGGGTGATAATGAAAGTATTTATAAGGCAAAATTTATATTAATATTTATCAAATTTGTTGTATTTGTATAAGTATACGAGTTTGAATGCTTTTTTAACAAATTTGTTAAATATTTTTATTTTATTTATTTATTTCAGTCTGGACAAAAATATCCATATAGACCGTGATAAAAACACTCATGAGCTATGGTTGTTAAATTAAACAAATGTACAAAGTATATAAAACATCACACAGATCACAGATTTTAGATAATTATTACATTGCACTAAAGAAAAGTTTGAACTCAGTTTAAAAAATGTTAAATAAACTAAAAATGGTTATGCGACTTGTATGTTCTAGCTTATGAATTGCGATTTCATCAATAAATCATACCAATTACAAAGAAAAATTGAATCACTTATGGCGCAGTCATGATCAAGAATATTATGAAGAAGTAAAAAAAAGTACATTGATAACAATTTTGATTGTTTCGAAACAGAAGATAATAAGTGTACCTGATATTTATTAAAACTTATTACTTTGCTTGTTGAATAGAATGCTTAGCAAGTTATATTAAAATGAATATATAAATGCGACATAATTAAAAGAAATTATTTTGTATTTCTTGTGATTATTCATATAGAAATGAAAATAGGCATATAAAGATAATGAGTACATAAAATTCTTAATAAAAGAATTATCTTGTATTAAATAAATAGTGTATTATAATTTTTTACATATACATATTTACAGACACAACTAAATTTTCATTGTTGTACATTACTTTTATGCACAAATGTTAATTTTTTCATCGTTTCGAAATTTTTTAGCACAAAAAAATTTGAATAAAACAAATCATATTTTCCACAAATGAAAACATTCCATACAAAATATATGGATGGAGATGATGATGACAATTTTATATAAAAATGAATATGTAAATTTATAAAAAAATTTAAAATTTTTCTTCAAAATACACATCAATTCCTAGTTAAATTTTTTAGAGGTCCAACAAATCTCTATCGTCTTTATAATCTATTAAATATAAGTTTTAAGTTCTTACAAAATTTTATTTATTTACGCCGCGTATAATTGTAAGATTCTAGCAGGATTTATTTTTACTTGTCATTACCGGTGCCCCATTTGCAGCAAATTCTATCTATGTATGTATGTGTGTATTTAGCGTAATTTTATTTACAACAATCAAAAAAATTTTTATGCATATAAGTAAGTATATATAATTACAAATGCAAATTATTAGCATCACAATGATCTACGGTAAGCAAACTAAAAATAAGTCCTTCATTTCAAAATTCATAGATATCCGAAAAACTAAAAACGCGTTGATTATTCCATACAAAATACTAACAAAATACCGTCATATAGACTTCATAAACTTAGAACAAATGAATTATTCTAATTTCCAATAATTAAATTTTTTTTTAAATATATCAGATGGTACGTACATAAATATTTTATTAAAATTTTATGTTAAGTATGACCTAAAGGTTTTTTAATAGAATCATCGCAATTTCCAGCTAAAAATATATGCATTTATCTATATCACTGTTGGAAATCGTGGTGCAATTGCACTTTAACGGTAATTTTGAACCTTATTGTTACCGTGCCGCTTCTATTGCCTTTTTTTGTAGTTTTAAGCGGTCTAGTTTCATGCTTTGATTGTTGTAATATATGTACATATTTGCCATAAATTTCTTTAAGTGAGGAATTGATTGACACCTCTAGCCAAATAAACGTTCATGTTCCCAGATGTACATCAGTTGCAGCTGGAGTTCTAAGTATTCCACCAAATTCATCAGCTAATGTAGGAAGATTTTTCTTTTTGCAAGACATAACTAAAAGGAAATGGACTTTCCAATTTGATAAATGCAAAAAGACTTATTGAAGTCAATAATTTCGTGTTGATTAAATATTAAAATAACAATATATTATCTGAAAATACTTTATAAACATATTTTTAGCACATGTTCTCTAGACTGTTACTGTTCAGTCAATAGAATATAATAAATAATGGTATTAAAGTTCTAATAGTTGATGTTCAATTTATTCAATTCTTGGGTGAAATTTCTAGTCAGTGTAATTTTGTTTTTTGCTATTAAATAGTTAACAATGTAGGAGTCGTGGCCTACTTCTAGATATATTATAAAAGTTCTATAAACGATATTATTTCAGAGTCTATGGTACGCGTGGAAAATCGCTAAACAACGACAAGATATTTCTTTAAGGGATGAGTAATTTCATTGTAAACTGAAATAAAAATTTTACACTGTCTAAATAAAGGCAAAAGTTTCACTTCAGTCCGCAAAATTTCAGGTTTAAACGATGCGACTATAAGAATTTATATACGTATGTTGCGTGTATTATACTATCGAGATGTTAAGTTTTTTAAATTCATCCTTTTTTGATTTTATCAAAATTTGTATAAAAATCACAACAATACAAATTATTTCCACTCAGTCCCTTCATGACCATTAAGGTTTTTAAATTTTCCACATCCACAAGAAGTCAAATCATAATTTTAAGACGAGCGCGTAGGCTATAGAATTCTTTGCATACTATATTTAAGATATTTGCAAATGCTTTACGTTCAGAAATGTAATATACCATCGCAGTTTTATGTACATACATATATGAAAAGTTCAGAGGCAGATTTTTTTATACTTAATTTTTCCTTATTTTTAATTTTTTTCTCACACTGGTTACTTTTCTTGATTGTATGGGGCAACTAATTTAAACCAGATCTAAGCAATTATTATATGTATAAGCAAAGTTGATGATCGCTTTTCAAACATGATGGTTACGGTCTACTGATAATTTGGTATCAGTTCTAATGAAACGCAATCACATACATACATAAAAAGCTTATCTTTATATTCATAATTTGAATTTTTGCATAGTTTTATTCATATTTTCTATCCATTATTTCGGTATATAGAAATGTCTTATTCAAGAAATTTCATGAAAATCTCACGATGTCAATTCTATACAGTCCACCTCAATATAGATATAAAAATTTATTTTATAAGCATGTAGAAATGCTCATAAAATAAATTAAGAATTCTTTTTTAACACGGCTTTTCCCAACAGTATTTTTCGCAAAATATTATGTTTAAATTTTGTGGTACAAAAAAGTATCCGGCATCCCTTTAGTGTATACAAATGGCAATTTTATTGATTTTTCAAATGAAAATTGACCTGAGAGAAAAAGTTTATTAAATTTCATTGTTAAAAAAGAATTAAACTTTGGCAAAAGATAAAAAGCAAAAAATCAATTCATTTACATGATATTTACTGTGAAATACAAGGTTACATTTGACAAAAAATAAATTATATTCTAAAACAGCCTCCTACATACTTATGTATTATACACACTTCTAATACTGAATACATACATACCTTAATTCGGTCGCCTGCGTACGTCTTCACTGAAAAATCTTTTCCAGTTTAGATATTCGTTGTTATATTCCTATAGAAATCATAGAAGTATTTATTGTTTATTCGAAGAAACACTTGTAATAATCGACAGAATGTTGTTAGTAATAAACATATTCCCAGTACCCATCCCTTTCAAATTTAAACTGCTGTTCTTTTTATTATTGTTGTGCAGTTTGTACCCCTTTATGGAACATAATCACTTAATTTACCAATATTAATATTATTATCATTTTATTAAGCTTATACACTGACAAATAATTCTATTTTCAATAATTACATGTTTTCCGCATAGTTTAGTTAAATTCTTCTGTTATTAAATTAATTTTGCTCGCATAAAAAAGTTTTTCTCACTACCTTGATGAATACACAAAAATATATGTTAGTGAGTGTGTATATATGGCACTAAGTTCACCCAAGATAGTGCTCGTACAACTCCCGTTAAACAGATGTTAAATAAAAGGCGATTGACAAAAGACTGTTTTATGTTTTTGTTTCATTCCACCTCTTCATCTGCGAAAAACTTATGCTACAGCATGGTTGTATTTAGAAAGGCGCGTTTTTGTAGAGAATTTGTACATATTTTTGTGATATCAAAACGATAATCTTTATACATATTCAATGATAACAGAACTTTCCGTATTTATTTTATTTAGTTTCATTGTCATTAGCAAGCAAATGTTACAACATGATCCTTTTCATTCATGAAAATAGGAGTTGCATTACACATTGTTTGATCCATAGACTTTGTATATGGCCGTAGTCGTTTTATCATCATTTTTCATGGAATATGTTTTCATTTTCTTTTTGTAAGGTTTTCAGCAACTGTTAAATAATATTTTCATCTAATATATTAAAAAATTGCATTTATGCTATGTATAATTTCAATATTGATATAACAAAGTACAGTTTTTAAGAAACTTGTACCATTGTATAATTTTAATATAAATAAGAATAACAATGTGAAAAAATTTTTACTGTATTTCCACAGTTAAGTAAATATTTTTTTAGCTACGAGAATTATACCCAGTGTTTGATTCCAAAGTGAATTTAATTACAACAAATATGCATATAGAACATTATAGCACAAGTACCAAATATTAACTAAGAGCAGTGGTAACCCCAAAGATGTGCTAAAACAGAGATTAAAGGTTTAATCTTAATTTGCAAATCCGAGTGAAGAAGGTGAGGCCATTAGAGCAGCTAAACGACAGCTGACTGTAGTCTGTTTGTCAAAATCCCTATGAAACATATTGAACATCGCTAGTCATCATTCAAACTCCATACAAAATAAAAATTATATATGTATATTTATGAATATGTGTCTATATGTACATACATATGTACGCCCTTCTGTACAATCCACGATCACGATTTTATATCTCATATTAGAGCAAAATTCTTGTGGCTTTTTGTTTTACAAAGCATAGCCTGTGATTCTGTGTTATAAAGATGCTTATCAACGACGAGACATTTGCGTTCTACTTATTAACAATTTTATGGGTTGCGTTCAGCAAAACGGGATGTTGCAATGGTCAACCCTTTAAATATGAAACAAAGGAATTTGAGGTACCAGTGGATCATTTCAATTTTGCTGTAAACAAAACTTTCAAATTGCGTTATTTATATAATGACTCGTATATTGATAAGCTAAGTTCAAAAACGCCTTTGTTCTTTTATACGGGAAACGAAGGTGATATTGAATCATTTGCACAAAACACCGGCTTCATGTGGGAATTGGCTAAGCAATATCGTGCCTGTGTAGTATTTGCCGAACACCGCTATTATGGCAAGTCGCTGCCGTTTGGTAATCTTACTTTTAATGTAACCGAAAACTATGGCTACCTAAGTGTTGAGCAAGCTTTAGAGGACTATGCTTTGTTGATAGCCGATCTGCAAGATAAGTACAAATATGCTCCTGTCATAGCATTTGGTGGATCTTATGGTGGCATGTTGTCTGCTTGGTTTCGTATGAAATATCCACATTTGGTTTATGGAGCGTTAGCCGCATCAGCTCCTATTTGGCAATTTAACGGTATGACTTCGTGCGACATTTTTGCTAAAATAACCACTTCAGTTTTTGCTACCTCCTATAAAAATCACACTTGCAGTTCTAATATTAAAAAATCCTGGGATGTGTTCAAGCAACTGGCCTCCACAGATGAAGGTAGAAAGAGAATGAGCGCTGAATTGATGCTTTGTGATCCTATTAAAAATGGTGCGGATTTAGAAAAGTTTTTTGATTACTTGGAAGATGTCTATGGTGGTTTAGCTATGGTGAACTATCCCTATAGTAATGATTTTCTCAGTCCCTTACCTGGTTATCCTGTAAGACAATTCTGTTCATACCTGCAAAGTGTGAAGGAAGGCAATGAGTTATTCGAATCAATGAAAAAAGCTATTAACGTGTATTTTAATTTTACTGGTTCCGCTACTTGTCTCAAATATAACTCTGCATTTGATCCAGCAACTGTGGGCGGCGATGCTTGGGATATACAGACCTGCAATCAAATGGTTATGCCAATGTGTAATACTCCAGACACCATGTTCCGAGTTAAGGAATGGGACTTTAAGAAAGAAGCGGAAGAATGTCTTACTAAATTTCATATAGAGCCAAAGCTCAATGATATAATTATTCGCTATGGTGGCAAAAATCTTCATCACACGTCCAATATAATATTTAGCAATGGTTTATTAGATCCATGGAGTGGTGGTGGAGTTCTCAACACGGACAATGACAAAATTTATATTATTATAATACCGGAGGGTGCTCATCATTTGGATTTGAGATCAAGTGATCCCAAAGATCCTATTTCAGTTGTACAGGCACGTAAACAGGAATCGGAAATAATTTCCAAATGGATTACAGAATTTAACTGAGAAAATGAATTGTAACATTCTTACATTTGTATCTAATGCATACATTCTATATGAAATAAATATTTAAAAATTTTATAAAACTTGTATAAAACACTGAGGAGGTTTGCATGCTACGTGTATATAACGATACTAATTATGGGAATGGCAAATAGATTTCGATTCCAATCGAAAATAAATTTTGAGTGAAAAATAATCGATTTTTCTTTACAATCTATTTTAGAAATAAATATTTTCAGTAATTTTATTTTTTTTTGTAATTATTTATAAAAAAGAGAATTGTCCGAAGATGATACTCAATGAGTATCGAAATATTGATTGTTATTTTTTAATTAAATTGTTTAAAAAATAAAAGACCTTAAGCTTAAAAATTAAAAAAAAAACAAATTATAAAAAAGGTCAAAAAAATATAGATACATTATTTTCAGCACAGAGTACTTAGAGTACTAGTTTATGATTTTCAGTAAGGCTAAAATCCATACGTCTATCTGTCAAAGCCTTTTAGTAGGCAATATAAGTACATATACAAATTAATTTATAAACTAACTTTTTATCACGAAAATATGTCAAGAAATTTCACCATTTATTTGAGGACAATTCTAAAATGCAACTTTTAACATATCTATATTATATATATATATCATATATTTAACATTTTTTAACGCTGAGCGAGCGTATTATTTTTTTGTTTCCCCTGGCAACACTTAACCAATCAAAAACAAGCCGTATAAGCCGTACAAAGTGTACTTGCTGGTTAACACAACTTGACAATTGCAAACACAGCCTATGACTGCAAATTAAACTACGTTGATTTTTATACCACAGAATTAAATAGCAGAAATTATTAGTAAGTTGGCATTGCTAAATATAATCTGTGGTAATTAGCAAAAACTTCAACTACAGGTTTCATGAAGAGTGAACTTAAATCTATTACCTGAAAAGAAGTCTAAAGATTGTTCCTGGTTAATTTCTTAAAAATGCACTATGTGTGTGTTATGGGCTGTAAAAAAGTAGAGGGCCAAAAGTTACATCGTTTTCCGCGGAATGCCCAAAGGTATTAACTTTTGTTATTATAACAATTCCTGTGACAACCTTATCAATTCAACAAACTTATCAATTGATCTATTTTTATTTTAGAAGAGCAGAATGGTGTCGCATTTTGGATATTAATCCAAAGATAAAGAATATATACTTGTGCAATGCTCACATCTCCGATGTTTATATGTTTGGCAATCGGTTGACAAAATATGCTAAACCAAATCCTCAAAGTTTAAACGAATTGAATGCTCAGAGGATGAGAGTAACAAATTTCTACAGTAGGCCAAATTATCAAATAAAGATAGAAGACTTACTTCCTAGAGATCAACTAATCCCTGAAGAAGTTAACCATACAGAATATGATAACAATTTTAAAACTTTTATAAAAACTGAAGTAGGAGAAAATGTTGATATTGCGGAGGATGATTCTTCGCACACCAGTAACTATGAATTCTCCTCGGAAGGTATAAGTGAAACAGGCGAGCCACATAAAACAATTGGTAACGTGGAAGACTTCGAAATACGTAAGGGTAGTAATAATGATATGATTATTAAGGGTCGTTACGTTCAAACGAAAGATTATTTAGTAGTCAGTTATACCCCGCCTAGGAAATGGACGCTGCAAGAGCAAGTTAAAATGTTGGATAAAGCATGTGAGCAACAACTTAAACAAATAAAGGAACTTTATAAGGAAAACTACCGTTTATCTCAAGAGTTAAGAAAGCACGACAAGCTTTTGCCTAAATTAAGATCCTTGCAGACGCACAATCGTTTTCTTTATGCTCAGCTCAAAATGTACAAAATGCATGAGAAAGATCGTAGAACGCGTTTAAAGGAAAGAAGGCGCAGGAAAAATGATATTATGGCACAGGAAAAAAATACCGATCCAATTGATCATTCTTTTTGATGTCGAATGTCTTTTTATAAATTATTTTAAGAGACAAAAATATATCACAAATATATGTGTAGTATCCTGTCATTTCATTTATTATTGGGCTATTTCCAAAATATTCTATAAACAATTTTGTTTTCATGCAAATAATAAAACAAAGTTAATTTTTAAATTACTTTTTAAGCACGGAAATACGTACATATATATGTACGTGAAAATTAATAGAGACAAATATTGAGTACGTTTGTACAGTCACTACTGCGCTACAGTAGTAAATTAAAATGTTCGTAATTGCAAAAGTATTGGCTTTCTCCCATATCGAAACTTTAGTATGACATCAGTTGAATTTCAAATATAATTCTTATTTTTTTATACATTTAGACACGATATTGAGAAACACTTTCGCCTCAGCAGCTAAAAATTTTAGATTTTTTTAAATATGAGTATGTTGAGTTTAAAAAAGCTTTATTTAAAGGCTAATTAATTTTTTTAAAACATAACTTCGGTGTAGCTTCAGATGTCATTTTGATTCTTTTTCCAATATAAAGTAATTGAATAAATAATAAGACTGTCTGTTGCATTAGTGCAGCGATATGTTGACAAAAATTCACATTTAATTTTAGGGAATTTTATAACTAGTGGCGCTCCCCAGTAGCAGAAATTCTAAACTTTTTACCATTTACTTTCAATCCAATTTATGCTTTCCTATTTTTAAACATTTTAGTCATTCTTGTAAATTTTATGTCTATAATTTTGCTCAATTTATTCTCAAGCGTTGGAAATTTTAGAAAAATTTTATTTCTACTTGAAGATCAATCCCAAATATTTGCTTCAAACGGTTAAAGTCCCAGGATACTCAACTGAGTTCAATAAAACATCATTCTGCGCTAAAGCTGGCACAGCTATTTAACTGCTTTGTCTATTTTTGTAGATACTGAATAAATACATAGAAAAAATATATTATATTATATTATATAATATATTGAAAAAATAATTGTCAACTAAAAAGATTTTGATGACCGTAATTTTGACTTTTTGTACCATTTTCATTAAAAATAAACGATTTGAAGTTTTTTTTATTTATTTCTTTTTGTCTTTAATAGTATATTTATCATAAGATCTCGTAGGATCGTACGGTTCCCAACGACTGGCCGGAAATATGTGTTTGTTACGTTCGTACCATGAGCGCAGCAGAACTTTACCAGCATGTGATTCTTCCTTTTCTACTGAGGCATCACTTGTCAAACGGATATCGTCGTGAACATCAAACTGAAACAGTGGACCAGATTTACCTCTAGCCTTAGTTACAATAAAATCATAGAATGTATAATGATGTGGTAAAATCAAATCTTCCTTCACGTACATTAACTGATCCGCCATAACAGTTTTGAGTTCATTGAATTCTTTACGCAATAACTCCAAGCATTTCTGTAAAAACTGATAAATTGAATTTCCTTTTTTCATGATGACACCACGACGGTGTCCGGAGCCATCCCAATAAGAGAAAGTAATTGGTATCTCTTGATCTTTTAAGGCAGCCTGCTGCATTACCCATTCTTGGCGAAGTTGCTCCCTGAGACGGTTTTCTTCCTCTTCACGTTCTCTGTCTGGCAGGAAGCTAGTATCAACATTCGGGTTTTTAAAAATTTTCTTTTTTATTACAGGTGTGGGTTCGTCGGGATTAATATCTGTCCATTTCTTCTTATCAACCTTTCCCTCCTTACCAAGCTCTATTTTTAATTCTTTATCCTCATTTATTTGTCTTTTCACATCTTTTTCCCCCTCGCTGTCTTTATCGCTGATGTCATTGTCCTCAGCATCTTCATCATCATTGAAACTAAATGATAAAGCTTGGATTTGTCTCTTCTGTCTATTTTTCTCAGCCTGTATGGCTTCCAGGGCTTTCTGTTTCTCACGTTCTTTTTCATCTTTTTTTTGCGCTAACTTTTTTTCTCGTTCCCGTACTATGTCCTCCTGCTTGGCTTTCATCTCATCCAAGGTGACCAATCCAATAGTGGAGGTCTTAAGTTGTTGTTCCACTGCATCATAATGTGTGGCAAATTTATTTTCAATTTTGTCCAACTTTAGTTCCTCCTCAATTTTCTTCTTCCGGAATTCTATTTCTTGCTGTTGAATTTCTCGCTTTTTCATCAACTGGGCTGCGCGCCCTGCCTCACTAGCTGCTCCCTTATAATGAGCCATTTCCAAAAAGAACAAACTTTACTCAGTTCTATATTAGTTTCTTATTTTTTATAATTCTTGCCAAAATATTCGCGTTTGGAATGGTGATTTGCTTTGTTATTGATGATTCACAATAACCAGACAAGACAGTTGTTTTTAATTCAGTGTTACCGTATAGTTTGGAGTTTTATTGTACAAGCAGCGTTGTCATATGTTTTTTTTGTAATTCTTTAAATTTGAGGGAAGAGTTTATTTTCCAGCAAATCTGTCAATGCAATAACGTTTTATATATAAATGAAGGTGTAATTATTGTTATTTTTTAATATACCACATAAAGATTGTATTCCTAGCTTATATCTTGTTTTATTTTCACTAATTGGCAAAAATATTCGCTCAACGTTGGATGTGGATATATGAACCGAACATATTTCAACAAAGAAAAATTTCAGATCCATCAAATAGTCGTTTTTTTAAGAAACTAAAACTACAGAAGCTTTTGAAAACTATCATAGTTTCATTATTTTATTCAGAAACTGTAAACAAACAAAAAATTAACCAAATAAATTTTCTTCTAAGAAAAAAAAAAAAAAAATTAAAAACGTTTTATCAGTTCAAAAAACTGGCAAAAAAGATTAAATATTAATAAAAATATAATTAATGTATCTTAAATTTAACAATCACTGTGCTAACTACGGTGTAAAATGGAAAAAGTTCAACGGACAAACTTCTATATACATATTTATATTATTATTTTTTCGATAAAGCTGTATTTGTTGACCTATGATTTTCAATGTTGTCTAAAGCTATTTTTCTTCGGCTTGAGGTCAAATTTTTCAAAAGTTTTATAAATAGTTTTTTATTTTTTCGATATACAAAAGAAATTTAACAAAATACAATTGTGGAAAATATAGTATTAAGAACGAAAAATATTTATAATTAATAAATATATTTTTGGAAATCAAATAGATGGTAGATTGCAATACATTTTCAAATTCATTCGATTTGTAACCTATTTTAACAGCCTGCACTCGTTCGTGTGATATATACTTAAATAAAAATGTAAGAAATAATTATTAATATTTATTATAAATGTATTCATACCTACATATTGTATATATAAATGCATTAAATCGCATTGAAGTCATTCGTAGTGTTTTTTATGTATTTTGAATAACAACAGCGGTAAATACATATCGAGCCTTTGGTGCAATACCGTAGTAACTCAAAATTTAAATTTTTTAAGGTTGTATTACGAAATTATTCGCCTTGTCGTTTTTTATATTATTTAAAAATTGTTATAAAAATATTTTGTATACTCAGCTCTTGAGAAAAGAACCAAATTTTTTCTTACCATTAAGTTGTGTGTAAATTTAAAACTTTAAACTCAATTTCTGCAAAACAACCTTTTTTGAATTATTGCGTTATTGCAGCAAAGGCTCGATATGTCAGCCATTTCATGTAGTTTTTTAAGTCTTCAATGTGAAATGTTACCAGATCTCTAAATTTTGAATCATGTAACAGGTGACTGTTGACAAACCTTTAACAGAATATTTTATTAACATCAAATATTAAAAAAAAAAATCACTTCGGATCACATCGGTAATATGGCAAATAATAATTTCCGAAAGGACATAGGAACGATTTAATATAATAACATAAATTTAGTTACGACGCGACTCTCAACGGACACACAATGAGCGGATGCGAAATAGAAGCAAATAATTCAATATACGGTTAATTTAAAAATAAGTAAAAAGAGTTTAAACCTTCAACAGCAACAAAAATGAAGTTTCCCTACGGTGCAATAGCGCAACAAAAATTTTTAACTAATTTAAGCGGAAAATTTTAGCAAATTATTAAAGTTTCCTTCAGAGTAGCTGAAGAGAAAACGACTTTCATCATTAAAGAAAAGATAAAAAAAAATAAGCAAGATGTGTAATAGATATTATGAATTTAATTAAAATTAGATGCAACGAAAAAATATATACCATATATAAATGAATAACATACAAAAAGTAGAAAAAAGAAAATAGTAAATAAGAAAAAAGTAACGAAAATATAAAGTTCGTAAATTAAATTAAAAGCAAAAGAATATAAAGAAATTAAAAATAAATACATATGTTAATTGTTTGTAGCGAAACACACAAATGAAAATAATAAATATTTAAAATAGTTAAAATAAAACAGGACTTCATCATTATCATCATCATTACACCATCACTAAAATTAGAAAATACCTGTGAGAAAGCAAGAATCAGTTGCTTGATAAAAAAGAAAGCAGAACTTGGCTGCCAGAAACAACCAGCAGTTCTAGATATTTGTAAGTGCACAAGGACAAGAGGACAAATGTAGAACGAACTGACATAAAATAATTTAATTATATATATAAATATTGTGTTTTCTATAACATTCATTATATTTGCTTATAATCCTTGTTGTTGCCCTTATGAAATTGTTGCAACACATTTTGTTCGCCGCCCATAAGTGTAACAAAAATTTTCATTGTTTGGATTAACTTTTATTTTCATTTAAAAAATTGTGCAAGTAGAGAGAAAAATCACACAACCATATAAACACGGGCTGTAACAATAAATTGTGCTTTCATTCATGCTTCCATCTAAATAATAACAGATGGGTAAATGTATTCGTATGTAAGCTCCGAAGCGTACGAAGGAACAAACGGAAACGGATGTGACAAATTGAAATACTAATTTTGCAGTTGGTCTATGTACTCATACATACATATTAATTTACTTCTGATGTTAAATGCATGAATGAAAATAAATCTGCTTTCAGTATTTGTGTACGCATTTGTGTATATAAGCATTTAAATTATCTATGCTTATGTGTAAGTATGTATGTATGCGTGTGTGTGCGGTGTGCGTGCTATTAAATAACTGTAGATGGTTTTATCTTAAATAACTTGTATTTCCTTGCCATTTAATACACTTAACAGTTGTTCTTTCTATTTTCCCATTATAGGGTTTATATGCAAACAATGGAGTGTGTATGTGTGTGTGTGTCTCAATACATTTGGCTTATGTTGACATTCTCGGTACTTTGACATTTAGTTTTATATTTAAATAAAAATGTAAAATAAAATTTCTCTCAATACTTTGTCTGTATCAATGGATTGATGATTAAAACGAGAATTATGTACGTGTATATTATATTTAGTTGTAGGATTTGTTAAGTAAATCATATTGCGATTGTCGCTATGCCCTAAAATATTTTCTTTTGACGCATTTTGTTAACAATAAACAATATTGAAATTTATATCAAAAATTTATATATTATTATTATTATATCAAAAATTTATATATTATTAGTAATTGAGGGAATATTTCTAGAAATTTTACCTCAAAAAATGCTCAGTTTTTGTTTAAATTCAGCTTCAGAGTCGACAGTATTCAAATGAGCAATGCAATCTGAAGCCAAATCTTTGCAGCCGCTAGCGAATGAAATTCCAAAAATTTTAGTTCATTTACTACAAATTGCAAATCGATTAAAATTGTCTGATATGGGGCTTTATTTTTTAAATAATTTAATTCATTATCTAAAAACTAGAATCAAAATTTCATATTATAGCTTTCGATAACGAGCTGAGCTTCAGTAGATTTGTAGCCATTGTAAAAATATTTATATTCGTACATTCTTGCTTTTTTTTCAACAAATGTGAATTTGGAATAATACGTTGTGATAAAAATATATATAAAAAATAACCGGCGGAAAATAAAATACTGATTACTGGGAAATTTGTAGCCTTCCAGATGTAAACAAGCAAATCTAATTATTTTCTTTTAAGTAAAAAAATCTAAAAATCTACTTAATGTATATAGTGAAGATAGATTCCAATTCGGTGAATAGGAACGAAGAAGAAGAACGAGAACATCCTTTAATGACAAGCCTAGATTAATATTATTAGTAAAAAACCAAATTTGCACTGCCTCCGTAGTCTCAGCATTTTCAACACATATGAACACTTATATCTTTTATTCTTTCGAAAAGAAAACGGCACTAATTGAACACTAGTAAAAGTAAGTGTATTTCACATTTGTAGCTGGACATAAATTTACAAAAAATTATATGATTTTAATTTAAATATTTATTTCTTCAATCTTTTTCATCAGTTCTTGCCAGTTTCATTACTGGCATCTTCGAAAAATGTGTACCAATTATAAAAATTATAAAAATTGTAGAACTCAATTATACTTTTATAAAAAAATTTATGCAAATTCTGTGTTTCATTTTGTCTCAACAGCAGAAAATCGTCCAGTATTAGAAACTGGAAACATAATTTTATGTATGCGGACGAATGCACCAAGTTGAAAAAATTCACTTTAATTTCTTAACACACCTCGTACATAATGTACGGTACATTGCAAATAAGTTGTGATATTTCAGAGAATTAAAAATGTGTTGACATTTTATTCATCAATTTTTCATTTGTTGTTTTCATCTCAATTTCTTCACTGAAAATAATTTTCCAATGATTTATTGTTTGCTGGTGTCGTGTTGAAGAAACAAGTTTAAGTGCAGACAAAATCTAAGCGAGAAAATTCCAATTCGTTGTAAAAGTGTCATGTCCGAGCGCACGATATTTTTTTGTGTTCCTGGGCAAGCCGTTGAAAATGATAAGGTTTTATGCCATAAATAATTGAACCATTGAAGCAAATACACGCACATATGAAGGGAATAACACTTACATATACCTAGAGTATACTATTACTATATGTATGCAAGTATGTGAGCATGTTTGTATGTATGTACGAGTATACAACTGAAAGTCAATAGTCAATAGTACAATGAACTGAAATAAATGTTGCAAAAATTTTCATACATACATACGAGCATATATGTACATTCATATATACTTACACACACATGCGTATATATATATGGTATGTATATGTATGTATGTGCATGTTGTATACAAAGTTGTAAATAAACTTTCCACATTATTTTTCTATTTACCAAGATGTTAGACGTTTATTGGGTTTCGCTTATTTATTAATGTTCCTCATTCGTCTCTGACCCGCTTTCAATTCAGTTTTGGTGCATGCCTCAATAAATTGTCAATATTGTTGGCCTTTAAGGCAGGCAATTTAATGGTATTTGCTGCGTAGTGGGCATAATTTATAAAATTTATAGAAACGGGAAATTAAAAACTAATTTAATGTGCGTAAAATGGAGGAGTATCTGGAGGAGACAAACTCTCGTTACGTCAATAATTGAGACAACAAATGTGCAAAATAAAATATAGAAAGTCGTATTAGGTTGTTGAAAAAGTAACTTCTTACGAGGGCTCTTTTTAAATTGAAATTTATTTCAACATGAATAAAACACTTTTTATTTATAATAAATTTATAATGTTATTTTAAAGCAACTGCAATATCGTTCTAGTTTCAATTTTAAAATCATATTTAATTTCAATGATCTTGTTAAGGTGAAATTCGTAAATATACGACCTCGAACTTGATATTTGAGGATTCTGGTTGTTGGAAACTGCTCTAAATTTTCTTAGTAAAGCCTTAAAAAATTAAATGTACGGGATACAAATACAAATACAAAATTTCTTTAAATCAATATGAAATTTATTCAATTAAACAAGTTTTTCTCAAATGTGCAAGACCGGTTTTTATTAAAAATATATATTTTTTTAATAATCTGTTGAAATGAAAAATATTTAAAAAACACGAACTGCCTCAAAAACTGCAGAATTAGTTAAAATTTCATTTCAAACAATTGTAAAAGGGAAACGATAAATAAACTAATTAAATTAACGTCCCAAAAGGAAGTTAAATTAAAAAATTTATATTTTACAAAATTTTGTTTTTTAATTTTACGAAAAATAACTACTAAAAAACGTTGATTTATATACAAATGTCTTATAATTTCGTTAAAATAAGAAGAATAATTTTAGTAAAATTACACATATTTGAGGAATTTTCATTAAAACTCATTTATTTTTAAGAAATTTCACTGCCTTTTTTCCGTTAAAAAAATTCAAATTGGAATGCATAAGTGCATTTCCCATGAAAGAAAAATACCTCTTGTTAAAGTAACAACAATAAAAAATTTAGGGCCGGAAAATGTGTGAGACACACACACCTCTAAAGGCGACCTGTATTGTTTAATGGGCGGTAATGATTTCTTTTTCAAAGAAATGGAAGTTCCTAGTAGTGGGTATAGGAGGGTCTATGACCCCAGCAACGAATCGCGACTAATATCTACGAAAACAATTGAATGAATGTGACCAAGTTAATATGAATAATAGTTTTTCAGTTCATAAGGAAACTATTTCTATTATCTAATGTTTACTCAGGGAATCTAATGGAAAGCTTATTGGGAATCTGGAACCAAATTAAATCTCTGAGCCGCATGAACATCTAAATATTTGGATTGCTCCAGATGTACATGTGTTGCAAGACCCAATAGGAAAAGTAGGGCAAATAAATTAATAAATAAAACAACAGAAAATTAGTTGTGTAGGACAATTTTATTGGATTTCATTAAACTTTACGATTACCTCGTCAATCGGCTGCTAGTTGAACAAGAAGGAAGAAAATCATTACTAGAAAAACGGAAACAAATTGTTAGACACAAGAGCGATAGAACAATATTCAGATATGATTTATGACACAAAAGGGAAATCTTGTTTAACGTCGTTGTTAATGACAAATCCTATATGAGGCACTTTGACGTTGACATCTCAATTTATAAATTTTTTTTACAATAATTCTGGATGCAAAAGAACCAAAATAAAATTCCAAATTATCTGCATTTTTAATTCAATGTGAAAAAAATAAAAAAATTACCAAATTTTAACTAAAATAAGTTAAATTGACTATTTTATTATTTAATTTAACTCAAACTTTATTATATAGAAAAACATTTCAAAAACGAAGTTTTAAGACAGATTGAAAACAAAAATTTCTTCTTTTTATAGAAAATCATACAAAATCAGTTCGTTTTAACGAAAAATACCAGTAGAGTTGGAAAATAATTTTGTCAACGAGTTTGAACATTTCTTTCCAGCACTTTGATATACGATTCAATGTCATAATATGATGGCCCGCTCCAACAATAGTTCCAGGAATTGAGTACATTTTTCTATGGAAAAAATTTAACATTGTCAATAGATAATTTTTTTTAAAGTTATGGTTTTCTTACGACGAAGTTTGCATTACCAGAAATATATCAAACTCCTCCTCAATACAAGCAACAAATAAACGAAATTTGGGTTCTGTCCCTAAAACTCAGAGGGATAATAGCATTGTTGACATACGTATAACCGCAAATGCAGCCCGTATAGCGGTCCTTCAACATTAAGTGTCTATTAGAACACCTCCTTCTCGCAGCAACTCTAACCTTAACTCTGCCAAGGACAGCTGCTGCGACGGCAGCTCAAAATGATGGCATAAAGGGGATGAAGTGAAATTTCATTTGTAAACACACCGGTTTCGGCTATGTGCAGTCTGCAGTGTTCCTTTTCTTACTAAATCGTTTTCATGTTCGTTATCTTTATACTCCTTAGGTTGCGTGTGTCAGTTCGTATGTAGCTCCCCATCTATTTCGTGTCACCCTCTCGTCGTTGTTCGTTTGCCTGTGTCTCTCTCCTCACTATACATTTCGCTTACCATTCCCATGTTCGTATTTTCAATTTTATTGTGTGATCGCTTAGTTGCCTGGCCTTTCTTCCCTAGTACGCGTAGTAATCCTTAATTGTTCCTTTCTGGCTTCCTCTCTTGTTTGGGTCATGTGTTGTTGCATTGGTGGCTTCCATTGGGTTATTGTATTGTTTTGTGTAAAAATGTTTTAATGGTTCCAATATTATGCCTGATGCTTTATTTGCCTCTTTATTTAATATCCTTCCCTCAAATATTTTCCGTTTGTATATTTCCATGTTTTCCAACACGTTCAGTCGTCGTCCTTTATCTTGTAAATGCAGCTGTTTAACCGTTTTTCTAATGTGAGCTGGTGTACATTTGTTTGTTAAACACTAAAAGTTCGATTCCTAGTTCCCTTTGTTTCATGTTGTAGTCCCTTAAGTGCTCCCGAAATCTTGTTTGGATGCTTCGTACCGTTTTTCTAATGTAAATGTATATTTTTCTATAGAAAAATTGTGAAATTTCAACAGATATATTTTTCATTAATAAATATTTATTGCCCAGTGCAATAAATATTTAATATTTCGATGCCTTTTTGGACATTTTCTTTAGGATAATAAATGTTAATTAATTCAAATTTCAAAAAGGGTCTATTAAATAATATTAAAGACACATTTTACTGTAGATATTTGTGTATTGTTGCCAACAGATATATTTTCCTTTAGAAAAAGTACGCTGTGGCTTACAGATACACGTAAAATTTTAAATTTATTAATTTAAGAATAATTTTCATTGTGACCTTCTTACATCAGCTGATTTTAATTATAAATAACACTTTATGTTTTTATTGAATTATTTTGCAAATAGCAGTTTTATTGAATCTGTCATTTTGCTTTTTGTAACTCTGTGTGTGTGTGTGTGTGTGCATGGTGCCACATATTTTGTGCTTCTATGTATATGAAAAACACACAACTCAGTTAATCGTTTCTGGCTGCTGTGTCAGTTTTTATTAAGACTGAATTCATTTTGGTGGCTTTTTTGGTCAGAATACAGCAGCAGCTGGTTTGTTTGCTCATTATTTTTTAGTTTGATTGGTCAAACTAAATAAAATAATAATAGAAAATAAAAAATAATTAGACTATAATATGTATTCATTTGAACATAAAAGCACTGTGGGGCAAAATAAATTGATTGCTGAAAACAAGTGCAGAAACTTTAACTAAAGTGAGAATAATATTGAAATTTTTTTATATTTTTTTTGATTTTTTTGGTTCGGACACTAAATAGAAATTTTTCGGCCAAGAAAAGCAATTTAACAATAGACTCGTAACACTCATACGCTCCCAGTTCCAAACAAAACATGTGGTTGTAAATAAGAGAGAGAGAGAGAGAGAGAGAGAGTATGTGTGTGTGTGCGTACGTAAAAATGCTAAACTCAATCCTAATTCGTAAAAATTTCAACTCAAATAAAAAATAAAATATTCCAATGCCATCCAAAATGATTGATTGTATTTTGAAAAGTTGTTTCATCAGGAACTGAAAAATAGAAACAATCATTGGAGCGAGAACAATAAGTATTTTATATCTAAACGATTTGTGGCTACATTTCGGACAAATTTCTGACAAATTGTTTTAGCCTTTCTAACTCTTGAATTACAATGTCCGCATAAAAAAAATCACAACAACTTTAGAAACCATTTTAAAGTAAAGTGGCACTAAAAATATCTGGAAATTATATAGCAGAAGCACATACCTAGTTCTGTCTTATTTTAGGTTTTTATATTTAAAATTAAATATAAATGCATGTTGCACCTTAAGTTAAAGGATGGTATGTCTTTCGATTACTGGCATGATAAAATCAACTCCTCAGACTATTTTGGAGATGATGCTCGACTTAGTTCCCCTTGATATTTTTTATTAAATATATATTATCTAATCGGCCCTTAGACTCGGCAATTAGAGGCATAACTGTTCTGGACACGGCCCCATCCTGCAATAGTTGGGAGGGCAGGTTCTGGGACGGACCACATGGACTTTGACGAGCCTTTCTATAACGAGATTCCCAGTAGTGATCACTGGAGAGAAGGTACTGTAGTTCGGAGTGGCGCAATATCAATCTTCACGGAATGGCTCCAAAATGAGCACTGGACGAACCTTTCTCGAACTGAAGGGTCTCAAATTTTCGGTCTCCCTTAGGTTAGCCGTTTTCCGGGCAGAAGCCGCAACGGAGACTGCGAGAAGAATTAGAAATGTCGGGTTAGAGGCCAACTCGATAGAAATTTTTGTGGATAGTTTAGCTGCTACCAGGGCCCTTCGTTTAAATGTCATAAAATCCTAGTATGTGCTAATGAGACTTTAAACTCTGGCTCTGCTAGAACGATACGGGGTCAGAGAAGTATGGGTTCTGTGGTATGAAGGTATTCAGGGCAACAAGAGGGCTAACGAGTGTGTGAAAGCAGGCTGGATTTCGGATCTGGCTAATTTACGAAAGGATTTACGTATATATTCCCTTGCTTGAATTTTCTAATGGATCTGGGATGTGAGCACTGAGGAAAACGGAGCTTATCCAAAACGTCCAGGTTCTATTGCTTATACAGAATTCTCATATTGTAGTTAATTTGTTTGGCATAAGCATATGACGTTGAATGTTTTTAAACTGCTTAAAGTTCACTGGCCGTTTGGTTTAGCGACCAATGAAATGTCGTCATATAAACAGCTAAAAACACAACAAACAATACATTTTGTTAATTAATAATATTAAAGACGATTTTAGCTCTTCCATAATTTATAAATTAATTAAAAATTATTTGATGAACTATTTCTTTAAATTCATTACTCTTGAATCGGTAGACTAGTAAGCAGACATATATTTGCTTTCTAGGTCCTCAAAATGCCATGATCTGATAAAACTGAATTTTTAAAAAATTGTCATGAATTCAGTAGCTTCCCATTTTCCCCCAAAAAATTCTAATTCTATTTTATACATGGAATAAACATAGAAATAAAAGACAATTGGTTAGTTGGGTTGATCCCCATCTCAAACTCTGTCTTAAACAAAGTTAATGTTCATCTGAGATACATAATACACAATAAATTATGTTTCTCTTACACGTTGTAATGGCTTGGGCTTTTGGCAAATCTGTCTCTTGTCTTTTTGCAGGAACGCCTAATGGGCTGACATTTACGAGTATGTTAACATATGTACACATTTTTTGTTCAACACATATTTTGGCAGATGTTACACACAATAAAGAGTCTCTAAAAGCTTTTAAAATATTGTAAAATTTATTTTCATAAAAAAATCAGATAATAAAATATGCATAGTGAACATTGACCTTGATAACAATGAAATGGTTTGTTGCTTTGTCCGGCAAATGGGGGAACAAATTTCATTTGTACTACGCTTCATTTTTATCTAACAAAATGCCAAAAATTCTAAGAAATTACACACACACACAAACGCGCGCAAATAGAAACTGATTTGAAGATGTCCATTTGATGTCCCTTCGCTACAGATGAATGAGTACCCATCATTTAATTGGCAAACAAAAAGGATGAGATATAAATTTAATTGAATAGAATTTCAAAATGCAAAAGACAAGCGACAACAACGTTAATATTACAATCACTTTCATTCTTTTTTGTGTACTTCTGCCAGCCTCTGCTGCTGAAGTGAAAATCCTTAAATTTGTTGCCCTTTTAAGTAAAAAATAGAATTCATTATTCCTTAGAGCGCAAAAGCGCAAACTTTTAATTAAAGAGCACGCAATCATGTAAGGGAGTTGAGTCTTTTAATAGTAGTGTAACTAGTACTACTGACTCACGGCAGCATCCACGCAACGTGTGATGTGTTTCGCCGTTTTATTGTTGCTATAATGGAATGTGTTCAGATGAAATCAAGGAAACTGTTCCCAAGATCCGCTCTTCTCTATCTGCTCGCATTAAATTTTGGTCGATCTAACAGGTAAAATTAAATCTGAAGTCGAACTGCTCGTATGTGGAACGAGCTCACTGCAGATATCTTACCTGTCGCTCTAAGCATGGAGAGGTTCAAGTTAAACGCTGCTGCCAGCACAGTGCATTGTATAAGTAGGGACCATTCCTTAGTACTAATCTAATTGGACGTAGTTATAATGACTCCGCATAGGCTCTCTTGTAAGCGATACATTTTAGCTAAAAAATGTGTTCAGCAATTTTATGGAAAACAGTACGAAGAACATTTTTGTTCAACATTTTAACCCTCTAACTCTGTGGGTATTTTTTGACCCTTTTCTAAAGGTGGCAAAAAACTCCCCTTGGGTGACTTTATTATTCTATATTAATATCATATTCTACATAATATTTCAATATATGTAATAAAACGGTGAGAGCAAAATTTAATAATATTTTCAATAACAATGAAACTTATCAGCTGCACTTTGGCCGCAGGTACTATTGTTTCTTAAAATGGTTATAGAATATAATTTATTTTTCATCGTAATGATGCAATAATTGATGTCAGTTCAGGTAGTGATGTAAATGGATGATTTTGCAAGGAAATAAATTATTTAGGATTTTTAATTTTTAACATGAATTTTTAAATGGATTTAACCATAAAAATAGACAAGTTTTACGAGTATGACCACAATTTTATGTAGACTGCTTAAGGTTTAAGATTTGTCGAACACTTCATCCCGTTAGAGAGCCGACGAAGGGGAGTTTTTGACCCACCCCCCATTAAAAAAGGTTCAAAAAAGACCCACACCACGAAGAGTTAGAGGGCTAAAATATTCCTTGAGCTGTTCTACATAAAAATGCTGAAATGTTTCGCTTACAAGATATCCTGAGCCGAGTCATTATAACTATGTATAAAAGGTGGGGTTTGGCGGATTGGGTGGTAAACTTAAACCCATCTCAGATGAATCTCAGATTTAAACTTTCGAAACGCCAATACACGTAAGTATATGTATTGTTGGTGCCTTCTACCAGAATCAGTCGTTAATATCTTGTTTTCATAAAATTTTTTTGTTTGTTGTTGTATAGTGTTCTTGGCATTAAAAATAAAATAAAATAAAAAGCAGCAAACAATATGCCACTTAGTTTTATGCCGGCCAATTAAAAACTAAACTTTAAGCTACAGAAATGCGTATAGAAGGAGAATTATTCTAGGAAATAAAAATTGCAAACGTGTGTCAGACGCCTTCTCTACAGTTAAAGGTAATAAAAATTTATATAAGAAATCTAAAAATAGTTTGAGCATTACATTTTCAGTTGTTCAAACTTTTGGCAATTTTATAGAACTGAATATACAATTATTTAATTTGCATTAGGAATTTGACTGTTTGTCTTGAGTTTTTTTTATAATTAAAGTGACAAAAGATTAGAAGAAACTAAATTGTGGCAGACAGCAAATTTAGTTCAAAAGTCAACAACCAATAGAAATGAAATACTAATGTGGCACCACAAAAATGGAACAAATCTCTTGCTTGTGGAAAAGTTTGTCTAATGACGTTGTCTCTTCTAATGAAAGTCCAACATTTCTTTTTGCTAAATTAATAATAAGTATCTACTTATTACCATAATTTAAGGAGTTTACTTTTTGTCAGTACAAAACAAATGTATTAAAATAACATTCACCTTGTTGATAAAACAAAATTTTGTCCCAAATTCCCTTTTTTTCTTGGAAGGGGTAAAATATGTTACACTTTTTTTGAGAAAAGAAAACCTGTCTTAATGTAGAAAACTGCTGCTATCACATCAGCAGATATATTTATGTAAATTATCATAGCAAACGATAGACTTGCCTTTTGAGCGAATAAATAATTTTGTACTTTGGTTTGATATAAGAAAAGACAGCGCCCCAAAAATGTAAAAATATGACATCTGTACAATTATAAAGTGATCACCAGCTGAGCTCCTGCATATGCTTCATATAAAATTACTTTGGTTCCCCTCTGGAGAAATCATTCATGTAACATGTTGAATGAAAAAAAAAACAAGAAAAAATAAACTTTTTCGTTATTTACAGACAATGAATTTACATAGAAATTAAAAACGTTTAAGCAAATTTGGCATGAAAAATAAACTGCTGGGTTATTTAAGTGGTGGAAAAAAATACTCAAAACAAAATGGATTTTATGGGGATATAAAATTTGTCTAAGAGCTCTCCTCCCCCACGTCCATTGATTTATTTTGAGCCCACATGAATGAAGTAGTGAAATTGGTGACACCATAGCGCGAAAAACACATTATCAGAAAATTAACAGCTTTTATTATTTATTATTTCTTTTAGCCGGTATTATTTTGTCGAATATTTATTTGACTTCCAAGCACGAAATTTCATTTAATTACTCGTATTAGGGAGGGCAACCAGCAGAGCTTAACAGCTAAAGTTGGAAACACAAACTTATTTAAAAATAGACAAATAAAGTTAATGTTTTTAAACAATATAATCTCCATTGCTCAGTGCGAGTTTACATTAAACATTTTTTCTCGTTTCTTTTGTTTTATTAATGTTTATGAAGATAAACTTATGGCGTCTTCTTTTCTGGCAAGAATGCTACATTTACAAGGTGGGGCATAAGTAATGCTTTAATTTGAACTGGCTGCCATTTTGTCATAAATGAAAAAAGAGCTCTGTTTTCATAACAAGTTTATTTCAAAGTTTTAAATTGATGACATTAAATGCAAAAAAATATATCACTTAAACGGCCACCTCTCGAGTTGATTCATAATTGCGTTCTTTTTGCGGCATTTTGAATTGTTGCTCGCAAAACATCTGGTTCGAAATTGGATTTTAAGAATTGCAATTTTCGTGTTTTATTGCGAAAAACGCGAGATTTCTAAAAGTCCGAAAGGAAGAAATCGGGTGTTATTAGATCTGGCGATCTGGACGGCCAGATGAAATCTCCAAAGCGGGAGATCACTCGACTAGGAAATTGGTGTCTCAAAGTCTCTACATTGCCCGAGCTGTGTGAGCAGTTGTACCGTCATGTTGAAAACAACAATGATTAAGACCTAATGCAGCAATTTGCCATTTACGATTACGGTATTGCCATCAGCGTCTTTAAAAAAATAGAGGCCAATCACTTTTTCGTTACAAATGCCGCAAGAACAGTCACTTTGTGGGGATGTAATAACACTCCATGCACATCATGGAGATTCTCTATGTCCTATAAAATCAAATTTTGTTTGTTAACGTAACCACTTAAGTGGAATTGGCTTCGCCGCTCATAATCATACGAAATTCATCCGCTTCTTGCAACAAGTTTAACAGAGAATTGCAGTAATTTAACCTTGTCCGACGGTCAGCAGGTAGCTATTCGTGAATAATTTGAACTTTGTTGGGGAACAATTTAAAATCTTTCGCCAAAATTATTCCTTGCAACGAACGTCTGCTGATGCCTAATTGTGTGCCCCGTCATCTCCTTGATGTTTGCGGCTTCTCTTTGACGTTGTCGATAAGAGCAGCGATGATCAACAGAGCACCGTTAAACAACCAATGGAACACATAAATTGGGTTAGAAGACGAAATATAGGAATTGGGACTAAGTTCATACCAAGAAAAAAATGTTTCAAGAGGAAGATAAAAATTTTTATGAATGGCAATAAGAAGGGGCTGGTTTTGCACACAGTATAAATAGTAACGGTGCTCCAGGAAGCAAATTTTTATTTGAAATTTTCTTGATCACATTGGGGAAACGAGAGGAGGCTGGTCCTACGCCCTCTATATAGGTGTTGTTTTTCAGAAAGTATTTAATTGAAATATATGCTTATAGCTTATTTCCACGGCACCTGCTTCGCTCTCTATTCTTGCTTCACACCCCAATCATTAGCGAATCAACTTGCTTCGCCATACAAAATTTTGAGAGCGAAGCAGGTAGATTCATATTGAATCTACTTGCGAATCAAGAAAAAATGCTCTCTTCTCTAATTTTTATCGTAAGTTTATCTGCACTAGTTGTCAAAATTAAATATTTTCGTAAACAAAGCAAAATTAAGAGTGAAAAGTTAAAAAAATATTGTTTTTTGTGTGTGTTTCCTTGGCGTAATAATAAATTTTAATTGAATGAAAAGTTAATTTATTTAAATTTGATAAAAGTTAAAAAACAATGGAAAGAATCAATGGAAAGAAATCGAAGCGGATAGATGAGTCGTGTAAACAGCATGATTCATAAACTTGCTTGAGAAAGCGAAACAGGAGATTCAAATTGTCGTGGAAACAAGCTACTAGTGCTTAATTGGTAGTGCACGAGTACTATTCCGTCAGTCCTTATAATTGGATTTAATATCAGCGATCGTTTGTTCCTGAGCTCGTTAAATTGACTTGCAATGTGATTTGCTCTTATATTTATACTACATAACTACATATTTGGGGGATTCAAACGGTGTGCTATTAAGTCATATTGTCGTAATGTCTTAATAATTTAGTATGGTTTAAAAAAAATTGTTGTTGTGCTGCAAACAAAAAAGTCATAAAATAATAAGACTTTTAAAGGTATATTTATTATTTTGTCATAAAATAATGGAAAAAATCTGAGCCGGACGGCCGACACTCTTTAGATGAGTGGCGTTGAACGTGTGCGCACAAATCCAACTAAAAAATGGAATCTGCTGGAAGAAAAGTCGCTAATAGAGATTTTGGAACCCCAAGGTGTACACTGCTGCGGCTGGTGAGCAAACTAGCAACGTTTATTAAAACCTCTTCCTCATTTTGTTCTTCCTCGTTTTCATCACCTAGAAGGAGATGAATTAAAATTTAAATGGATACATTTTTTCATACTTACTTGGTCCACCCGTTATGATGTTCAACATGTAATTTTCACACAAACTGTGTATTAGTTTAGTTTTTTCGCTTGTTTTTGGCATTTTCAAACAAACTTTTTATAAAGGTTTTAATTTCTTTTCTTTGATGTCAATTATTTATACATAAATGTTTTATGTTCATATCACCTGACCGAATTCTGAAATAGCATACTAAGGCATGACGGGTTGTTCATAGCAGTCATATATTTTCGTGCTATTATTTCATGACATATGACTTTATGACTACCGTTTGAGTCCCCCAATTGAAATTTATTATTCGGGATATGCTCCCCAACTAATTGTTAAAAACAATTAGTGTTTTTTCAAAATGCATTGTTTGTTGTTTGGTCACTAAAACAAATCGTTAGTGAAGTGTAAGCAGTTTAAAAACATTCAAACTCGGATGTTTATGCTATACGAATCCAATACAATATGAGAATTCAGTATTGTATATGAATCATAATAAAATACATAATAATATGAAGTATAGAATGCTTTTATACAAACAACACAACAAATAATTATACTCAACGTGAGTCTATTTTTTCGGCATATGAAGAGCTAAAGCAACAACAAATAATGCATTTTCCTAAAATTTAATATATATGTATTAATGTCAATACTATTAATATATTTATTAATATTAATATCAATACCCTTTGTGTAACTTCTTCGATAACAATTCGATAGCAATTAATAAATTTATAGAACTTTTATAAAGAAATAGATCCTAAACTTAACAATATATCGAAAAATACATAAGAAATTTTATTGAAAAAGGCAGAAATAATTGTTAATATTTATTAATATATTTATTTTTACTAGTTTTCCTTTTGCGCAAATAATTGTTAGTTTTCAATTTATATTTTTTGTTTGTTGCAGCATTAATTCTTATTTCTTGATTTGTATTTGTTCGAGCGGAAATAAAAGTAAATTTTCTCAAGAGAAATTTAAATTATATTTGATGTTCTATACCTGTGAGTATTAAGTAGCAATAAGACCTTAATATAAAAATTTCAATTCAAAAAGTTAGAAAGTGGTGCAGAGAAGCCACTAGTGGTTTATAGGTTTTTCTGCTAGAAAGGCAGCTCAATGCTGGCGAAGAACAGCATCCAGTTCGTCGTAGTGAGTCTTTATATACGATCCTAGTTGGTGTTGTGCTCGTATATTGGTTTATGCTAGTGGAGTCCATTAAAAACTCTAGAGTGAATTTACAAACTCTGAAGGATGGCACCTACTTGTAGGATACTCTAGTAATTTAAGAAACTGTCGTCGCAATTTATCAAAAAAGAAAATAATGTTTTGAAATTTAATATTTATTACGTCCTTTATAAAGAAATGTTTTCGTTTTCGTATAAAGCGTTTAAATCAAATTCTATACCTATTAATAATGTACTTTTCTCTTAAATCGCTTTTGTTATTATTTCCCATTTATTCTTAATTTATATATGTACACACACATACACATACACATGTATGTGACCATAATATATACTTGTTATATGTAAAGGAAAAACATTGAGTTTTTTGACGCAAATTGGGTAAATTTATTTCTGATAGAGGAAAATATGAAAACTGAAACTGTTTGTTGAATCTGTCGCTCTCGTTGCCTTAAGGAAGTGCTCACCATCTTTTGATTTTTAATGTGCTAAGACCGTTTATATGGAGGACTAATAGAAGAGTCTCTATTATCTTGGATATGATGCTTATAATTCTAATTATTCTTTATTCTTAGATTCATATCTCTCAGCTATTAATTTACATACATGCATAAATCATTAGAATAATGACGTAAAATGTCGTTTTCTCATTCTAATTGTGATTCAGTCAACGAAGTATTTTCTTTATCAGCCTAATAAAATTCTCTTTTCTAAATATAATTAAAATATTATTAGATTTTGGCGAGTGTTAGTCTTTTATATATTTTAATTATATAATATCTTGTATTATATTCTATAACAATTTGGTTAAAATATTACTTAAGCTTGACGTCTTATTTTGTGGTTAAACAATTTTATTTAAATTATCGATATTTCGATACTCATTGAGTATCATCTTCAGAATTGTCCTGAAGATGATACTCAAACTACACTCTATAGTTGAAAACTTGGGGGATTACGAAAAAAGTTCAATATAAATATGCTCAATAAAAATCCAAGCAATAAAATTAAGGGTAATCAAACGCTTGATTGCCCGAGCACATGGAACACGACGACGACAACAACGACAAACTGATGCTGCTTTAAAACAACAGATTAAAAATTTTTTAAATAAGCAATAACAATAATTCCACATTCTTGGACTGTGCATCGCTCCAGGGCTAAATACATCTAGATCATAAATGTCAAAGTACTGTGACATTTGGCGCCATTTACAAAAATGGTAACCAACCTAAATTGTGACGTTTCTCTTGAGCCACCTTGTATGAATTATCTAAAACAGATTTAAAACAAGTATAGAGTTTGTTTCTGCTAATACTTCCTATTAACTTAATAAAAGATTAAGCCATCACTTACATATGCAAGTGCAAGATCGAAAAATTCACTATTCTCTACTTTTTTCTAACACATTCACACACTTTCCTTAATTGCAGCTCAACTTGCAAGACATTTCAGAAGAAAGTGATTTTTTGACACTTACAGAAATAAAATGGCTGATTAATAAATAGTGTTGCCTGGTAAAAAGTTTTATACAAACTCACTGGATTGTGCTAAAATAATAATTATAGCTTATGTATGTTTTGAAAAAAATATAAGTTTTTTATTTCAAATGTACATGAAGACGACAATTGATATTATTTATTTCAGAACATTAATCTCACTAAAAAAAGCAATAATAATTATTAGTGACAACTTTTTCCCTAGAAATTTATCCGTTTGTTGTCTGATGTTAACCCTAAGCTAAATAAATAAAGGTAAATAAAGCAATACAATTAGACCACAAAAATGTTGCAATATGAAGAAATTTTTATTGCTACCATTCATTCTTTCATTCTTCCGTTTTTTCAATTTTACTTTTCTTTTTATTTCCAAGTTTTTGCTTCGATGACATTTAAAAAAATAACTTTTACTTGACTAACTAAATATGCAAGCAACTTGCAGGATATTCAATTATTTTTTCGTACATTTCGTTGAGGACACGTACACTCTACTTGTGTAAATGCAGGATAATACCTGCTCAGGTATATCCCTATTTAAAGAAGTCATAAGTCTCAAAGTCCTTTAGAGCTAGAGGTGTTCGGACTTAACATCAAAATTCAAATCTAATAAAAGGTAAACGAATTTCTTTTGAAATCATTATAGAAGACATAGTGAAAATCGGTTATAGATCCCAACAATTTCTTGCAAATATTTGTTAGGAATTATTCTAAATTTAATAATCTTCGCTCTCGCTTAAAACGCTCAAAAGTGTGTATAAAATTTTAAATTTCCTTATACACGAACTCCACTGTGCAATGGCCACCAAATATAATATTCTGCTGTCATTCTCGATGAAACAGAAGCCGTGTTGGTTTGTTAAAACATTATTTTCATTTACTTCTATCGAGATTTGTTTTTGCATTATATCTTGCACTAAAAAAAGAAAAAAAACAAGTCTATTAAAAAAAAAAAAAAATAATAATAATAACGAAAGGGAAATCAAAACAAAGTTTTTGTAACTTCGTTGGACGAATGGGATAATTAATGTCCATGTTTTAACATACTCGTATTTCAGCAAAAAGTAGATAAAATATTTGAAGTGAGCGCGTGTATGTGCGACAGGCTTGGGAAGTCTAGATTTAAAAATGATCGTGAATATTAACTAAATGTTAAGGACACAACTAGGACGAACGACGAGTTTCGAAAGTCACTATTAATTTTAATAAATATTATCAAAATATAATAATAACTTTTGCTCGAAAAGATAATACTTACAAATTTAAAAATGATATCTATAAAAATCAAGTGCGAAACGATCAAAATGAGGTACTTGAACTGGTTCCCCAATATTTTTGCAATTGTTTTTTCGTTTGAAAATTTAAAAATTATATGTTCATTATCGAGTTCTTTAAGTAAAAGTAGTTTTTTTATAACATAAAAAATAGGGTTTTGACACGTAGAAGCAAACGCTTATTTCTTTTATTTAAAATAAAAATGTTATGAGATAGTTATTATCTAGTTTTCATTTACTTTAAACACTGTCTGTAATAGCGCCTGCACTCTTTGATTGTGTTGATAATTACATAATTCTGACAAGAAAACGATTCCGGATTATAAAGAGCCAATCGAATTGTTTACAAAAGGAACGCACTTATGAAAATCGGTCCATAAATGGCAAAGTTATGCGATAATCAATATTTCCGATTTCCACGTGAATTTCTTAGGGGAAAAACTGCAAGTTTGCATTTTCAAATAAAAAGAATTTTCAAAATCAGTCTATAAATTGCGGAGTTATACGATAATCAATATTTCGGGCAACTTGTCCGTTCTTTTCCCAAAAAAAAAATTTATAGCAGCAAATTGCAAGCATGCTCTTCCACACAAACAAAAAATTAGCCAGAATTACGATACTTCAGGATTGCTTCATTTTGGACATACACACCTGGTCCTGTCACATAGTGGTTAATAAAAAAAAATGTTAAATAATAGAATTAAGCGCCTGCAAACATTAAAAAGCATAGACAAATTGATAACCTCTTTCTATTTTGAAGGCGGTAAACAATGATATTAATGATTGAATAAAAATCTATATATTTTATAAATGAAATGTATTTGATTGAATTGTACTTTTAGAAAGTATTTTGGAACGTTTCGGATTAGAAAAAAATATGTTGATTTGGAAATAGAAAGCAATTGAATAAATTGCAGTAGCGCGGTATTTTCCAAGCCTGATATGTGTGGTCAAAGTAAAAGGCGTTGTCCTTGCCAAGGACAATATGATAATAAAAAAAAAACAAGATGAAAGCGATACAACAAAATTAACTAGAGCAAGAAACAAAAATTAAAAGGTCATACAACTAAATGATGTTTTAGCTAAATTATACTCGTAGTACAATTGAAATTCCCCGTTGATACACGTTTAATAGCAACTAAATAATTATACATGAGCGGAGAAAATTGGAAAAACATAATAAATTTATAACAAAATTGTGGAATAAACAACTTTTTCTGTTTTTGTTGTCAAATTTAAAAATTAAAACATTAATCACCCATGCGTTAAAGTGCTGCAAATGGCAAACAAAATGGCGGCTGCTGATTAAAACGAAGTGCGCCTCGAAAGAACAATCTGTTTCCCTATTTTAGGCAATATCCTCTAGATAATAAAAAATGCCATGTAATATTGTGGCAATAAGTAAGGCATATGTATGTCGTAATAAAAGATGACAGTCCATCCGTCCAATTAAGCAACTTCTAAGAATTATTCAAACTTCTTAAAATTTGGAATATAATCTCTAAGAGTAAGCAATCACATCAAAATTATACAAAAAAAGTAAACATCTTATTGACAAAATAGAAGATTAGCTGATTAGACTTCAAAGTTTTAAGTGCAACTAATATTTCCTTCTATGACAATATTTCGACCTTCTATGACATTATAAAAAAATGAATGTGTAAGACAAGATATGGAGTCTGAATTGAGACAATTAAATTTATAGAACATAAAACTCTTTCTATCTCTTAATTGCAATATATGCATTTTTGCATTCTATAAAAATATATAATTTTATTCTATTATTTTATTTATTTGTTTAGTTTATATCCATATTTAGAAGTGCTGAAGGCTGCAAATTCATTTTATTAAATTTTTATATTTGATTTTTTGATTTAGTCCTTCCACTATTACAACTTTTTAATCATATAGTACGAAAAGTCACGAAAATGCTGAGATTAGGATCCGTAAGCAGTGCTTGTCATAGCAGGATATTCTTTTTTTTGTCGATATTTTCACCGATTTGGAAGCTGTTCAGCATATGTTTAAGGAAGTAAATTTTTTTCTTCTTGATAATGAAAATATATAATATGGAATATGGTGTTTGTTAACAAATGCCTGCTTACAACATTGCGTGTTTACTCGCCCTCCGTAATATTCAATGCAAAACTCTTGTCAGACACAAACCAGATTGAAATAAGAAGACGCAAATGAGATTGGCTTGAAAACATTTTTCGCAAGCCATTAGTCCTTAGGGAAGAAGACGCATCGGACGACCATCACACACCTGGAAACAACAAATCAAAATCGAACTATCCAAACTACGTCTACAGTGGAACGAAGTCAAACATTGCGTTGATGATCGAAATCATTGGAATCAACTTGTTGCGTATTTTCGAATCTAGTGCATATTTTCAATAAAAATGTGGTCAATTCAACTTTCTGGGAAGTTGAAAAAATGCATTATCATCATCTTTGGAAAATATGAAAATGTCGTCCCTTAAAAATCACTTAATTTTTTTTTTCGCTAGGAATATAAATTTATATTTGGTTAAAAAAATTTAATATTTTTCATAATGATTTATTGATGAATACAATAAATAATTTTAACTCCAAACTAAAATTTTACCCCTAATTTCATGGTATCATTATGAATCAAAAGCTCCCAACATATTTCGGAGTATTATTATTGTTTTATATAATACCTATGTTACCCTATTACAACTGCCTTGCAAATAAAGACAAAAACAAATTAAATCAAACAAAAATTAATGAAATATTTCCCATCTCAACTACAGCCTCCAATTGGAATTGAAATATTTGTTTTTCATTTATTCTCCAAATTAATGATCGCTTCCTTTGATAATTGCTTAAACCCATATTTATTTTTGCCCAAGGAAATTTTTAACTTAATCTAAAAGTTTTTCTTTATCTAAAATTAAATGATTTGACTTGAAGCTGTGAAATAATATCCAATCACCAAAATGTTTTGGCATGAAATCTAAAATTCAATTGAGTTGTCTGTTACAGTGGAATAAAATTTTTACTTTGGCTCTTTCTTGTGCCTTTTCATAATGACGATATAATTAGTTCGAACATACAATATATCGCACACGACATCAGACACAGTTACGACTAAAGAAAATTCGACGCAAGTAACATAAAAAGGTATTTTTCCAGTTAAAGAAGACTGTGGAAAAGACTTTTTCAGGTTCGTTGGAGATGTATTCTGTGAAAAAGAATTGACTTTGTTTAGTTGTGACTGTTTTTGATTTAGGGAGCGATATGTACGTGAGTGGTATTTAATAGATGCTGTCTACATGTCGCTAATAATATTATTTTCTAATAATTGTATGATGGCGTATGATTATTACACGTTAATATATCATATTACTCATACGCATATATACTTTTATGTACAGTTAGTTATATAAAATATTAATGGGTACTTGTGGCAATAAATATAATGAATAAATACATTAAATGAGTTAATAGTAAAATTTATGTGTCATAAAAGTGTTACATGTGACACGTTTTGAAGTACTAGTCGCCATTGCGTCTATAATTTTGTTTATTAATATAAGAGAATAAAAATCACATTTTTTTGGATTATTACCTAGATCTATTCATAAATAATTCAACATTGCCTACATAAATTACTTAATCTAGAGTGATATATCTCTGGCAGTAAAATCATGCTTCAGTTCGTTGCTGTGAGAAGGAATTTTCTAAGCAACTCATAGTTTTCTATGGAAGAAAAAAAATCAATAAACACCAACCTTGCGGTAATGGAAGCCGTCATAATAGTGAACCGTCTAATAATATGAATACAATTTTTGTGTGAACTCTCTAAATACTGAAGAATATAAGAAACATTACGTGCAATTGAAAGAGTCCACCCACTCACTAATAAAACAACTACAAGTTTTATTTTAACGATTTTTAGTGATAGTTATCTTTTATCGCTCAAATGATACACTCGTAAATTGTAGGCAATATAATATTTTATTTCACTAATATTTATTTATTGTATCTTCAAAACTGAACTAACGATAAGTATTCAAATCTTAAATATAGATAATAATAATTAGGCCCAACCAGTGTCGGACATAAACTTAGTGATAGTAATTAATAATACATAAATGTAGTGTTAAGCACAAAAATATTTTCAAAAAATTTCATCTGGAGTGTGGCGTGTTAAGGCCGTAGTATCTCTCTTTTTTAAGCCCTATGTGTTCAGTAAAGTTCAAGATGTTACGAGCAAGGGGATTCGGATGGAACTCGAGTTTTGTTAAATATTTGCCTGCATATTTTGTAATTTAAGCGGTCACAAGTGGCATATTGAAATCACGATGTAAAATTTAATTTTTCGTGTACCATAGACCCGATGTTATTAACGTTAAAATTTTTTTCCTTTGTTGGATTCTCTCTACATTGGAAGCTGAGGCAGTGCCCCATAGCTGAATTCCGTAACACCATATGGGTTTCAAAAGCGACTTGTATATTAAAAGTTTACATTTATATATTTAATAAAAATATTAACAAAACTGAAATCTTAAAGAATAATGACCGACAATTTAAATAGTTTGCCAATTTTATTTGTTTACTCTTTTGCGTTTTATGCAGCTAACTTCACTTCTTAAAGCTTTTAGCGTTGATGCCAAGTTATTTCGATTTACTGCGTACAAATTGTAGGAGCATAAGAGTTTTTGACAGCTAAAAAACGCTTGCCGCTCTTGGTTAGGTTTGGCCCCTTTCAGATTGGGCAACTTTAATTGCGCAAGTATAATTTTCATTTTCACTTATTTTCTTTTGAACTTGCTTTTATGTTCACATTCAGCAACTTGGTTGAGCAAGTTTAATTTTCTTATATTCGTATTTTCTTAATTTGTTGACGTTTTGTTTCATTTCTGTATTCATTGTAATTGTAAAAGTGATTTGAAATTTGGGGCATACAAAGGAAGTTGAAGAAAAAAATAATATATAAATATAATAATATAAATAAAAAATAATATAATATAATATAAATATGAAAATGAAAATGAACGAACATTAAAAATGCATTCATTTTGTTCAACTAAATTGATTAGTTGTTCCGTTTCATTTCGCTTCCATTTTCTCATAATTTTTTAACTTTTTATTCAAAGGGCCTTATTAACAAATATAAAATTTTAACAAAATTAGACAACACACCGAAGAAGAAATAAAAGACAATGTTGAAAACAATAAATATCCCAAGACAAGAATGACAGCAGAAACAGAATTGCCAAGTACAAGCAAGTTTGTACTCAAATCTCGGCAATTCTTTCCCCTTGAACCCGACCTTTCCTCTCACACCAACAAACACAAGACTTGCGCAAGTAAAGTTGCCTAATCTGCAAGGGGCCTTTGTCTGTTAGCGAGACGCATAGTTTACGACTATAAACAAATAAGACCAAGGAAAATATTGCGATTGTCGTACATATATTTGTTAGTGAATTTTTTCATTCGTTTATTCAAATTAGAATTATAGAAATTACAACAAAACTATATTGCATAAACAATGGCACAAATTGGGACTTTAAAATATAAGCAGAGTTCCCTTAGTACTTCACATACATCCGTTTAAATATCAAACTGCTCTTATTAGGAAAACCTTTATTATTATTTTGTCATTTGTACTATTCATTTCTCATTTTTATTATTATTTCTTTTGTTACTTGTTTATTATTGCTTGTTGGCCTACTTTTTTTCCAAACTTCATCGCCTGTTTCATTAATGTTTATTGTTTCACGGCAAAATTTGCCAATAAAAATTAGATAAGACAGACACTGATTTGTTAGCAATTCGCAAGATAATTTAAATGGATATGCGACCACCTGAGGGAAAGGTAATTCGCACTCAAAATTGCGTAAATCCTAATTCAGCTTATAATGGGAGTGTGCTAGAAAGAATTATGAATGGGACAGTCAGTGGAAGCATGATATTCTCAGGTCCTAAAAGTATTGTTAAACAATAAAACTAGAACATTTTTATTGCTTCATTCTTGTCTGTATATGTTAATTTTTATTGCCATTCAACTATTTATTTGTCTAATTTATAGTTTCGAAAATCGAATTACGAGTATTTGAGAAATTTAATTGTAAAGAGGGCAAAAAGAGATTAAAATTGTTGGCCTCTATAAATTTTTATTAAAAAAAAATATTAATAGCTTTCTTTACATTTGAAACTGATAATAAAAAACAAGTCTTAAAAAAATGTGATCAAATTATTGGACACTAAAAATGTACGTTACAGCCAAGCATTTTCATATAAACAATTTTTATTAAATTTTTTGAACTGTTTAGGAAAAGAACTTGTATTACTTGTAACTAATATAAATGGTTAACATTTAACTATTTGTCTTTAATTTATTTGCTAGATTAAAATATTTTTAAATGTCTTTAATTGAAAAGCATTTGTTTTCAAAATGTGAGACTTCACTTCTACGGATATGTATTTTTGTGCTTTCAATAAAAGCAATGTAAACAATAAAAGCTCGGGAAATTTAATTAAAAACAAAATCGATAAATAAAAAAATAATCAAAAAGAAATATATTTAATCAAATAGACATTATTTTTCATTCCAGGTTCGAGTAGAAATCTCGTCAAACCCTATTAGACAATGATGTTTATTTGTTTTTAATGTGTTTTATGATAAGAAATGACAGGAAATGTGAATTTGATACCTAGATGGGGGAACATGCGCGCATTTATCGTGCTAATGAGATTTGAACTCGAGCTTTTAAAGAATAATTATGTTCATTTGGTTGACCCTATGTTATATGCAATTAAACTAAAGTCTACTAAGCAGCTGAAAAATATTTTTAATATTTTTATGATTGGCCACGAAGGCCATGCTGGGAAAGAATTGGGGATGGTTGTCTAATTAACATAGGAGCCCAACGCAGGTTTATAGGACCGAAACCCTTCTTTGACATCTCATGTGGATATGTCAAAGAGAAGAATGAATCCTGGACTCAGATGGAAGGCAAAACAAGTCCTAAAAGTTACACCTAATGGACAAAAATTACCTTCCATTACAAAGGGGTTGGTTAACCGGACACATATGACACCAATTTATCACTGTTAACTCTCAGACCCAAACTGTGTATATAGAGTCTACAAAAGGCAAGATGAGATGCCGGACCACATTCTCTTAGATTGCTTAGCTGTAAGGAAGCCAAGCAAGCTGTAATGGTATCCTGATGACTCCACGTGAACTATACAATCTCTCACTGTGTAGAATAATTGGCTACATATGTAACCTTGATCTGCTTCAATGAACATTTTGGCAGCACAAAACATCCTTTGGGTCGCTGTGCTTATAGCATAAACGTAATAATAATAACAATAAGAATAAATACTAGCACCCTCCATCTTACTTTATTTAATAACTTTTTCCTGACAATTGTTTTTTATTCTACATATATATATTTTTTTTCGAGAAATGTTCTATAAGTTTTGTGTGCAAAAAAGCCAATGTTTTTTTTCCTTTTTTATTTTGGGTTCGCCAACGAATTGCTTTATTTTTATTACTTTATACAAACATATTTACTTACATAAATTTAAACACTTTAATATATATGAAATTCAGAGCGGACGACATAAAATTAAAGTTATTTAGCATAGAGGTCGGAAATCAATATCTATCACGAAAATCGCACCAACAACCCTTCTCCTTGTTATTTAAAAATAAATATATTTATATGTATGTACATATGTATGAACCTGTTTTTATAAAATATCTATGTTCTTTACTTGTCTTAAGCGAAATGCATATGATCACGTTCACAGTTAAACAAACATTTAACCATGTTACACTCGTACAATATACAACAACGGGCCATGACCTTTAAGCGAAAAACAATAAATTCCTTCCTTTGCTTCATTTTATTCTTTGTGTTTTATTTTATATCGGAGTTGGAAAATTCAATGCTATTGCTCTTTATCGGAACTTTTTGGACTTTTTTAAACTGTAATAAATTTCATTTATATTTATTTATTTATGTTTATGGATTAAAATCTATAATAATTACATATAACCATTAAATGTAAAGCTTAAATTACGCTTAATTACATATTTATGAAAAAATGGCGTTAACAATACACAATTCGTTGTAATTAAGACAAACACTATTGAAAGTATCAGCATTAGCGTAATTTTGGCGAATGAAATTTACGTAGAGGATGTTGTGGTGGTTGAAATGAAGGTTTCTTCAATAGAAACTCGGGACTGATATCGCCTTTTATCAGTTTGACTACAAATATGACTTTTTCCGGCTCTTCAAAGTGGGCAGTTTAATTTGTTGTAGCCTGTATCCGTAAGAGAGTAAGTTTGATGACCATTATGCATATTTATATATATATATATATATATATATATATATATATATATATATATATATATATATATATATATTTATTTATTTATTTATATATAATGCAAAATGAAGACTAAAAACTCCTTTTCTGCTTTGGATTCCAAATGGTGAAACGATATTCCAGAATCATTATGAACAAAAAACTATATAGTTGCGTTATTATCCGCATATCGTTAAATTTTTCGGTCCTGCACTTTAATAAAATCGAAAACCCCATCAGGCGTTTTTTATTAAAAACGCTAGCGACAAGATTTTAATGATTTTCATGTTTATTGTCAGCACAACATATTTATTCTAAATTTAATATCAACCAAATGAGAATTGTATCAAATATCAAAAAACATTGATAGGCACGTACTTATATGTTCATATCTGTAAAATGAATGTCTCTATTCGCTAGATTTTTATTTATTTTATATCTCGTTTACAAACTAATAATTGCGATTGTAATTCAATCATGCTTTGAAAATAAATTTAAGTGCAAGTTTGTTTGTCGTGACTAAAATTTTAAATGGAATACTTAAAAAAATAAAAATTTCTAGATTGACTGATCTATGATATTCTACTCTTTAAATAAAATCTTCAGAAACCTATTCTCGTGAAATTAAAACGACTCCATCAAATGGTATACAATATAAATGAAATTCATAACGCCTCGATATTAAATCTTTAATAAATTTATAAAACAGAAAGTCATTTCAGTTCAAAACAATAGTGCGCATTTTGAATCTATACAAAATGTGTATCGTTTGGTATTGAAATAATAGTACTTTTCATATTATTCAATTTGAAAAATATTAATTTAACTCAACTTAAAGCGAAAAGCCTGGTTTTTTGCAAGTAATTTGAAAAACTATAAAATGAAAAGTCATTCTTAAATCAAAAAATTTTTTGCGTATATAAATTGAAAATGCACAAAATTTGAAAGTTTTTATTTTCCATGCCTGTTCTATTCCCTGGTATCAAGTTCTGCCTCTTTGCAATTTTTGGGAGGGGGACTTAACAAAAAAAAGTTTCAAAATGTTTTTTATACGAAAAAAGCACATGAATACGAATACTACTACTGTTACATTAACCTTTAAACTCATGCATACGTATACATACATACATATGTACATACATACATGCATACATACATGCTTACATACATACGTACATAAAAAAGTTTGTTTGAAAAGCGGAATGGATAAAAAAGGCGTTTATTTTGGTTTTAAATAAGAATATAAATTTTCAACTAGAGCCAAAATTGTAACACGAAATTTGAGCAAACAAAAAATTTTTTATACAGAGGAGTTTGGTTATAACATGCAAAGGCTATGACGAATTATCATGTGTAGTGAACAAGCAGTTTTGTCAAAATATATTATAGAAATTTTTCGCTTTTAACAAACAAATTTTTAAGTACCAAATTGAAAAATTTGTGTACCTTTTCGCGCTTATAACAAACAAAACCAAATTGGAAAATTTTTTAATTAATTTTAATTAATTTTAAATTTTAACAGTCTTAAAAACATATCGAAAAGTAAGAAAAGTATTTACTCCTATTTTTTATTCCGGCTATAACTAACTTCACTTCTAACGCACTTCGTTATAACTGAGCCCCACTGTATTCTTGTTAATACGGCAGGTCATGTGTATGTCAATGCACGTGTAGTCTAATGAGCAAAAACGAATTTAATTGAAAAGTTAGAAATCCCGCCCTTTCTAATTCCAAAACTTAACGATGTTTTTAAACGACTTCAGAAAAATAAGGCTGTATAGCGATTTCTTCGTCATTTGTTGATAAATTGTAAAAGGTATTTTTTATATGAAAGACATGTTGCAGATGTAAGGCAATTTTAGCATATATGACATAGGACCAGGTGCAAAATTTACCCATATAAATTAATACGTAATTGTTGTATACGTGGCTGATTATGATAGAGAGTGTTCAAAATTGTGACGAGCAGGGCATGGAGTCTTAAGAAAAAATGATGATGCCTCCCATACAAATTAATAGTCAGCTGTCGGTTATCTGGCTGAATATTTAAAATTGATGTGGGTTACTCTAGAGACAAAGTACACAATGTCAGGAAAGAAATTGACACTTTCTATACAAGTTTTACTTAAATTTCTTATATCTGACTGCCCATAACAGTGAGATTTCTCGAACTCAATATGCTCTAGAGGCGATTGCTCTTTGAGCAATATGTGAAAAAAGCCAGGGAAAGGGTGCCACCCGGCCCCCGACTTGAAAAAATAATCTCTAAAAAGTTTAAATAAAAATTTTCTAACAAAAATGTTTGTCGATTTCAAAACTAAAATATTAATATATGCGTTCCCTACTGAGATCTTTGAAGTCAGTGATAAAATGACCTCAACATCAAAATGAAATCATGTCTTTAACATCCTTAGACGTTTATCTATTTCGTTTGACAACCAATTTCATAGCTGACAGTTGTCTCGGTATCAATTGCTATTTGCTACTTATTAATTTCTTTTATTAGTTTTTTAATTCAAACTCAAATTGCGAAATGTCCAGACTCTGCCACAGGAATGGCATCTGAAACCCTCAGACTACTAGACCACTAGTCTACGAGTTCAGCTAAATGAATGAACTCCTGCCAAAGAATCGTTGGAAAATCGTAAATGTTTTTAATTTATCAATTAATATACTAAAAAAATTTTTAATAAAAGAACCACTTTACGTAAGGTTCCCATTAATTGGCGTAATCTAAACTAGATATTAAAAATATATTTCTTTGAAATAATTAACATTATTTTTTCGACCTTTTTTAATGTAACTTTTATTTCATAAACGAGCTTTAGGTCTTTTTATAAAAAACAAAAATTTGATTTCTTTTAATATTTCGACGCTACTTTGGGCGTCTTCTTCCGGAAATTTTTTTATTGTCACATTAAAAAAATTTTTTCTAAAGAAGACGCCCGCGAAATATTGAAAGAAAATATTTTTTATAAAAAGTCCTAAAGCTTTTTTAATATACGTTCTAGTTATTTGACCGTTTTAATTTAATTAATAAACTTAATATATTTTTAAGCTTAAGGTCTTTTAATTGTTTTTTATCTATATTTCGGTACTCATCGAGTACCATCTTCAGGATAAAAAATAAAAATTAAAAGACCTTAAGCTTAAAAAATATCTAAAGCTCGTTTATGAAATAAAAGATATATTTCTTTTATATAAATTATATATTAAACCCATACCTAAATATAGATGTGCTGTCTAGAAGGACAATGCGACTTCTAACTATTAATTTTCCTAGATAAATACAGTCCAAAATTGGGAATCTCGAACCAAATTAAATCTCTGAGCCGCATGAACCTCTAAATATTTGAATGGCTCCAGATGTACATGTGTTGCAAGACCCAATAGGAAAAGTAGAGCAAATAAATTAATAAATAAAACAACAAAAAATTAGTTGTGTAGGACATTTTTTTTTTTGGATTTCTTTAAACTTTAGGATTAACTCTTCAATCGGCTGTTATTTCAACAAGAAGGAAGAAAATCGTTAATAAATATATCAAAGCTGAATACACAGTACAACAGGCAATCTGGGGGGTGAGAAATTCCAAGTCAGGGTGATGGTACTAGGTCAGTATAGTAAAACGCTCAAAGGGTTTGGCGTTCGTATGTGTCAGTTTTTTGTTATGACCTTTTAAATTTTTTCCTTATCTTCATGTTTTTTCGCTTAGTTGTAACATTTTGGCAAAAACGTAATTTAACATAACTCGAGAACCACTTGTCCGATTTTGATGAAACAAATTTAGAAAAATTAAGAATTACAATTTCTTTAATCCGTTCATATAACGTTTTCCCATATGTGCAACACTTTCGAAGTTAAAAATGAATGTATGAAGGGAAAAAAGTATTTTTTGCCTAAAAATTTAAATATTTTTTTTTTTTAAATTAATAAAAAATCCAAAATGGAAAAAAGTGCCAAAACTAATTACTTTCGAGTAAATTCATATAAATCATGAGCAAAAAAGGCATAGATCATGAAAATCGATCCACGCATTTCTCATTTATTCACAATTAGGTAAATGTATGAATTTCAAAAATTTGCTCCAGATATGCACAACATTATTTGGAGAAAACATTGACACTCACAAGCCGAACTCTCTCATATTTTTCTACTGTACTGAAAGAGAAATATTGATATTGATATTTTTCTCCAGTTTTTTAAAAGTGAACAAAACTGAACAGAATATGGAACTGTGCAAGCCAGATATAAATAGCTTTTGCTACCGCTGTGGTCAATATGTCTCAACACATAAAAAAGGGGAAATTTCAGTAGTGATTTTGTTCAAACATACGAGATGTACTTCAACCAAAATGTTATAGTGAACGAAAATTGGGTACCAAATATAGTGTGTAAAAGCTGCTACAACCGTCTAATGGATTGGAAAAATAGAAGACGTGAAAGTATGCCATTCGGTATCCCAATGACTTGGACTAATCCTGGCGAAGGTCACAATCCATTGAATTGCTATGCATGTGCGAATAAAGGAGCCGCAAAAAGGATAAGAAAATCGTATAATTACGTTGGTGTTGCAAGTGCCGCAACACCAGTGCCTCATTCGGACCACATTCATGTGCCAAAAGCTTCTAGCCCAGATATTTTCTCTTCTACGACTGCTCCGACATATCATGCACGTGATGATCCCCCATATGAGCCATCAGTATCCAATGAGCCAATTTTAATAAATCAAAATAAGCTTGATTCAATTGTTGCCAAGTTGGAATTAACACAGCATAAATCGGAAGAGCTGGCTTCCATTTTGATATCAAACAATTTAATGGCACCCGGTGTGAAAGTCACAGCTAATCGAAGTCGTCAGGCAACACTCCAAAGTTTATTCCTTGTGAATGATGAAAAAACTTCTGCATATTGCCCGGATGTAGGGAAATTGATGGACGCAATGGAAATAAAATATGAAGCAGATGACTGGAGATTATTTATTGACAGTTCAAAACTCAGCTTGAAGGCGGTTTTACTGCATAAGACCAATAAAAAACCTTCAGTTCCAATCGCCTATAGTACAGAAACGAAAGAAATGATGAATGCGATGCCACTAGTCCCGAACAACCACCATAGAAAAAGTCTAGGCAATATTGTTGAAAGTGTTGCACATATAGGAAAACGTTATATGAATGGATTAAAGAAATTGTAATTCTTAATTTTTCTAAATTTGTTTCATCAAAATCGGACAAGTGGTTCTCGAGTTATGTTAAACCTCGTTTTTGCCAAAATGTTACAACTAAGCGAAAAAACATGAAGATAAGGAAAAAATTTTAAAGGTCATAACAAAAAACTGACTTGGAATTTCTCACCCCCAGGCAATAATCCCAAAAATGTTCCATAGTGATATTGTTCTTTTGCTCTTATACATAATGCCTAAAAGAAACTGTCAAAAGGTCAAGATGTCAAAATGTTAAATGGGAAATCTTTTGTAACACCGTTGTTAATGTCAAATACTATATGAGACATTTTCTTTTTGACATCCAATTTTACATATTTGGACAGTTTGCAGGACATTTACTAATCCAGAGAGGAATATAGAAGCAAAGGAGATGTCAAAACTGGCAGCAAATCAATTTTCATACGATTTCTTGCAATATTTTTTCTATCCCAAATAGCAAAAATTTTAGCCAACAAAATTCATGAACAAATGCTTAGTGTTGATCAAGTCAAGCTCTAAACACATTCGCCCTTATTCTATTTGTCGTTATCGTCATCGACGTGAAAATAAATGTCAGTTCTGTGCTCCTTGATGACAAGAATTGAGTGTTATTGACGGCCATTTGCCACTTTGTAAGCCTTAGTAATAGTAACAGGTTATAAATATATATAATTGTTGTAGACATCGATTCTACAGTTGCCGAAATATTCGTGTCGATGTCGATAACGACAAATAGAATAAGGGCGATTACGTAAAAAGCACAAAAAACATTGATTTGTAGAATTTAAACAAAAATATTCTGAACTTAAAATATTGCCTCAGATATTCGAATTCTTATTCGCAAATATCTCAAAAGTGGCATTTGTTACATCACTAGTATTTTTGTACGCTTGTGCATATGTATTTCCAATCGTTGACCAAGATTTTATAAAATTTATTCAGTATATTTATTTATATTTACGACCGTTTATTAATAGTTTTTTGTTTGCATTTCATATTAATAAAATTTTTTTCAGCTGTTTGTTAAGACGGTTTCTGAGTTCACCATTTTCACAAGGTTTATTTATTTTATTTTGTTTATTTATTTATTTAAATGACATGCAATACAAAGCCTCGAAGGTCTGAATTAAAAATAATCTGCCTGTCCCACGATGTCACTCGACATTGATCGCTCGCTTAAATACGTTTGAAACAGCAACAAATTTTAAAATGTTGTTTTTGGTTTGAATGTATTTATGCGAGCGATGTCGAATGTCGAATGACATCGTGGGACAGGCAGAATATATAATAGTATAGAAAATACCAGAGTATAGTAGTATTATTATTATTATTATCCTTTTCTCTTTTTTTTTTATCTTTTCATTCAATGAAGCATGAAGCATATTTCCTTAATTAAATGAATTGAATTATTTTATTGAGTTTGAGGTCTTCTTTTTTTTAAACAATATATTTAGTTGTTTTGATTTTTGAATATTTCAATAAAATAGTTCAATTAATTTAAAATAAAAAAGGTCGAATAATATCATCAATTTATGTACAAAAATTAAAGTACAAATATTAATTGAAAAAACTAGTTTTGAGAATATTATATATAACAGGCGATTGAGAGGTATTGGAGAAGTTTTAGCCGAAAAACATGGTTTGGATGCAAAAAAAAATTGACAATGAAAAAGGTAAATGGCCACCATCGTGCATTCCTGACAGTAAAATATCACTCAAACAGGGAAGATAAAATTCTAGTGGAGCGTGAAAACGTAAAAAACCTGCACAGCATCAGGAGCGTATGACTTTTAACTACTTTATAAAAGAGGACCAGGTTACGACAGACAATTAAATTCTCAAAATACCAGCCTAGAAAATATTTGAAAAAAAAAAACGAATTTTATGAACAAAACGTACGACAGCATCGTATAGATGGATGCTCTTCAAATTTTTAATAAATCATTTGTTATGGGTTATTGATGCAGAAAATGTTCATATTCCAATTTTGATATCAACATAATAGAATTTTTTTTCTTGAACGAAATATACTGGAGACCAGCAATTGCGAAATTTCGCGTTTTCTATCACTTAAAAGTAAAAATCAATTGAACAGAAGACTGTTCAAAGAAATAAAAATAAAATTTTAAATAACACTTCAACAATTGAAATAATTTACTATGTAAAACATTTATAAAAATAAAAAAGTAGAGCATTGCTTCAGGTCAGGATTTTAGTGGCGGCGACTTGGGGTTGTTCGGCAAAGAATTTACTTTTCAATTTAGGAAAAAATTAAGTATATTATGTATTTAAATAATGTTGTGCTTGACAGCAGACCTCCTTTTTTATAGAAAATATTTTATTTTATATAATCAAGTATTTCAATACCCTTCGGGTAACTACTCCAGAAAAAAATGTTATGTTAATAAAAATTTCCATAAATAAAAAAATAAAACAAAATTTGTTAGTGGTGCAAAGAGAAAAATGTTAAATCTTTTTTAGCAATTGAAGGAAAGGTCGAATAACTAAAATCAAGGTTAGGTTAGGTGTAAAAGCCCATATCATACGACATACACTTAAGCCAGTGAAGGGTTGTTATGCGCTCCCTTGGGTTTAACCATAACATATTGACCCAAGCGTCTAAAGAAACTCCGTGTCACTCACAAAGTTCCTTAATTTCCTCCAGCATATTCCCCGTAATCGGGTTATGTCCGGTAAGGTGTCATCCCCAAGATATCGGGACCGTATTTGTGAGAAGGCGGGGCATTGGCACAAATAGTGTTCCAATGTTTCGCTCTCCTTCCCACATGCTCTGTATTCATCTCCTCCCGCTATTCCCATGCCTTTAAGATGTGCCCGTAGTTGAGAGTGCCCTGTGACGACTCCCAATATTCTACTTAGTTTGGGCTTGCTAAGTCTTAGCAGCTCCCTCGTTCTTCTCTCGTCTGGATCCCCCCCAGAATTTTTGTGTCGATTCCCATGGTTCCGTTATTCCAGAGAGTTGAATGGGCTCTATGTGCCAAGTCTTAAGCTCGGATTTAACTGCATCGAAAGGTCGAATAACTAAAATCAATAATTTGAAAAAAGTATATGTTTTTTGGTTTCTGAAAAATATCATGATGAATTAAATACCATATAAAAGCAAAATACGCTTCGTATTGTATTTATAAATTTGTGTTTGGTTTTGTTTAAGGTATTGGCACCACCGCTGCTGAAGTTGTACGAAATCAAGGAATATTGTACATCATATGTGTATATTTTTTCGCTGATTCTACTTGTGTGTTCGTGCACAGAAGCATTTTAGACAAATACTTTAAAGGATTTTTGAATACAACACGCAAAGTTTGTAAGCCTCTTAAAGCCATTAAAAAGAAAGCAAAAAAATAACAACAAATTCTATAATATATCGATTTTGTTATCAGATTTGTTACTACTACTAACACAGTCATAATAATGGGAGAAACGTGCACATTTCGACATTTGCAATTTTTAGCAATATACTTTTTAATGTTTTATTAAGTAGGCGATTACAAATATATGTATGTACTCATATATAAATGTTAAGCAATGTGCTTTTTGGATAACATGTTTTAGAAAGGAAAAATAAGGATTTTTGTTGTTGATTTAAAGTATCATTTTAGCAAATTTCTTAACTATAAGAACAAATATAAAAAAGTTAATATAACTTATTATGTCAGAAGCAATGAGTTGTTATGCCAAAAACATTGTAGTTGTTCTTATCTAAATATTTGTTAAGATAAACAATTTCATATTTAAATCTGACCATTAAATTATTACCGAAATTGTCTTGTGGTTGGATTACTACAACCCAAGGTTTTTTATGGTAATTAAAAATTAATTATTTTGAAGTCTTGACAATGTTAAATATAGCAGGTGTCGTTTTTTTCTTTAAATCTATTGTTAGTTATTAGGGGAGCTTGAGTATCTTCCCGGTAATAATGATCCAGTATTTTTACGTTAGAAATTTATGTTTCCTATTAATTGGCTTCGCCTTAATTCTTCCTTAACAGAAAATTAATTTGAAAAATTTATTAACCTCAAAGTCAGGTTCGAACTTGAACCAGAGTAACAAAATTTTCAGCTTAACGGAGACCAATTGATTGGCTCCAAACGTGAAATAACTGTTCACCGAACCTTAATTGGGCTATTGTTTCGTGCGTGCTGTGTGTCATATGGAACCGTATTGTTGAAACCACATGTCAGCCAAGTCTAGCTCTACCATTTTGGGCAAAAAAAATTATAATCATCGCACAATAGCGTTCGCAATTCACAGTAACGTTTCTGCCTTCGTCGTCTTTGAGAAAGTACGGTCCAATAATGCCACTGGCCTATAATCCACACCAAACGGTGCATTTTTCGGGCTACAATGCTTCACGCTGCTCTTCACACCAAATACGGCAGTTTTGCTTGTTCACGTATCAATTCAACAAATTTTCCGATAAAAAAGTGGACAATGCCACTTACTTAACCGAGCATGAATTTTGATAATATAATTTTATAATCTGCAAGCGTTTTCATTTGTAAGTCGAATTATGTTTAAATTATAGACTAATTATAGTCACATGAAAACAGCTAAGCTAACAAAATCATTGTTGTCAAAAAGAAAGTTGCTAAAAAAATCACCCTTTCTTTTGATCCCAGTAAAGGATTCTTCGTCTTTTGAATTAAAATTTTACTCATTGAGTTTTTATATCTCTGTTAACATTTATTATTTACGGAAAACATTTTACCACAAACAATAATCAAAAGTTTTCAATTGCTTTTATTTATTTACATATACGAGTATACATAAAAGAAATTTCATATATGTACATACATATGTACATATTTTAACATGAAGTTATTGTTTAAATTCAAAAATTCAATACAGAGTTCACCCCAAATGGGGATGTATTTCATTATGAAATATCGTACCATTTTATTGAATATAATATATACAATAAATTTCCAATGATATAGCATAAGTAGTCCATAAAAAATTCAATAAGACTCCATTTCATAATGAGTTTTGTTGCAAGTTTAGAAAGCGCAATAAGTGTCACTTAAAAATTTTAAATTTATTCATTCTGCAAAGCAGAAGAAGGAAATAAATTTTTACGTTTTTTAATTAATTAAATAGCCTTATTATTAACATAAGCCATAATATATATGAAAACGTATGTACATGCTGATATATACACAAAGATAATTTATATTTAGTACATGCTAAAATTTCCATAAACCGAAACCGGCCATTATTTAACATTTCATATTCTTAAAGAATTGACCGTTTTAAAAAGTATGTTGGAATAATATTATTTTAATATTTGGCAGCAGGTTGTTCGCTTTCTTAACCTTATGGCGTTTCGGATTTATTACGCTTACAAAATTAGCATAAACATCCGGGAGAATGCAATACAGAGAAAAAATCACAGTCCTAGCTGGAAATGAAAAACGATTAACTACAGTGTTTTAAAGCTAAATTTTTGCAGAATTCTGGTCATGAATATGGCTAAAATTGAGTTGCTGAAATTAAGGATATATGACAGATTGGATTGCCCTTGCGACGAATGTTGAATGTATTTTAGTTAAACTGTGTGCATTTTTAACCAAATATATATAAATTTTCTTTAAAAGTTCGGGTTCAAATCTCACCAGACTCCATTTGAAGAATACTGTTTATTTCTTCAATGTGTTTCATGATTCGAAATGCAAGAAAAGTAATTTTACCTACAAGATGGGGGAACATGTGCACGTTTCCGGTACCGCAAAAGGCCACATCAGCACCCGAGTTAATCACTTGGGCAGATTTCGTAGAAACCTATTATTTCAATTTTTACTTTATTGATTACTCTGACACACACACTGACATAAATACTCCCTCCGACTTGAAGGAGTATTTAGCATAAGTTCATCACACTTTCAATAAATGAAAGTTGTATCATTCGACATCTGATATTATTTTTAGACTTTTCTAGGCTTAGATAAAGGATTGGGGTTAATATTTTGATAAAGAATGCGGGTCCAATGTCAGTTTCCCTACTTGATTTTAAGTTTTGTTATCCAACTTAAGAGTAAGTAATATTAAGCTCATGCTAAAGTTTTCTTACCCTTTCTCCAAACTTTAAATTGACATAGATATCAAAAAATTATAGCTGTCACAGCTTTGACTCATGATTTTTTAAATATCTCTCCACCACAACAAATTTAAGTTAGAAATGTTTTTTAATAAAAAAAAATAATATTTTACACTTATTGAGGAATTCATGAAAATTTTGCGTTGTAGTTTTGAGTTGAGAACGAAAATATAACATTCATAATTCTGATTCCAAAAAATTTTAATATCTCTTACACCAAATAATTTTTTTTTGAACATAAAATTTTTTTAAATTTATTAAGGGTTATTTTGGAATTACTTGACGGTGACTAAATTAGTAGAAAATTTAAAAATATAAAAAAAATGCAAAATGGAAATTACAATCAAAATCATTCAAGAATGAATACTTGGAAAGCATTGCAAATCTGTGCGTGTAAGCAAATAAATTTTTCAATTGGAGAAAAATTTAAAAAACCATATTGTATTTATTTTAAATTTGAGAATTTAAGGGTCCTTACTGCTGCAAAACTGCAATTTTTGAAATTATTTTCTAAAATCTGAAATTTCAAATAACGTTTGATTTGTAATAATTTGCACGCTACGAATGAAACCGCGTGTTTGTTGGGATTATAAAAACAAATGCGTTTTTATTCCATTGCACTTAATGCCCTTTCAACTTTGGCATTTTCGCACTTAAGAACAAAATACTTAAGGCAATAAAGTCAATAAGATATGAGCTTTATTTCGGGGTTTTATTGCTTCATTTTGTTATTTGATTCCTTCAAAAAGCCACAAAGAAAGCAATTCACATAAAAATGTTGACGGAGTCAAGTTTTTAAACTTCTATTGTTTGCGAATATGTTACACACATACATACAGAGAGAGAGAGAGAGAGAGAGAGAGAGAGAAAGAGAGTGTGTACAGTGTGTCAAATAAGATTAAAAACGTTCCATATCTATTATTATAAAACTTAATTTTTTAATATGTCCACTTCTTTGTACCGAGACAAGCGGAAAACACATGGAATTAATTACAACAAAAGCAGAAAGATAATAAGGACAAAAAATTTATTAAAAGAATCCTGCTCATGCCGCCCCATTCCATAGTGATCACAAAAGATTGGGTTCAAGTGAGCTGACTGATTTCCCTATTTATAATATATTATTATAACCCTTTAAGCCACTTTCAGAATTCTTTCTACATAAAAACAACGTTTAAAAATACTGGTTTTAATAAGCGATAAAATTACCCCTCACACCTATTAATTTCAAACGCGCATATTAAAATTTAATTTTAATACAAGATTTCTCAATATCTCTCCAACCAGAAATTTTTTTAATTTATTGGAGTTCATTGAAAATTTTGTGTTGCAGTTTTAAATTGAGAAAAATATTCAGGGAATATAACTTTCATGATTTGAATTCAAGACTTTCCAATATCTCTACAACCGAAACAGAATTGGCAACTAAAGTAAAATTTTTTTAGCTTATTGACGATTTCTTTTTAAATTTTGTGTTGCAGTTTTGAGTTGAGAAAGAAAAAATAAAACATAACTTTCATAATTTTTATTCAAAAAGCCTACAGATTTTTTTGTGGATTACCTAGACAATGAGGTATATCTCGTCCCGTAATAAGCGATAGTTTTTCCATGAGTTCAAAAATCCCTTAGAGAAAAAAATTTTGGTGCACCTAACAAATATTTTTCTATAAACCAAATCGTTTTTTCTGAATAAAATAACAATCTACGATGAATTATCATTCAACTAAGTTATAATTAAACCATATTTTATCCAATATTTACCCACAAATTACTTCCAAATATGACAAAAAAATATTTATATCATCAAATTTATTATAAATATGTCCCAAATATGCAAACATGTTTAGGAAATATGTCACAAATACTAAACAGATACTTATAAATATTTAATGACGTAAAAAGTTACGTCAAAACATATTTAAAATATAAAAAATTTATAATATAGGATGGAGCAACGATTCCAAACAATTAACAAATTTGTAAATTCTTCTATATATAAAACAGAAGTGATTTGAAAAGATTACAAAACAGAAAAATTTAGAAAAGCGGAAAAGACTAAGAATTAGAGGAAACTTACACTGATTTTATTGCCAAACTAATGAACAAGAGGAAAAAAATACAGATTAAAAGATTTGAAACAACGAATAACGAGAAGGGGTTTTTAACTTTGGCAATAATAAAAAGACAGGTAAATCGTTGCTTATTTATAATTATAATTTTACTAACCAAGTTGTCGAATCCATTGATGGAGACATCCTTCTTTCCTTGCAGAGAGCCAACAATTTAATAATATGGAAAAATTACAATACAAATATTTTAGACCTATTTGAATAGAGATTGTTTACTAAAAGAGTTCAGTTTAAATAGAATTCATGCAAAGGGATCAAATTTTTCACTTACGTATAAGATTTTAATATACTGGTATGTATAAAAAAAATAGAGGATTCATTAAAAATATTCGTACGCACAGTTTCATAAAAATTAAAAAAAAAAAAAAAAATAAACGAAAGGTCATAAAAAACATTTTAACAACTTTAAACACATTTGATGTCTTATACTCTCATTATACGGAAAATTTGTCAGTTGTTTCACTTTTTTGCAAACAATTGTTTGACAAACTGTATGTTTTACTCCGGTTATTTCCATATAATAATGGCAATTTCCATAATGTAATCAAATTCTTATATCACGGTACATATATTAAAGTTCTTATATCTGTACTTAAGCTGAATTATATGACGGAATCCTGCAGACGCCAACGAGCGTATGAATAAACATAAGTACATATGTAAGTATGTACATACACTTACATACAAGTATATACAATATACTATGAAAGTACTTATATATTTTAAGGCATACTAAAACTACAATAATAAAACAAGATACATATGTATGTACATATATACATACATGCCTACATAAATATATACATACATATTAAATATATTTATACGCCTTTTTGTTAAAATGTTTAATTATTATAAAAAGACGAATCAAGAAGCAATTCCCTAAAAGCTCATAACCTGACAACTAAGTCGTATGTAGGATGAAATAGAATATTTTTTTTGGAAAGTAATTTTCATGGGATACATTAAAAGTCAGCCATTTTTATGCGCTTTTTATAAATGTGTATGCATGTACTTGTATTTTTATATTTTTGTACTCAATTACCCGCTACTTGCGTATATAACCATTTGCCACAAATAGTCGTGGAATGTGAAAGGATCTTTTTTGAGAATGTGAGGGAATATTTAAGGAAATAAATTAGCATGTAAATGTTTTAATTATTCCCATGTATACTAGAAAAATTATTGGCTAGAATTGTTAGATTTTTAAATTAATTAGAAAGTGTTTGCAACTTGTAACGAAAACAGCGTTTTAAATATTTTTTTGGGAAATGTTAAATAGTTTTTATTAATTGTTTTCATTATAAAAATATATTTATAAAACGAAGTATATCTACATAATATAACTAATGATTAATAATCGCAGTGATTAGTAATTAGATTATTTTTCTATCAAAGATGAGGTAATTGATTAAATAACGATTATTTAAAACTTTGATTATGATTACAGATCATATAAAAATAATCACTATTATTTAGGATTATCACAAAATAATCACAAGGAATCAATTGTTTTTCATTGTTTGAGGAATATTTTTTTTACATTTAATGCAGATTTTTTTAAACAATTTTTTATATCCCCATTTTCCTAAGGGTATACATATAAGTACACTAGAGACCCGACTTGCGTCGTTAATGGGGACCGGAGAAACGCGACGCGAATCGAATCACATTTTTCTATATAAATGCACTGAAATTTAACTTATTGTGGAAAATATTCAAAAAAAGCAAAAAAAAATTAATTTTTGATAAAAAAAACAAGTATGAATACATTTTTATTTATTTCATTTACTTCAACACATGTTTATAATTATTATAAATAAATAAAACAGTAAATTAAGAAAAAACATAATAAAAATTAAATTCATTTACATATGTACATACATATGTACATATATTCATAAAAAGTAGATGCATTAAAAAATTTTAATTTATTTAGCTTACATTGAGCTCTCTTCAGATGATAAATCTAAACCAACAACATTTGATTGGATGGGTTTTGGGGAATAACACACTAAATTCTTACCATAACCAGACAGTAGTTCTTAGCACCACTTATATAACAAAGAAAAGGGAATTCCCCTTATTTCACGCAATTTGAAAACTTCTTAACGCACAGGCCATAAGTTGTAAAAATGCTAAAAGACAGAAAAGATGCTATATCAGGCACTACAAATGCTAAAAGTGGTAATCCACAATGCTGTAGTAAACAATTTAACCGTTTTTAGCGACTCAAATCGAAATCAAAGCGACGCAAATCGAAATCAAAACGATGCAAATTGGAGTCAAAACGACGCAACTTGAAATTGCAACGACGCAAATCGAATTTTTCCAGTTTTTAAAAAGCGACGCAAATCGAAACGACGCAAATCGGGACGACACAAGTCGGGGCTCTAGTGTATATGGTATTTTTTGTTTAAAATATATTCGTACTTTCGCTTAAGAAAATTTTTTAAGTAAACTGGAAGCGTTTTCCTTCATAAATCTCTGTGCATATTAATAAACTAAATCAAAAGTGGGCAATTAAAATTACGCAAAAGAGCCCATGCGAAGAATCTATTATAATTTTGAACCATTGTACATGGTTACAAAAGGTGTTCATAATCTGAGTCTCAATTTCTCTCTCTACCCAGTTAAATTATTCCTATGGAATTTATATTATATTTATTGTACTTCATATGCGTATTTGATTTAATTCTAGCAATATTTAAGCAATAAATTTTACATATTTCATTTGAAATTACGTAGTTCTTTTTAGCATATTTTTTTAATTTTTGAAAACATATTTTGAATTATTTAGTAGAGTAACATATGTAAGTATATCTGGCTCCCCTCATAGTGATAATAAGAAAATAAGTAAACACCTGAAGCGTTTTTCGCATATGAAAGAAATTAAGACGAAATCAAAAAGTTAGAAGTGATAAAGTTGATAAATAATATACGAATACACGTACAGAGATTGATGGACTATAGTCATCATCAATGTATCTCCTTGCCGATTGAAAGAACGTCAACTTCAGAAGGTTTCTTAGGTAAAATTAAAAAAAAATTCTAATGGGTATAACAATACATATTGATAATAGTAATGATGTGCCGGTTAAGGAAAAAGAATAATTAAAGTCATATATTTGTTAGACAATAGTGTTCATCCTTGCAACTTATAACAAAGGACATTGAAAATAATCAAAAATAATCACGAAAGTAGTCGGAATTTTGTTTTGATTACATTTGATTCTTTTTGATTTTTCTTATCATAATCACAAGTTATACCGATTATTGTGTGATTATCTGCCATTTCAATCAATTTGTAATCATAACATCTTAACTAGAGAATTATATAATCATTAGGATTATTATTTAAACCTAATTTAATTGTTTACTAGTCTGCTATGCCTTAAAATTAAACAAGGTTTAGAGATAAGGACTCATGAAATTGTTCGTAAGCTGCACTAATATATAACAGTATACCAGTATTTTTAAAAGGTATATTCGGATAACAACCTTAACAAAAAAACTACGCAACTTTTAACATTTTATTGCTCTAAAACAATTACTTAAGCTCTACCAATATTAGGCTTTGTAAAGGTTCCTGAGTACTAACAGATGTTCTATTATCGATTTAATTTTTCATTAATAGAAAAATACCTACATAAATGGGAAAAGGCCTTAATGGAAATAGACTGTTAAGCAGTAAACATCATTTAATATTAAAATGTACCCTATTTAAAATGTCCTTAACTATAAGTAGTCCTTTGGAATGCACAAAAACCGGAAAAATTATTGAAATGCTTAAACATTTAAATGGCGTTCTAGACTTACACTGTCTAACAGAAAAGCACAAAACACAATTTTGTGTTAAAAATGTATAATTTTACAATTCACCACATATACACGTATTTCTAAGAATTTTACAATTGCAAAGTTTTAAATCTCTTATATGAAAATTTTTCCTAAATAAAATGTTTCTAATAAATTGTTTTTAGAGGGTGTTTTACCTTGTCCAGCAGAAGAGTTACAAGTTTACCTTTTTCGTTTTTAAATTGCAATAATTTTTTGTTTGTTTATTATTATTATTATTATTATTATTATTATTATATGTATATATTTTTTTAAATTTCAAAAACGTTTTTATTATTATATCGCATTGAAATAGGACTCTCTTGTTGCAGCACCTTTAAAAGGGTGAATGGCTATAATTGTGCCTTCATATAATTCGTTAGAAAAAAATCTAGAAAGCAAAGTATAAACAATTTAATTAGTTTTACTTTAAAATGACGCTTCAATTCATACCTTATAAAGATAAATTTGCAAATATAAAGATATTTTTACTTGAAAACAGTTGTTGTATGGTGCCTCAAACATTTTCTACTAGGACCCAGTAAAAGAGTTATCGCTGCTAGTAAAAACATTTTACTTTATATCAATAAAAAATTCCTTGTTAAAAAAAAAAAAAATAATAATAATAAATAAATAAAAAAATTTACCTAATTTTAGTAAAATTTTTGTAACATTCTTTAAAAGTGTTGGCAGTCTTTAAAAGAATTTTTAAAAATTTTTGAATTTTTTATTTTTCCCTAAATTCTAGTTCAAGAATTTTCTTTATATTCAAAACATATTTTCTTTAGAGGAAAAATGATTGGGCAAGGGCCATCTATTCCACTAGTCTCTTAAATCGACAATAAGATGAAATATTCTTTAAAACGAGTAGGAATTTGCTGTTACATGATTTTTTTGTAAGTCAAAATTTTTTCTTAATTCTAGGAAAGTTTTGATGAAGTAGAGGAAAATATGAACTAAAATTGAAGACAACCATTTACAAAACTTTTATGAACCATTCGCGACTAAATTATTTTCTCAACAAATTTCTGTTATAATATAAATAAAAATGTGCTAATTTTAGAAAGATAAATTCTTGAAGTGAAAAAAATTTTCAATAAATGCGATAAATTCATTGAGGAAAATTAGATTTAAGCAAAATTTTCTTAGTTTAGGGAGATTTTACTTAAATGAAAGATATTTTCGAACTAATTTTTTACTTGAGTTTTGCATACGTATGCATTTTTTTCAGTGTATTTAGCCGGCTTAAAGTATGAATTTTTCATGTCCTTTGCACAGATATCCTTATTGTCAAATTGGACAAATCTTAGAAAAATTTTTTTATAAATCTGTTAGCGAAATTCATCCTTCACGTCAAGTTTACGGTCGCCATAATCGTCCAACGGAGCAACTTATTTCATTGACTGTGCTCTGAGTGATAATACGCATTCCGCAAAATGTTGCCACCATTTGGAGATGTGTGTAACTTTAGGGGACATTGTGTGTGAAAATTGGAAATCCGTATTATACCATCTACGAGTTGGCCGAAATCTTACTCAAAAATTTATGGCTTCAAATTCACTTTTCAATAAAATCAGTTTCATTGATAATAAAAACATTTTTCTTTGCTTTATTTTAATTCAAATTTATGAACATAAAAAACCGAAGGGTACATGCATTGTATTTAACAAGACAGAGAGAGAGAGAGAGAGAGAGAGAGAAATATCAGAGATCTTTTGTTATTCCTATGTGTAACGTCTGCCAAATTCCATGTTAAAATAGTCAAAGTTGTGTTTTCTTTCTAATGAAAAGGGCTTGCAAAAAATCTAATGCTTTTTCAACATTTTTATAGATGATATAAAAATTTCTTCGATTGTGTTAAATATATTAAGAAACATATTTTCAATAAGCATTATCATGTCAAGACGCCACCATATAAAATTATTGTAGTAAAACAAAATAAAACTTATAAAAGGAAAAATATTCCCATAGACATGAAATCAACAAATATGTATAAACTAGCGGATCAGGCGAACTTCGCCTCGCCCCAATTTTAAGCCTTCAGACAAACTTTCTATTTTTTCATTTGAAAAGCCATTAAGGAATAATTTCAAACAAAATTTCGTACAAAAACTCGATTTTAGATTTTTCCAATTTTCCGAATTTTCCGGAGGGATTTTCCGAAATTATCTGCCATAAAAACCTTCTCCTCGAAAATACGGACAACTGACAAAAAGTTGTACAGAAATCGGCCAAGCCGTTCTCATTTTATGAATTATTGGATTTTGCCACGCCCCTCCGCCCACAGACCGAAAATAAAAAAATCAGACTTCACAGTGTCACCCGCCCGAGTATTCTGAAGGTCAAAATCGGCCCAGCCGTTTTGGAGCCATTACGTTACATACATACATACATACGTACACACATCCTATTTTATATATATATATATATATATATATATATATATATATATATATATATATATATATATATATATATATATATATATATAGATATGGGTGCATGTACGAATGCCTGTAATACCCAAACGTTAAATGTGTGCGTACATACATAAATTATGTATAAATACATATATTGATATTCACCAGAAATAAATTGAGAATTAAATAAAAACTAAAATTAGCCATCATGTTAAATAATAAAAGCATGCGTCTATACACTATTAATGTTTGCTGTTGCTAAATTAGTTTTTGGGAATACAAGTAACGACTGATATTTCGATTAGATTTTCTAATTAGTTTTGCTACTAGTGATTTCCACAGAGTCTTCTATGTGTGTGTTTAAAGTTTCACAACTTTAAATTAAAATATGACAAAGAAAAATATTTTGAATAGCAATGAAACTGGCCTTATGGGATAGATAGTTTTATGTCATTAATATTTTAATATAATTTCCGCCATGAGGCTGTTGACGCAATGTGGAGATACAATTTTCACACAATATTCGCTGTAATTTAGGCTGAAATTTAAGATGTTCAATAGTCTCTGCTTAGTTGGCAGAGGCCCCAAAGCAAATAGTTTATTGGCAATAGATTACACTATATTGGTGACAAATTAAACGGGCCATTACATGAAATTATTCCTTCAACATATTTTTTTAGAGGAAATTAATTAATAAATTCAAAATTTTAATATTTTGTCAGCATGGCTCCAGAATGGGCGTAGATAAGCTAGTCTGGCGGGATTAAAACAACCCATAAAAATTTGACAACCCAGAGAATTTTTTAATATTGTGGAATTTTTAATAAATGACACAATTTTCGTATTCGTTAAGGGGTTGTAGACCCCCAACAAAAAAAAAAAAAAAAAAATTAAATAAAATTCCTAGGTGCTGTAGACCTCCTACAAAATTCCGTAGCTACGCCTATAGGAGTCCATTCGTTATACATTGAAAACCCGAACCAACCACACAGCCGCTGTCAGCTGCCAAATATATTAAAAAAAGATATTTTTGCCAACTAAATGCTAAGAACGTGTAGTAAAACTCCCTTTATATTTTAAAAACGTTCCCATACGAAGTTATTCAACTTTGATTTCAATTTTCTGTAAAACATTTCGACTATATTTTGCTACTTTTTGTAAATTTTTTCATTTCTTTTATGCTTATCTAAGCTTAAATCCAAATTATTTGAAAAAGGATATATGAGAGATACCCAAGTCCTTGAGGAATTTTTTTTTTCAAAGCTGAAAGATTTTTTTGACTCGATAATACGATTTTCTTCACTATGTATATATGTGTTCCGGCTAAGCAATATTCTGTTATTTGTAAAAAATCTTGCTATTCATAAAATAAAAATATCGAAGAAACTTTTGAACTAAAATTTATTTCGTTAAGAGATTCCAACTTTTATTTTCATCATTAAAAACATTGAAAAACAACTCCTTGAAGTATTCTGCACTACCGATAATTTTACAATAAACTAGCGAAAAAAACTGAATGGGGCCGACTATATATAGTTTTACATTAGGTTTGATCTCAAATCGAGAGTAAATTGAAATAAACTTCTTTCTCAAATGCACATATAAACATATACTGAGTGTCATTTTTCAGTTGAAATGAGTCAAAATATGTAAAATACGAGCACTTTAATAAATATTTAAAATCAGCTTCAAATCAAATTTCTAAAAGTATGAATGAATATATTTAACCAGTAATAAGTTTTTATATTTTCCTTAGGGAAATATGAAGTTTGACTTAAAAATAAAATTTTTATAATGAATTGAACCTCAAACTCTTTCATACCCAGTAAAACAGCTTCTACAAAATTAGTGAAAATTGTAAAATATGATGCGGAAGTAGTGCGTGTTCGTAGCGTTTGCAATGACTTTACCTCAGGCTTGTCATTGGAGGATGACGTATTAAATACTATATCTATTTAAGTTGAAATTGAAGATGCAAAACTTTAAAATTGATAATAATATTGCAAGTGGGATATATTGTCATAAGGCGTGAGGGCTCCTTTTTGTTCACTCACAAAAGGACTTGTTTCTGTTCAATATTAATTTCGATTTCTTATTATTAACTTATATCATCTCAATATGAAATGGAATTTAAATTTCTTTATTTTCTCCCTTTTAATATAATTAAGGTGTAGTTTTATGTGACATTTAAAAAAAGAAACTTGATGCACGAAATCTTTTTATATTTGCTAATAAAACAGAGAAACATGCGTGTTATGTAGAATGTTATGGCATCAAAGTCATAGAGTAGTTTTGATAAATTTTTTCTTATTACACTTTCTTCTTCACATCATCATTTGGTAAAAAGGAATATCTCAATCAATATAAAAGACTTTTGGAAAATCCTAAAAAAGCTGTTTATTTTTCTTTTTTATCACTCTAAACTTCTTCGAAATGTTGTCTTCTCTAAAACTGATAATAATTTAAAATTGTTAAAACAGTTTGGTGTGGCCCTATACTCCCCAGAGGAGTAAGAGGAACATATATAACAGTTTGGTTAACAATACACTGGTGTGCAGGTCAACTAAAATGCACTCAACTGTTAGTTTCTTATCTTATAAAGAGTATATACTTATTTCAGCGAATGTCAAGGGTCCTTTCATAAACCAAAGGACCTTTAGCTCCGAAAAATTATATTTATTAGATAAACTTACATTCGCCTGTATTATTTTATTAAAAGATTTCCTTTCAACATATAGAATTAAGTGAGGGCTAAGAAGTTGCAATAAAATTTTCAAATTAGAAACAACTGTTACTGTCACATAATGAGTTCTTTGTGCTGTTTAGGGAAGTTTCTTCAAACCATAAATTTTTTATTTTTTATAATTAAACTTTTTGTTTCTTGATATAAAAATGCCGGGCTGTCTAAATGGGTTGACTACTTTAAATACCTGAATGAGAACTTTAAAAATCGCAGCATCAATAAAATTAGAAGCGATCACTGTACTGAGACAAAAATCGAACTAAATTTTGCAGAATGGGGTGTAAAATCTAAGAAAAATCTATTATTTTACAGCTGAAAAAAACCGCATTAGCTCTGGTGGCAATTTCCGTTAAAATAAATGATTTTACTTTGCTACAATTCTTAATACATATGTATACCTTCTTAATACATAGAAGAATTATTATTCAAATTAACTAATAAATTTATAAATTTATGATTTTATTCCACCTTTATTTTGATTAATTTGAAATGTTAAAAATGTTAGAAATAATTAATATACCATTACCATAGAGAATGCATTTCAAAAGAGATATACTAGATAATTTAGCTCCAAGTTATAGGCATTTAATTTACAAAAGCAAAAACGGACACAAAAAAGAAAAATATTTTATAAATTTTTTTTTACTTAAAAAATTTCATTTATCAAAATTTGTTACTCCACATATTCTCCAAACAATCTCTACATATATAAAAATTACGTGTATGTTCGTGATCGCTAAACTCAAAAACTACTGAACCGATTTTGACCAAATTTTATATGCATGCTCTATGGGCCGTGAGGAGTGTTTCTGTGTATTTTGAAGTTCGTCCGACAGATGGCGCAATATTTCGTTTTTTTGTGTTTTTGCACCGTAACTCAAGAACTACTGGACCGATTTTGACCAAACTTTATATACATGCTCTACGGGGCGTGAGGAGTGTTTCTGTGTAGTTTGAAGTTCGTACGACAGATGGCCCAATATTTAATTTTTTTTTTGTTTGTTTTGCCCGACAGAGATTAGCGCGATAAGAATATGCTGCGTTTTGCTGAAGGCGTCGGGTCCTTAATCAGCGTGTAGTGGCGTTAAGTAGCCCGATACCGGTATTTGAACAATAATTGCTATGTGCACTAACCTTTCATTCTCTTCGAAATATCAATATGCCATGACTTTGCAACGAAACCAGACTTGCAGTGAAAATAAAATCTGAAGGCAAAACAACGTTTGCCCGGGTGAGCTAGTAATATAGAAAAAACTTTAAAATTTTTCATGTATGAAATTCAAAAATGTTTATTCATTTGAAACATTTTTTTTTGTTGATTTTGTTTGAAATTTAATTGAATATTTTTAATTTCCTGATAAAGACACCCACAGGTTGTAGAAATATCGAACAATCAGAAATAAATATATTGTTCAAAAAAGAGACCTCAAACTCAAAAAAATAATTCAATCGACTAATAAATTTACATAATACGAATAACATTATCATTTAAACTGGAAAACTATTATTCCATCGTTGAGGTGATTTTATAAACTAGCTGCTGTGTCATGACACAATTTTAAAAATATCATTACTTCAAAATATATGATTTTTGCGACAAGAAAGGTCAAAGGTGTGACCGTGTCCAATGCCTATCGCAATAAGGGAGCACTTATTTTGATCCTAAAAGATTTAAAAATCAAGTGTTTTTTCCCCATTACAAATTTCTTGGTAATTTAAAAAATTATGATGTTTTCAACAAAAAACCACTGTGCATAGTGCCTCCACAAAGCTATGGCCAATAATGATACTAATTTTTAATAAAATATCTTTCTTACCTTAAAAGTTATGATGTTTGTAATAAAAACAGTCGAAAACAGACACTGTGCACAGTGCCGCGTCTAATCTATGACCGTGCAGAACATGTATATTGAAGCTAAAGGAGTTTCCTTTCAAATGCTTTTTAAAATTTTTAAATATCTTTATCAGTTCAATAGTTATGATTTTTGCAACGAAAAAGGTCAAAAGGCTCCACTGTGTGTCAGTTGCATGTTATAGAGTTTGAACTGATTTTGATCGTGGTTTATACCACCATTTGTAGAACCCCTATACAAAAAATTCTTTGCCAAGCAATATACTTTTGTCAATATTTTACTTTAGTTCATCTTGCCATGATCGAATATATTCATTCCTATGACATTGAAATAAAATACAATGACAGATTCTTTCTATTGAGGTCGCTTTAATTGACGTAAAAAATATTTCTGATATGACATTTAGTTTTGAAGAAAATTCTTCAGATTTAAAACATATTTACAATATCTGTCAAATCTCACTTTTCCATTTGCTTTCAATCACGAAACTCATTAAAAATAAATACACATCATTCTCTGATGGAATCTGATTAGTGAGTGTTGAACTCAAGCCCATAGAGCGAAATTATGTTCATTTGATTAAATTTCTAATGCCATCATTTTTGACATTCTTAAGGTCACCTTGAACATGAACTCATTTGATTTTGTGTACGTCACACCTACAAAGTAGCATATTGACTACTAATGAATTGTTAACCATTTCGGCTAATAGGTAAACATAGTTTTGTTAATTAAGGCATTTAAATAATGAATTCTAAAAGGATACTCTGGGTGAAGGGAGGAGGTATCAGTAATTAAGACCTTGTTTTGTTTGTATACGAGATTTCTCTACCAACTGACAAAGCCAATTGTCTAGGGATCGCAATATACGTTCAAAATATTTATCCATTATTGTGGAGGGATTGCTTAAAGTTAGTACTAGTAAGTATGCGTCACGTAGACGTGCAGGATGAAAAATCGAATTTTTTTGGATTTTTGGCAGGTTGGATGAACAATTTAACAGGCACATATGTACACATTTTAAATGAGAATTCGAGGCAAATGGTTATTAAAGTTGGCGGGAGAGAAAAAAAATTACCGCAATATAAAGGACGCACAGTACGAAATGATAATGAAAATTTACCAAAAACACTATATAAAAATTATACATTTAAAATAAAGTTACAATAATTAGCTCTTGTTTACTGTGGGCTTAGCTGTTTATATATCGATATAAAGTTGCAATATCTGTTTTTTTATATCGATATGTCAATATTTAAATATGCTCTGGGTATCTTCTTCAAAGGAAAAATTATATTATTTAATTGAAAAGAGAATAAAAAAATTAAAAAAAATCAAACAAGTTGTAAAATTTCAGCTCAAAAAATTACTGAAAGTGTATTGAAATATTAATGTAGTAGTAAATTAAAAAAATCTTTTAATGGATAAAATCCTAAACAGCAAATACATGGGATTTCTTACCAACACTTATTGGTATTGTTATTTAAAATCATATACTTTTTGTATTGTTTCTTTATACAAATGTGTTTTATATACGAGGTTGATATTGTTCCAACACAAGGAGCTGCCTAAAAGTGTTACAGAGCCGACACACGCACGTCGTTGTGACCATCTAAAATATGTATGTATTTGTTCCCCTTTGCTAGCGTAATAATTGGCTTCTACTCCCGTTTAAATTTTTTTTAACTAAACTGACAAATTCAGTATTTGAACTTGAGTCAGACAAAAAAATATTCATAAAACTTTTATAAATAAGAAAACCTTAACGCTGGAACAATTATGAATAATGTAAAAAGTCGAATGCTTATTTTTTAGTCATTCTGCTATCAATGGTTTTCTACCAAAATGAGTTTGAAAAAGTTTGATTGACGAGTCATCTAGCACGTGTATGTTAGACCATCCAGCCAAACGTACAAGGACTGATGTCAAGCATTTTGGTAATCATGTCGAAGTGTGTCTCTTTATAGTCTCTGGTTCGAATTTTTGAACCCATTTTTATTGTGAATTATTCAAGAAAACAAAAGTTTGTGTCAAAATGGAAAATACATTAAATCTGTTATTGTCATGAAATATGACATCGACAACTTTTACCATTTAAATATTTTCCATTACTATTAATGTATTCCGTTTAAGACTTATTTATTTTGGTTAAAAATTTTCTTCTTATGATTTCTTTGTACTCAATTTAACAAAGTGTTTGGTGTTTTTACTTCCTACTCTATAGCAATCAGCCGTCTTGTCATGTGTAAAATCTTATTTTATTTTCAATTCTATTTAAGTCTTTGGTTTAAATCCCTTACAGATGAAATCTCATAATAATTGAGTACAAATACCAAAATTATCTAAATTTTGTGTATAAAATTAAATTATTTATGTATATGAAAAATATGTCAATAAATTTTTTTCAATTATAACAAATTCCACAGAAATGGTCAGGCTTTAGGATAATGTTTGTGAAAATGTGCATTTGACTGTGTACGAATTCCAGTCAATTTGCATTCAATCAATTGAATTATTTCGGTTTCATTATTATGTTCAAATATTTTGCAGAGAAAACACAAATAACTAATCATCTAAGTTTTAAATAAATTTTCTATTGAAAAACGCTGGTATTTTACCTTTTACAAAATCAGCAAAATATTTGTCAATTTGATTTTTTGCACAAAAAAAAAACTTATATTTGAATGACAGTGATGAGTTCTTAATATTTGTATAATAATAGCATCTATAAAAAAAGTTCTATAACAAATTAAACAATTAATAGACTTATTAGCCATGACGACTAATTGGAATCAATTGAACCACTCTTACCTGGTTTAATATGCCCTTAAAGACTAAGAAATATCAAACCTTTATTAACAATGAAATAAAATTCCAATTTGAGAAAGAAAATACGCCCCCAAAATACATTTGAAATTCTACAGCAAATAGAAAATTTAATTTAATTGGAAAATTAAATAAGTTTCCAAACATTTTTGGATGTCCATTAAAAATTTTTACGTCGTTACATACAATACAAGGCCCTAAAAATAAAAATTAAATAAGACCTAAAATCAGGCCAAAAATCTTTGAAGTTTCTCTTTCTCCTTTCCTTTGGAATTTTATTTGATTTTGTGCGTGGAAAGTTATATCCTGGAGGTTCTTTCACGAGCTTAAGAAAGTATTGTTTTTGTAAAAAGCTTCACGAAATGCAGGAGTATATTTTGCAACTGGGAAATAAAATAAATTTTACCGAACAAAAACAGAACATATCATACATAGGGGTTACATGATCTCCTATCGAATTCGATAAGCAAAGTTAAGCCCAATAATCGAATGTTGTACACTTTAATCGTTGTTTAACATGGAAAACCACAATGAATGGAAAAATGATCCAAATAAAATGTGAATTAATTAGCTTTTAAAAATCGACTCTAAAACCACAGGAAGTCTTGCTTTTACCACAAAAAAGCACAAAAATTAAGTTTTATCAAACTCTGGGTGGGCTTAAGCAATTAATAGTTCTAGGGCCTAAGATTTGTTGTTTATAAAATTTGCACTGCAGATACAATTGAGAAAAAAAAAATAATAATAAAAAATGTATTCTAACCTTAAGCGGGCCTGCAAAGTTATTCAGGTTCAGAGTTCTATAAGCTTTTTCTTATAAAAATTAATTTGATTCCAAACACGTACATTTTCATAAAAAGAAATCTATATATTATTTATTTATAAATACTTTTGGTTCAATTATTGTAGTGGTATTTCGTTTTTCATTTAATATTAATGGAGACAAATTTCATTTCCTTCCTTTAGTAAGTTGTGACTTTATTGCTTTTTATCGTGTTATTATTATTACGTGAATAAAACATCTGTTAATATAATAATAATATTAACGAGCTCGTTATTGACGTTTTCCTTAAACACCAGCTGATGAATTAGTTTTCTTAAACGAATTTATATACGAGGGTTACCTTTTGAATTTCATATTAATTCAAACAGTATTTCTCTGTTTAGTTAAAAAAATCTTTCTAATGCTTTGTTTCGCAACACATCATTGTTCAGCTTGACGTATAAGTAATGCTTTATAAAATTTCTTAACAAATTATTGCTCATACGACCAAGGGGATCAGTATAATAATAATTGTTTATTCAATATTAAGGACTCTAATTTTTAAAACAGGTAAGTTTCTACAAAAATACTGGGCATTCATTTTATATTTGAATTTTTTCTATATGAATTTATAATGGTTTTTTTTGTTGCCAAAAACACAATTTGAATTTTTTTTAGTTTCGATTTGAGGAAATTTGGTATATTGCTCCCGTATGCGAATTATATGACGCTTAAGCGAGTTGAAAACCATTTATGGTTTCATTTTTACAAACCTTCTAAAGTTCTTGCGATTAGTTTGGGCGATTTTGTGAACAATTAGTAACAATTAACACTGCAGAACTTTGGAACGTGTCATCATGCTGAAATAAATAACTAACTTAAATGACGCAACTTTTTGTTGCAAGCACGAAAACATACTTTGTTCTCCAAAATCCTGATTTTCTTACAGCAAATAGACAACTTTCATATCTTTATTTGCTAAAAGTTTTAAATTAGAGTTTCAATGGGGTCAAAAGTTGTGACTATTTTTATTATTAATTTATATTTTTTTCGTATAAACTATTGGATTCAACATTTATTTTTGCTTTAGATTCCGAAAACTATTTTTTCTTGCAACTTAAAATGTCAATGTTCAAAATATAAAACTAATGGATTTATATAAAAAAAATGTTAATTAAGAATAAAAAAACTTAAAAACAGAACTGAAAATATTCGGCAAATAAGGATATAACAGTTGTCTATGTGTTGTAAAAAATAATGAAAACATGTTTGAAAACAAAGGATTTTTTTTTGTAATTTTAGAGGTCTTTGCAACATGAATAAACATCATTTAAATAAGTTAATTAAAGATAAAACTTATAACAATTTTTACAGAAACCATTTCCATTTGAATCCGATAACGCGTTCCAAACTAAGTTTAACCAAAAGGTTTGACATGTCCAATTTATATATCAAGTGACGCGTGAACAGAAGGAAAATATGTGTAATAATTCTTAAAGGAATTGTAGAGGGACAAAAGCTTGACTGGATCGAAATAACTTGGAATTACCTAGTATTTTTACTGAATTCCTGGAACAACTTGAAAAACTTGCGAAATATTCTTCAAGTTTTTAAACTAGAACTATGTAGTGAATTTGTCCTCTTCCCTACAAGGGAAGAATGGTGCGCAAATCCAGGATGGCTAAGAGATGGATCTCAAATGTGGTACACGGACGGTTCAAAAACGTTCTAAGGAGTTGGGGCGAGAATAGTGGGGCCTATTTTCCAGGCGGAACTTTACGCGATACTGGAAACTGTGGGGATCCTATCAGAGAGAGGACACAGGGGAATACGGGTTAAGATATTCTCGGACAGCCAATCGGTTCTTAAGGCCCTGAGTGGCTGTACGTACAGTTCCAGATTATTACTGGAAAGCCACAGCAGACACAATGACCTGGCGACTCAAAATCAGATTAATCTGATATGGATACCAGGACATCAGGGGCATGCCGGGAATGAGATGGCCGGACATCTGTGCTAGCAGAGGGGCTGAGGGGAACTTCATTGGACCCACACCTTCTTTTGGGTTCAACAAAAGTCTCCTTAAGAGGGAGATTTCGAAATGGACATCGTCCAGGATTGCACAACATTGGAATGACATCAATGGATTATGTGACTCCAAGAAATTCCTACGCTTTGACGCTGGGATGGCGGATCTGGCTTTAAAACTGGACAGAAAAAGCCTACGGACGCTGCTAGGGGCGCTCACAGGCCATTATACCTACAAAGCCTACCTATACAAAATGGGCTTATCTGACACGAACATCTGCAGATTTTGCGGTGAGGAGGAGGAGTCGATGGTACACTTGATAGCAAATTGTGGGACATTGGGCCACAGAAAACACAGGACTCTACATGCATATACGCTGAGTGAAGATGATCTGCTAACGCTCCTATTGAAGGAGTTGATCCTATTTGCGAACGTATTGGACGGCTAGGGACAGGGGAAGAACAATAGATCAAAAATGGTCGCAGTGCAAAAGGCCATTCTGGGCCAAATCCCCAATAGTAATACTTCGGTACTCTAGAAACTAGCAAATGTGCCTGCCTAAATTTTTTGTGCATGACAGAATTTTTCTTTTCGTTAAAGTGCTATAGGCCGGCCCCTTCAGAAAAATTCCCTGATTAAACCATCCTATAAACTATGTAATTACTTATTTCACTTAGAAAGGCGAACACGAAAAAGTTTTAATTTTCAAATATTCTTTAAATATATCGCAAATGTACTGTTTAGCTTTTCGTTTACAGTTTGCGAGAATTTCTATCCTTTACCTTCCGCTTAATTCTAGGAAATTTTTCATAAAATTATGAAATTATGAAAAGTATGAACTTAAATTGTAGACCATCATTTAAAAATTGTAAGTAGGAAAAAATTCTATGAATTGTCCGTGAGTAAGTCACTTCCTAAATTAATTTTTATTTCAATACAATACAAATGTCCTATTTTTATTGCATTTGTCGTGAAAAGTCGGAAATCATTTTTTAAATTCAATTACTATTGCATTTAAATTGACAGTCGCAATTATTGGCGGAAGTTTATTTAAAGAACGAAAATTTGTGACTTATTTTGTAGATTTTTTAATTGTATGTATTTTTTTGCTTTAAGTGAACAATTTTCATAATTAGTTTGTTCATTGTTTATTACTTTGGGTTTTGGCTACATTTTTCTCTAAAAATTTTATATCGAATTTAGATAAACACACATACCTGAACGCTTGGGGCAATATTCAGTAAATGGAAAATATTAAAAATTCTGCTTACCTGGAAATAAAATAGAAAGGAAGAATTAATGAACAACAATTTGTAAAAATCATATACAAAGTGAGAAGGAAAATGTTAAAATCAAATGTACCACTGGAGCTAAATTTTTGCAAAAATATAAAATGATTAATGATTGATTGATTAATCCTTTCTTAACTTAAAATACTTTAAGAATATTGGTCTACCAATTTATTATAAAAAAGTCAAAAGTGCCTTCGAAATGAATTTCACTTCTAATTCTAGTTTAAACTTAAAGAAGGAAAAGATGATACAGGGTACGTCTGCAACTTCGATGAAAACAATGTCGAATAAAAAAGGATCACAATTAAATCGACAAGATTAACTTCAAAGAATTTTTAAATTATTTTTTAATTATTCTAGCAACACATAATTGGGGCATTAACAATATTTTAATCAAAATTTATTTTTTAATTTATGCCATTATATTATCATTACTACTATAGTATAATGTTGAATATGATTGTTTGAAAAATATTGTAAGAACTAAAATTTTTGTTGCATGTTTGAAATAATTTTAATATTATATATTAATGAATGCTCTTCGAACATGATTTGGCTAAAGAGTACTGATGATTTGGTTTGCTGCTGAATGAAGTAGCATTGACTACAAAGCAATTTGTGACTAAGAACCTGGGTTCGATCCCTGTTCAGCAAAAGTTATCAAAGTCATGAGTTTTTCTGATTTACTCGTATGTTAGTGTGGTTGTTGGACCGTTTAAGTGATGTAGGCATAGCACTGGTCACTGAACAATATCGGCAGCGATTGATTCTCTCGTATACTAATGAACACTACATCACGGTGGCCTCGTTCGTCCGTAATGTTAGTAGAATCGTCGGCGAAAACAATTAATAAAATAGCTACACATACACCTTAGGAAACTTAATGCAATAGAGTTTCGACAAACATCAAAAATATGTTTGTAAAGACATCTCACATAGTTATAATGATTGTAATAAAATCTATATATATATATAAAATAGGATGTGTGTATGTATGTATGTATGTATGTATGTATGTAACGTAATGGCTCCAAAACGGCGGGGCCGATTTTGATGAAATTTTCAGGGAACCTTCAGAATACTCGGGCGGGTGACACTGTGAAGTCTGATCTTTTATTTTCGGTCTGTGGGCGGAGGGGCGTGGCAAAATCCAATAATTCATAAAATAAGAATGGCTTGACCGATTTCTGTAAAACTTTTTGTCAGTTGTTCGTATTTTCGAGGAGAAGGTTTTTATGGAAGCAAATTTAGGAAAATCCCTCCGGAAAAGTCGGAAAATTGGACAAGTTGAAAATCGAGTTTATGTATGAAATTTTGTTTAAAATTATTCCTTAATGGCTTTTTAAATGAAAAAATAGAAAGTTTGTCTGAAGGTTTAAAATTGGGGCGAGGCGAAGTTCGCCTGGTCCGCTAGTATTTAATAAAAACATTAGGATAAATATTAAAAATGTTTTCTTTGTTGTGCCCTTAGCTGTTCACATGCAGACATTTCCTTGATGGGTACACCAAATCGTCAGTGAAGTTCAACTATGATTGTTTCAACAATTAGTTGGGAAGAACATCACGAAATAATAAATTTCAATATTAAGTATAAAAAATAGTTTTAAATTATGATTCTATCAACCAAGTTTTTTTTCTTTAATGAATATGAAGGGTATTTTTGGTAAAATCACAATCATAAAATAAACTAAAACAGGGGAAGATATTTTTATTATCAATGAAATTTTAATTTGAATATGACTTCGACATATGGTTGTTGCGGGTTGAGCGCACATGACGCAATCTAGAAGTCCAATTTTCATATACTTTTCGCAGCAGTTGCGGCCTTATTTCGCTACTAATTCGCCAAATGTTTTGTTCTAAGTGTTTTATGGACGTATATAAACGATTTATTATATTACCAAGGAATATAATCTAATAGAGTTAAATTGCACGATATCGGCGACCAATTTACAGGATCACAATGCGAAATAATTCGTTTGTAAAATATTTCTTTGAAATTTTTAAGAATTTTGAAATTGTTGCCTGGCGCGAATATTCGCATGTTTATTCTAGCAGCAGGACTCTTTAATTAAAAGAAATACTTTTTTTAATTTTATTTTTCCAATATTTATAAAAAACTTCAGCAAGCATTGTTAGGAAAATTTTAATTTATTTTATTAAAATATTTTTTTTAGAATTAATTGAATTATTTTTTCGAGTTTTCGGTCTTTTTTTATAAACAATATATGTATTTATTTTTCCATATTTCTCCACCCTGTGGGTGTCTTCATCAGGAAATTAAAAATATTTAATACAATTTTAAAACAAAGTCATAAGAAAAATCTTTTAAATATTTTTAATACAAAAAATTGACAAATGAGGAAACGAATAAACATTTTTAAATTTCATACATGAAAATATTTAAAATTTTTAAGTAATTTTTTTCAAAGTAATTTTTTATGTATGAAATTTAAAAATGTTTATTTATTTCCTTCCTCATTTGTCAATTTTTTGTATTGAAAATATGTAAAACATTTTTCTTCTGATTTTGTTTTCAAATTTTATTATATATTTTTAATTTCCTGATGAAGACACCCACAGGGTGGAGAAATATTGAAAAATAAATATATTGTTTATAAAAAAAGACCTAAAACTCGAAAAAATTATTCAATTAATTTATAAAGATAAAGGTCGAATACAATTATCAATGTATAAAATTTTTTATTAAAATAAAATTTTCCTTGCGATGAACGTCAAAGATCTCCCGAAATATTGGAGAAATAATATTAAAAAGTATTTTTTTTAAATACAGTAAACTGCCGCTAAAATAAATATAGAAGTATTTTTGGCTCTTTTAATTTTTCCGTCCAAGTTAAAAACTATAATTGTTTTCTAGCGTAACTGGAAAATTTTTCTGGAGGGGTTTAGAAGCCTTTAAAGGAAGACGAAAATTATTTCATGTATTATAAATTCTATGAGATGGAAAGGTTATACTATGGGGAGGGAAGGTGTCTAAATTTGTTCTAGGTGTGGCCTAACACTCCCCAGACAGGCCTATTTAAGCCCATGATTACAATTAAACAACGATTAAAATGTCATTATATTACAAAAAATTTTAATTGTGCTAGAACTGTAATCGATGTTCGTTTAAATTCTATAATTAAGTTTTCAATTGTAAAACGTTTTCTTTCTTCCGAGTCGGTTCATTTATTACGACCAGCAAATAACAACGAGAAGATTTTCATTCATGCTTCATTTGCTCAACAATTTAAGAAATACTTTTTATTTTTTACAATTTTATCTTCTTGCCACTGAGCCGACGACTAACACTCATATCTTGAAAGTATTTCTATTTTATCCATTTTCTGCTTTTAATAAACCAATTGAAAATAATAAAAACTTCAAAGAAAGAAAAACTTTCTTATTGCTAAATTGCAAAATTTAGAATCTTAAAAAAAATTTAAAACAAAAAACATCATGGATATTGAGTAAAATTATGAAAAAAAAACACAAGTTTCACAAGCATAAATTCATGAATAATTTGTTTTACTACTTGATTGTTTAAACAGAAAACAGCAAAGTTCTTAAGGGAATTTTGTGTAAAAATATAAGATACTTATATAAAAGATATTATGAATTTTTCTTCTTAAGCAGAAATGTGAATAGAGGAATGGGAAGGCAGTACGAGTATTACTTTCTTGGAAATTAAATGTAAAAGTTTTTGGGTTATTCTTGATTTCGCTATTTTTCCATACTTTGCAGAAAAAATAATATTTACAGGGTGGTTTTTTTTGCTTTGGTTTTCGGTTATAGGAAAAGAAAAAAATTTTAAAAATATTATAAAAATATATTAATTGATTAATTTCTCCAGTTTTAGAACAATTATTTAGTTTTTGTTGCATTTTTGTTAAAAAAAACAATAAAAATGGGTAATATAAAATTTTAAAAACGTATAGAATTGCAACCTTGTTGCAATGGTCTTGCAAAAATGCAACTTTATTAAAATGAAAAAGTGTTGTATATTTCGTGCAAATATGCAACTTTGTATTAACTTTTGGCAAAATGAAGAACAGATTAGTGTGTTTTTTTTTCTATAAAAACTAATTTAATGAAAGTGGGTAACAAAGTAAACATAAATTTGCAATAACCTTACAATAATGTTGCAAAATTTCAATACTTTTTCGAAGCCTTAGAAAAATTAAATAAAAATTGTTGAGTTGAACTGCTCAAATGGATATAAATTTTTCTTATGGGCTCGAGTCCAAATTTTATCAGGCTTCTTAGGGAAATGATTTTTATTAATTTGTAATGTATTTCATGATTAAAAAGGATATAAAAAGTAAATTTTATTTGAAAACTCATAACAAATCAGTAGACATCTGGAGTCTTTTGAAATAATAATAGTTGTAATTACGTGTAAATAATTATATAAAAATTAATAATAAGCGTAGTTTTTGAAAGCATATCAATTTGCAATTACTTTGCTATGGTTTTACCAAAAACGCGAACGGAAATCGCCTTAATTTGCATATATGTATATAAATTTGTATGCAGCATAATATCAATGGTGTGGATAGTTGAAATTTGCAACATATTTCTTTTGCAGTGAAAAAATACAACGATATTTTGCAACATTAACTTTTTTCGTATTTAAGTTTTTTCGTATATCTTTTTCCAACTGAATGTCTACAATAAGTTTTAGGACAGTTTTACAATACCCTTTGAAATGGAAATATAAAATAATAACATGTTACGACTATATATTGATACACTAAGAACCATAAAACCCAATTTGACTAAAATTATGTCCATTTATTTAACACTACATGCAGTTTAACTAAAAACACTAACTTAACTACATTAACTGATTATTTTTTCACTTAAATTCGTTCTATATTTTTCCATTAAAACCCATTAATAATAATGAATTCTGATAATTAATAAACTAAATGGGTTCAATTAACTATATATTTAGTTTTCACTTTGTATTTGTGTATAAATATATAAAAAAATGGGGACGATTCACTCAATTTCAATGAATTATGGCTCATTTTATTTACAGCACATTTAATAAAATTTGTAGGGACTAAAAACGTAATTATTTATCTTAAAGAATTCTTAAGAAAAATATTTAATAATTACATTTCGACCAAATTTTTCTCGAGCTACTCATGTTAATATAAGTAGTTCAGCCTCCTTTACTTTTGCTACAAAACTAATACACAGAAGAAAAATTATTTAAACCTTTTGCTCAATTACATCCCTTAAACATTTATGATTTTATTGTAATTAAAACTTTAATTGTTTCAGTTAATATTATTTATTAAATTCATTCTTCAAGATATTCTCCAAAATAACTATACAAAAAAGAACTTATTGTTTGCTGTTTGCTTGTTTTTATAAACTTTCTTTTTCATTTTGCCTTATAAGCACATTCATTGTCACCCAAACGGCGATTCATTGTAAGAAGGTGTTAGAAAAATACCAAGTCGATTATAGTTTTTTGTTGTATTAGGTTTGTATAAAAGTTTCTAAAACTATTATTATAGTTATTATGTTTTTTTGAACTGACCTTCGTAGACTAGTAGGTAGTGTACTAGAATCGTAGTGCGAAGGTCCCAGGTTCGAATCCTGCCGCAGAACTCTGGCAGTTTGTAATTGATAAGTAAAGGGAGCATACAACAAGCCTCCACTGGCTTCAGTGTATGTCATATGACATGGGCTATCACACCCCTCCAATCAACCTAACTTAACCTAACCTAATCAGAGCATGGCTAGAATGCTTTAACACATCAAACAATTTATATTCGATATGAATCTAAAAGCAACACAACAAACGATTTACTATCAATATAAATTTTTTTTTATTTTTTTCTCCCTTCTATAATATAATTACATGCTCTCTCGATGGTAAATTGGAAAAGAAAATCTTTACTTAACAACATTTATTATGGAAATTCGTTCGCGGTATTGTACCAAATAATAATTTTTTTTTGTATAACCAGTATGATTGCAGTTCACTGATGAGTTGGTTACCAACAACGAAATCTCGATATGTGAACAGCTGAGATCTCCACAAATAACAATTTTTTCCAAATACTTATTATTATTCTTCTCTTTTGAAGGTCAACGTATATTTGAAATTAAAACATTGGATTTCCTTTACACCATAATTTATTGAAATTTCTTGCCAGCAATTTCTTTTATTTGCTTACTTTGGGCATAATTAGAATGACATTCCTAATTTTTAATTTAAAAAAAATCAAATTTTCCGATTTAAGACAATGTTACAGATATAAGTGCCCAAAATTTTTCTTTAAGCCGAACCACGAAAAAATAACTCCGTACTTAACTTTTGTTTGTAACAGTTTAACTTTTAGTTTTTCTTCTTTAGTTTGTTTCTAAATGAAATAATATATTGATCTCTGAAGAGAACAAACAAAAAAAAAAAAATAAAAAAAAAATAAGGAATAGAAAACGCACAACTCAGCAAATATACAACATATGAAGAAATTTTTATTAAGTATTAGAAAAATCAACAACAGTCGTCAGCAAAGAATATATTAGATCTGAGTTGGCCAGACGTCATCAGCTTAGGGAGCCATTTTTCCGATACCTTAAAAAAATAATTATTGAAGATCAAGATTTAACTCATTTTATAATTCGTATTAAAATAGTATTTTGAAATTGGGACACAATTGATATATTAAAATTTGTCGAAATAATGAAAGTCTTTATTTATTTAAAGAGAGATTTTCTGTATTTTCTATTCATTTAAATTATTATTCAGCTCTTCTTCTAAGACTTTAGAGTCACTATCGAAATATTCCAAATCCGACTCCAAACTGTCACTTGAATTGAATCCCTTTGTAAAAATAAGGGAAACGACTCTTTTACCATATAAAGAGATTTATATTTAAAAGAATATATCGTATAATACCTGGATATAAGAAAACTATCTGAGTGTGAATATTATTCTATGTAATACTATGACAGTTGCCGCTACATCGATCACATTTGTTGTCATTAATTTAATCTATTTTGCCAAATTAACTTGGAGAAATGCAACGTACAAATTATAAAATTGTTTTATCAAAATGGGTATTCTGTTCAGGCAGTTTCACGAGCTTTGCCCATTATACGGTCGCCATAATCCTTCTGCCAGGATCAATATTCGGTGAATAAATTTGAGCCCACTGGTTCAGAAAACAATGAACCAATACTACACAATATGACACACGAAAAGCAAAATCTACCGAAAAAGTCACCGTGAGAGCCTGCAGGAGAGAATCCGAGGCAGTCGACTTTGAGTCAATCACAAGAAAGCGGTCTTTCGCAGACCACAACTTGCCAAATTTTGCGTTATGACTTGAGCGTACATCTCAACTGACCCAGCAGCTGAAAGCGAACAACCGTAGATAATGACGCTGCGGGGCTACACTCCATTACCAAAGAGGAATATGAATGAGGGAAACAAATTTTTTTTAAATGAAAATTTCTTCTGGAGGGAGCAAAGACTCTTATACCAAGTGTACCAGTGTGAAATGAGCGTTTTATGAGATAATAAAACTTTAATTTTTAATGGGAAAGTAAAAAACATTTTATTTAAAGCATTGGCCATTGCTGGCTATATATTTCCACATCTTTCAGGCAATTTGTGGATTCCAAGCCAGTAAAAATTTTTGTCTTTTGAAGCAAACCAAATAGTCACCCAATTTTCTACTTCCTCGTAGAACTCGAAGTGCCGCTCAGCCAATGCGTGTCCCATCGATGAAAACAAATAGTAGTCAAAAGGAGTCAAGTCTAGTGAATACGGCGGGTGGGGTAGCAGCTCCCAGCATAATGTTTCGATTGTATCCTAAACCGTTTCTGTTTTGTGTCCAAGCGCATTGTCATATTTGCAAAATTACCTTGCCGTGTCTTATGGCCCATTCTGTTCGTTTTTTGATCAATGCATGGTTGATCAATTGTTGTCGTTAGTGATCTTTATTAACGGTTTCACTAGGTTTTGGGAGCTCGTGGTACACCACACCTTTCTGGTCCCACCAGACACACATCATTGTCTTCCTGGTTTTGCAGCCGAAGTTGATGCTTGTCCCGGGATTAAACTGTGATTTTTTTAGGATTCTAAAAATAAGTCCATTTGCATCGCTATTAACAATACGATGCAACACTGATTTTCTATCGTGTTTTTGAAGGAAAATTTCACAAGTGCTTTTTCGGTTTTCCATCTGTCTGACATTCAATTCATGTGGCACCCATTTTCATGACATTTGAATCATTTCCATAGCTTTTGAACGGTCAGGAATTATTTGTTGCGCAACATTCAACACCCTGTGGGTGTATTCTTCAGGAAAAAAATAAATATATTGTTTTTTATAAAAAAGAAGACCTCAAACTCAATTAAATAATTCAATTGATTTAAAATAAAAGTTCGAAAAATATCATCAATAAAAAATGGTCAAGGTCTTATTGAAACAATGGGTCAAGTAACAGATAAAAAATCCAACTTGGCCAATGGAAAGTGCTAAAGACATTGTTAGCTTCCACATCTTTCTGCTACAACTTGGGCTCAGCTTCGGAAATAATTCTGTTTTTTTACATATAAAAAGCATATTGGCAAACACCTTTTCCTTTATAACTTGAAAATTTCGACTATTTGACACCTGATTATATCAAGCTTTTACTTGCAACTAAAAACATTTCGTGTTGCCTCGCCTTGTGCTCTGTTTCTTTTAAATTTTTTTTAAGCAAATAATTCAATTATTTAATTTACATTATTTCTAGAATTTAATACAACTTGCGAAAAAATGTTTTACAACTTTAAAGCTGAAAGAGAACAAACATTCTTTATCCAATCTTTAAGTGTTTAAAAAAAGGACATCCAGGCGAGTATTCATGCAATATTGTGTGTCTTTATTTTAATAATTTCCACAAAAAAATTATAATAAAAGGAAAAATGGAAAATGTCTGTTGTTTTTAAGTTTCTTTATTTTGCGCTTAATAAAGTTCATAAATGAAATCTTCTGACACGAAATAGTCTGTTCTTACAAGTAGTAAATGGGTAATGAAATGATGATGGTCATTTTGTTTAGAATGGAATGACGATGCTGATGGAGAAGACAATAAAAAACTAAAAGAGCTGGAAGAAGGTATGGTTTTTGTGGTCTGTGAAAATGTAGTCGTAAAGATAAGAAATCTTAAGAAAACTCAAGAAGGAGAACAGCTTGAAATAAAGAATAGAAAGCTTTTTCTTCGCTGGAGTTTCGTTAATGCAGCAACTGCAGTTTAAACAATGTTACACGTACAAATTTAATTTATGGTCGGACAGATAATTTGTACATTAATTTTATGTTTATTTTTATACGAGTACTATTATTTTTGTTTTGTTTTTGTGACTTAAAAATATAAAAATTTCTTTTTTCAAGATATGTATGTATGTCGTAAAATTTGTCAAATATTCGATTGTTGTTCTTAATGGAATAGCAGCTGCTATTAGCGATATTATCCGGTAGACGCTTGTAACGCAAAGGACAACTGACCGCTGCAGCCTTTGTCATACAATTATTTAACTCCCCTGGAAAAAAATTAAAGCCATTCCTAAGGAGTACAAATTTCATTGCTTCAAAAAATCCAATAGTGCATGCTTTTAACTTTCTAGGAAATTAACTTGACAGCATTTTTATTAAAGTCATAATTTAATTTTATAAATCCGTAAAACTCTATTTGAATATATTTTTTTTAAATACTTAATATTGAAATGTATTATTTCGGGATATTCTCCCCAACTAATTAGTTTTTGCAAAATGTTTTGTTTGTTGTGGCTTTAGCCGTTCATTGCCGACATTTTATTGGTCACTAAACCAAATCGTCAGTGAACTTTAAGCCTTTCAAATCCAAAGTTTATTGACAGTGCTAACGAATTCCAAATTAATAATAAATTATTTTATTTGCAAAAAAATATTATAAAAAGCTTACTTTTCCTGCTATGACAGGTCCATGTTAAAATCATTGAATATGACCCGAATTCGCAATAGTTTTTTTATTTATTTTTTTATTGTACTATATCGGCGTGAGCTGCGTAAAAGCACAAAATCAAAAAAAAAAAAAGTTCGTCTTTGATCGATATACGTCAGCATCTGGTATATTTTTGCTTGAAATTCACAAATAGAAAAAATATGATTGCAATATATAATTCTCATACTGTATTTGCGGGGTTTTGAATATCAGTATATGAGTTTAAATGCTTTTCAAACATGAGTGGGCTAAAGTGTACTGATGAATTGTTTAGTGCCGCTGAAAGGCAGGCATATTCTAGTGTATGGTCAACAACAAATAACAATTTTGTTTAACAATTAATTGGGAGAATAACCCAAACAATTCTAATGAATAATTTACTTACATATATTTTAAAAGAATTCTTCTATTTTTTAATTGGCTGAATTAAAAAAATAATTAAAAATTTCGATTGTTAGTTAGTTTGGCTCAGCGCTATTTAGTGGCTGTTCTGCTACCAATTATATAGACCTCTAGGTGCGCTTTCTAAACAAGAGAAACTGCCGCCTAAAATCGGTAAAGGTTAGATAGCTCCAGCACTTTAATGAGGAACCCGTGTATGGACCATGGCAGCCATGTACGAATTTCCACCTGTATGTACGAACGCATATGGGGGCGGTGGTGAGTTCATCCGGTGTTAAGAGCACCGTGGGTTTAGGCCGTAAGGCAGATACCACGTTAGTCTCAAACACATCTGCCCAAAATGTGTTTAGGAAAACGTATTAAAAAAGAGAATATTAAAAGAAAGAGTAAAAGTATTTAAACAAATATTTATATACTTTTGTAGTAAATATTATCTGATATTTGTGCCTTTACAACATTTTTTTTGCTTTTTCAAAGTCTCTATCCAAATAAATAAGCTGAATAAGCTCTAATATTTGTCGTGCTTTATTTGTAATAACATATTGATGGAACTTTATCAAACTATCAAAAGTTAAAAATTTTTTAAACAAAACACTGCATTATTAATTTGAAAAACTATAATTTAATGCTGAGTCTCTCCTTCGACTTTTAATTTCCATTTTAGTGGGTTGGGCTAAGTGTAAGACTGGGACTTTTAAATAAAATCCCATCGCAAGTTAAAAATAAAAGTAGATCTAAGGGACCTCTTACAAATAATTATTTATTAATTAATTTTTCTGTCACTCTACAATGAATAAATCTCATTGCTCGTTAAATTTAGTTTCAAAATGTTGAACTTGTGAATAATTTGTAACATTTAATAAATACTCGAAATTTAGTTGGCCGAGTCGAGTTCGATTACAAAATTGAAAATTTATCAAATACTGTAGTTCGAAAAATTATGTCAATATCTAATTGTATAATAATGACTTAATTCTAATCCATAGTCACGCTACTTAAAATATTATAAATAATTATATTTCATGGCGGCATTCGGTATCTATCGAAATTACAACATGGAAACTTTATATAAATTTGAATTTCTGATCGATATTGAATGTTGTACTTTGACCCCATTTAAATGGTAATATATCTGTATTATTTTTACTTTTCTTACAAGCTTTTTTTGATACACTCTTACACACATAAGTACGTAATTAACGTGTTTTTGTAAAAGTTTGTTTTTTAATTCGATATTTACGTGATTATTTGTTTAGGTGACTACAATGAATTATTTAGAAATTTTCACTAATGACAAAATCTATAACCAAGGGATTGTCTCAGAAATGAACACACCCATACTCAGCCACACAGACCCAGATACACACACATGTATGTTAAAAGAATTTTCCGGTCGTCATGAATAAAATAAAAGTTAGTCTATTTTTACCAAACCATTAAGTATTCATATGATTTCAGTGTAAATTTAAATGAGGGATAATTAGAAAAGAAAAACTTTGCTTTGAGTATGTATTTTAATTTTCAAATATAAACCCTCTAAAAGCTAGATTTTTATAACAAAATTTAATTTGTTTTGACATGCTTTTAGGTTCCAAAAAAAGAAACAAAAAATAAATCTAATTCATATTGTTTTTCAATAATGCATTGAGAGATTTTAGTTCTTAAAAATGAGACCATCATCAAGTAAGAAAATAGTCAAGTAATTTTATATTCGACCAACTTTTATTAATTATTCAGCTTGACTTCGTGTAAAGAAATTCACCAGTATCGTGTTTGTGTAGCATAATCAAATCACAGGACAACCGATACTATTGACTTAAACATTTTGATTACACTCAGGATATGGAGATGAGCCTTGAGACTATAAGTGGTTTAAAAATATTGTTTGGAACCAAAAAAAAAAAAAAAAAAAAATGTTTTCTTCGAATGAAATTTTCTGCAAATATTAAGTTTGATTTGAGTATTTTCACGGTTTTTAAAGAAACATTTTTTTGGGGGAATTTTTATACAACTATCGGCCCTGTTTTGCAAATCTATTGGATTTAAGTCAAACTATTTCAAACTATTTTAAAAGATATTGATATTCTTAAGCTTGCATAGTGTAGCTTATTTCCAATTATAATTTATACAAATTAAGTTTTTTCTTTAGTATTGGCTGGGTGTTATAGCACTGCACCACAAAATCACTAAGTGGAGGGAATCGAAAAAACCTCTTCGTTTACAGGCATTTTGAAAATTTGCGTCTGGTTTCCATTTAAGCTCACCCGCATTTACAAGTTCTGCCAGACAATTAGCATAGAATATCGTATAAAGTCAAGAGTATTCTTTTAAGGCGGAAAATAGCGAAAAAGCCAAAAGCAAAGTGTAATAAGTAAGCACTGTCATAAGCACTTAAATTTGCTATTCATGTTTCATTTTCTACTGGGCCAATTAAGGCCTCTTCATAGAATGACTTTTTCCCAGATTTCTTTTTTTTTAATTTTCTCTTAGAGTTCCTGCAAAAAGTTACGACTTTTTCCTTATACTTTTCTAATGCCTTCATGTTGTTTGTAGAAAACAGGAATGGCAAACTTATTTTAAAAATTGCACCGGTAGGGTCGTAAATTGACAATTTTTTAAAATTTTGTACCAAACACTTGCATTATTACATAAAATTTGCATTATTGAAAATAAAAATGAATGTGATTATGGGTATACGAGTATAAACCAAAAGCACACGGGTCATGTTGTAAAAATTGGAGAACTGGAAAGTTCTAGAAGAGTGTCATTGTAGTTACTTCCTAAGTGTGATTAGGTGAGTGCTTCTTGCTGGGTCTTCGAAAGTTTTACGTCTAAATGTTACAAGTTTTATTGGATTTCTCGACTAACTGTCGAGGTATGAATCGCTTAGTAGTTGCTAAGGGGAACAACCAGGCAACTTGAGGCATTGTCTTCCACATGTGATTTTAAAACGGATCACGGTTTTTGTGAAACATTGTGTATAATGATTTTATTTTTGGGAATAAATTCGACGAACCAGCGTAAAGTTTTATTTTTAAGAACTCAAACCTTTGCACGACATCATGCTGTATAGTATCGGAAGTTAAAATGAAAGAGCAGAGAGTAATCACGAGTTCAGTATATAAAATCATTAAATATAAATTTGATTATTGTATCATTATACTTTTGAAATACGAATGGCACTACAATCAGTACAGCTGCACTAGCATTAAAGTCCGAAAAAGTGTCTAGTGTATAGTTTCAAAAAGTGGGGGCAGCAAAGAAGATGTTCAGAATAGACTTTGTAAGGCAAGGCAAGCTTATGGTACGCTTAATAAATTCTAGAGATCGCAAGGTATATTAACTGACCCCAAAGTCAATTTTTTTTAACAGTAATGTGAAATCTGTAATTCTATAAGGCTGCAAAACATGGAATATATCGAGTAGCGAAATAAGTGTTATGGAAGCTTTTGTGAACAGCTGCCTCAGGCGTATGGTAAAAATTTTCTGGCCAGCCACGGTATCAAATTAAGATTTGTGGAACCGTAAAAATCAAGTTCTTCTGGCCTAAGTATACGATCGCGTAAAATTCACTGGTAAGATTACATAATGAAAAAGTCAGCTGACGATATAACTTGACAGTCTATCGAATACAACCCCCAAGGTTGTAGGAGACCTACAAATACTTGGGGGCTATAAATCGAGAACGAGTTGCATGAGCATGGTGTATCCTGGAGTGAGATGAAACTGTTGTGTAATGATAAAGTACAATTGAGAACATTAGTTGCGGCCATATGTTCCATTGGTAATTAAAGGCTTGAATATATAATATGCGAAAAAGTGTCAAAATCTCAAAATAAATCCTTTAAAGGTAAGGAAAACAAGCATCGTATAGTAGAAGTATACGTAACACGTTTTTCTTAAATAAAATTATCAATTAAAATTAAATTTTATGGCACGTATAAGCATCAAATATGAGTAAGTACAAAATTAGTCCGTAAGCTCATTTTGAGTTTTTACTATTTTCTGGCATTCAAGTTGAATTTTTAGTGTTGCTGTACGTGTTTTCCAGTTCAATCTGAAGGCAAATATTTCTATATGGCATATCAAATATTCATTGTTTAAGGGAAGTTTTCACGAAAAGGGACAACAAAAACCAATACATAGAAGACTTTTTTTGTTCAAATGTAAAGTAAGAGGATTAAAATACACCCCAAAAATTCGTCGTAGTATTTTACATTAAATCGTTGAGCTTATTTTATACCTAAAATGTACAATTCATGTTACATTTTTAGTTAAGTGCGAAATTAATCCTTTTTAACTTATTGCTGGCGTAGAATTTTACATAAAAGTGCTAAAAATATCTTATATTTCCTACTCTAATTCTCTATAACAATTTTCAAAGAAGAGTAGGGTGGGGGTAAATTCTACAGCCACTAAAATGAAGGACGGACGTAGACTTTCGAAGCATCGATATACGTATAATTTTCTGGGCCTCACCGCCAGGATTAGTTGCTAGACCCTTATATTTTGGTGTTTTAAAGTGTATTTGACAATTATAGAGTCAATAATTGTGAATAAATATTGTCACTTCGAGATATAATGAATAATAAATTTTTAAACAATAATAAACAGTTCATTTTATAATTTCGATAAAAATTTTACTTTAACCAAATTTACAATTTAAATGTTGGTTATAATTACAGTCAATATCAGTTTCAAGTTTATAATTAAATTCAATTGTTCCATCCTTTAGAAAGCATTTTCGAAGAATTTCCTCACCGTTTTGTCCTAATTGTTGCAAGGATTATGACAATCTACCCCCTTTGGTGTGAAGGGTATTCTAATAAATAAAACCAATTGCAATTTTATTCTAGAAAATGTTGCAAAATTCATAAACTGCGCTTATTACACAGCTCCTTAGAGATACTGAAAACAACTATCAAATAACAAAAATCATCATGCGAAAAGAAAAAAGAAGAAAAGCGTCAGAGCGAAATTTAGCACCACTGATGAAAAATGGAAGCTAGTAAAATATATATAAACGTTTTTGTTGTTTTCTTCGTGCATTGTGTCTATATCTTTTATGTTTAGTGAATAAATAGAAACATGATTTTTTTTTGTATTAATACTTTCTTACTTGTATCTGTTGTATAGATGAATTTGGCTTGGAGAATAACAATAAAGGCGACTAATTTTAGAAATGTATATTTCAAGAGCAACCCTATTGAAAGTTTGTGACAGTGATTCTAAGCAGACGCATGACTTTTGAACATCAGAGAACTCCAAAAAACAAAACAAAAAGTTTGTTATGGTCAGAGGAAAATTGTGAAAATGTTATCCTTAAATAAGGCTACGGCGAGTATTATATTGAGTTACACTGAACAAGCACCTTAAAATTTAAAGGAAATACTGAACGAAAATTGAGAAAAATTAATTGGCGATAAAGAAATTGGCCTTTGTATAATATTTGTAATTTTTATAGTTTTAGTTAAATTGTCTTGTGATACGAATATGAATATTCATTATAACTCTAGTTCATACAAAAAAGCCCTCAGAAGTATGCTCTACAAAAGCAGCGTATGAGTAATATACTCTTATAAATATTTTTAAGCGGATATTACTCATACGTATTCGTTAAACGCATCCAAGTAGTGTTTCCGATTTAGCACATTATATGCCAGATCTACTATTTTATAGCTCATTTGCCAGATATATCACAAATCTATCATACTTTTATTTTTGGATATTTTTGGCAAATTTTTATTATGTTATATTTTGTAGTTTTTTACTTAAAATAATATTTATACAAGGTGAACACTACAACTAATTGACAAATAATTCTCTATCGTATAACTTTATCGTAAATGTCAAATATTTATTTCAATATCTTATCTGAAGCAGATTAGAACAAATAAAAGTTATGAAAATGTTTCGAAAGAGAGTTTTGAATTATAAATATAGTCAAAATTATATGCAAAGAAGATCGCTATTAACACAGGTTGGCTTAGGCTAGGTAACCCTTATCACACTCTGTTAAACCATTTGACCCGTTGTGATCCACGGAAACTTTGCCTAAGAGCAGTTCCCACCATAGAAGCAATCAATGAAAGCTCATTATAAATTATATTATGCGTTGCAGTTGAATGTCTCCAAAGTCGGAAAGATCTAAAAATTCAAAATATCCTATAATAATCTTTCTAATCTGGGAAAATGAGAAAAGAGTGCTCTACCCTCTATTTCTGATTTATGTCGTGTCAGCTGCGATAGCAGCTCTACTGCTAAATCCTGCGCATGCATGCCAAGTAGACACCATCCAGTCATCATGGATACCAGGATTGATATTAGCCTCTTCTTCATGGAGAGTAAAGAAGCGTGCCCTCCATATTTAGACGATTTCATACAGCCATTTATCTTGGCCCTGGGGCAGATTGAAAGAAAATTCAATACCATTATATATTTTATATTTATAAACGTTACCTGCGAAATTGTATATTCGAAAGTACAGCAATCTTGTAGATCCCTTTTTACACCCTTTTGGGCACATTTACATATATTTGTTTGTATGTATATTTGAACTTATTGATGTGTGTTAAATTTCCAAATGAATTACAAGTATTGAAAAAATATGTTCGTGCATCAATATTCGTGTATCGAATCACTAACGAAAAGTTGTGTATTTAGCAAGTGAACAGCAACTCAAATGATTACAGTTGCGAAAGCCAGCAAGCAAACAAACACTCACACAATACACACACACACACACACACACTCGCATATACACTAATTTAAACTAAAAATCATTTTACGAGTACTAAACACAGATACGATTGAAGAGTATGCGTTGATGTCAGTGGAAAACTTGTGGTTTCAGTGGCTTTTACAAACTTACAAACTCATTTACATACACATTCACAGATTTTCGGGATGTGTGCTGATAATTTTGGCTTGTGTATGCCGTTGTACCATTGAGATCATTTCCATGCAGACCCCCATATAGAAACAAAAACTTACTTAATATATTTTTGTTGCTATAAAAGTCATTTTCTACAACTACTAACGTTTAGCAAAGGGTTTGCCAATAGGGACTTGCGAACTGCATCTGTCAAATTTGTTGTTATTTATGAAATCTGTTCTGGTTGTAGCGTTTAATAGGTGCAAATTATTTGAACGAAATGAGTGTTCTATTCAAACGCATTTCCCGAGTTCCCCACTTTATGGAAGGCAGAATCGTCCTAACATGACGACTATTCTCAATATGGTGAAGAAATTTGATTCCGCTTGTTCAGTAAACAGTGTGCAGGAGATCCGAGGCAGTCTTATTCGCTTCTTTGACAAGAACTCAGCCTTTTGCACACCACAACTTGCAGAAGGAGGAGCTTAAGGTAAACGACTATAGACAACGACAGTGCAGAGCAGCTGGAAACGTACGCTAATTTTCATCCAAAAATCGTCTTCAGCACTGATGCCCATTTCTGGGTGAAACAAAATTATCGGATTTGGGACGATACCAATCCAAGAGCGTCCAATGCATTCCGAAAAAAATACTGTTTAAAGTAGAATTTAAGCTGAAGGCTTTATCGGTGCATATTTCCTTGAGAACGACATTGCTCAAACCATCACCATCAGCGATGAGCTCTATAGGTCACCAACGGCATGTGATGTAGTCATCAACGGCATGTGGTGCGAAAAGGATAGCGCTACATACCACACAGCTCATGCCACATTGGAAATTCTGCACGAGCGATTTGAGGGCATGGTCATTTCACGTAGAGGTAATGTCAACTGATCACCGAGATTGTGCAATTCGACTCCTTTATAGTCCTTCTCACAGAGTTTTTCAAGTCGCAAGTCTATGCGATAAGTTGACAGCGGCCCCCAAAGCCAACATAGCCCATGTCACTGGTCAAATTCAGTCTTATTTATGCCCCAGTCATGGAAAATTTGATATTTTAGATGCACGCCGCCCAGCAAAGCCATGGAAAGCATTTATACGATGTTATAATTCGTTCATAATGGCATTGATAAGCCTTTCATATGAATAAAAAATTCATATTGTAATCACACCTTGTTTTATTTAAATTTAATGATAGAAATCGCTTATGAAAGATCCTTTAAAAGCAAACATGAAATGCGGCAGTAACAGGACTTTCGCATTACCCTGATGAGACTATTTACGAGCACTTTTATGTGAGTATTATTACATGCAATCCTGCCTCATATCCTCTTATGCTATATTTCACTAACGTATTAGTTTTTTAAATGTTACATATTGTGCAACTAAATGTTGCCATAGAATATGAAACGGTTTTACGTGTATGAGTAGGAGGAAAAGTAATGTGAATGTATGTATGAATGGTATTATGAGGATTAGTTGTAGTTAAAAATGGCTCTCGGCGCAAATCAACAACAATAAGAGAATTTGCAGTGCTAAAAATCAAAATTACCAGCGCTGGCGGAAACAACAGAATTTCACAAAAGAAACGTGTTGGTATTCGGCTTAACGAGCTTTCCTTATATTATTTAATAAAAAAGGTTATTGTACTACATGTTGTTTCTATATCATTATGATTTTCATTTCTATCACGTTTTTGTAGGAGTTAATTAAGCGCCATCACCTTCAGGTACTTTTAGTGGATGAAGTACAATATGCTATTGAATTTTTTTTGTAGAAAGGAACAGAGTGACGCGTTCTATTAGATCTTTTGTGGGATGTTGATGTTCGCTAAGACGGATTAAGGTTGTGGAAAAACTTATACAGACTTTTCAGTCATCAAAGCACCCCCACGAAGCTTTACTGCGCGAAATTTTAAAGCTGGAAAATCATGCTGCGTTATGGGCAGCGTTAGCAGAATTTCTTCAAATAAAAACAGTAAAAATCCAAAAAAAAAATTATGAAATGCACAGTCTACATCTCAAAATCTTCAAAACGAATTTTTGGATCACTTTTCCGAAATTTCATAACGTAGAATAAAAAAATGGAAACTCCAAAAAATATCCGATTTTAAACATATTTTGAGTTTTCCGTATAAATTATTTAAAATGTTCCCTATAAAAATTAAAAATACTGATTTTAGCCTTTTTTGAAGACCGAGTTTTCATTACATCTTAGATTCTTGAGGTAGATTTTCGTGAATTTTGCGGCATGAATTGGACGTTCCTGCGGTTAATGTGGATGGGTATCATCCCACATTCGACAATCTTGTTTGCTGACGTATTTTATCGGTGAAAACGATTTTTTAATGAAAATTGTTATCGAGCAGAACAACCATTTTGATAAAGCAATTTTGTCATTTACACGTGTTGGTGAACGCTACATCCATTAGTTGTAATTTGGCAAAACAAATTAAATAAATGGCAGCCAATTGAGAGATATTACTTCAATAAGAAAAAGTTCTTTGTGTAAATATAAGATTAAAAAGAAGAAAAAGAAAAAAATGTTGCAAGCGAAATTTCCGAGTTGAAACTCAAACTAAGCGAAGCCAGTTCTGAATGAACCAAACGAACCAAATTAAAAATTAAATTACTAAAATGAACTTAATGTACATACATACATACCTACAACCCTCATTTCAGCCTGCACAGCACTTTAGTGAAAGAAACCCTCACATGCGATTGCCGAAACAATTAAATTTTCCTATTTTGTACTTTTAAGTGCCTTCATGACACTTTAGCAGTTCATCAAATGACCCTAAATCAAAAACTTAAATAAGTGCAATCTAAACCTTTATTTGATAAAGGAATAGTCAATTGATTCTATTATACAAAGTAGTCAAATAGAATCGTGATGACGTGCTTAAAACCATAAACAGATAAATACTCTAAGTTAAGTGGCGTTCCATATTCCCCTCTTGCTGTTAGTTGAATAAACATTCATGCACAAGAGCTTAAGTTTTGTTTTCAATACTTACAAATTGCTCAAGTGAGTGTATTGTGAACAGAGAACAGGAAAGTGAGTGGGCGGACTGTTGATGTGATGGCCAAATTTTTCTTGACATGAGATTAAATTAATTTCTTTATTTTTGCGTTTATTGGAAATTGTATGTCATTCAAAGAAAAAATATATTTCATTGGTTGCTGTAGGTTATAAGCTAATCCATATGCCCACGTTACCACTGCTGCTCAACATACTTATATTTATAGTCTCTTTTAATAATTTTCAATTTCAATACTTTTATGCACTAAATCAAATTTTTGATTTGCCGATTTCTGTAAAATTTTAACACAGCAAAATTGTTTAAGTTCCAAACATTTTCAATTGATAATATTTATTTTTTCATTTTCATTAGGAAATAATTACAAATTAGGGCCATGGCTACTTGGCCTTAGGCTCAAAAACTTTTTAATAATTCTCATTCACATCTTAAGAATTATTATATAAACACTTTCGATAGTTCCTCAAAGACGAAACAGATCATACAGATCAAATGTGCGTTAAGAAGTAGGTTACGCTAGGTTAGGTTGATTGGAGGGGTGTGATAGCCCATGTCATACGACATACACTTAAGCCAGTGAAGGCTTGTTGTGCGTGCGCTCCCTTTTAATTATCAGACACAAACTGCCGGAGTTCTGCGGCAGGATTCGAACCTGGGACCTTCGCACTACGAGTCTAGTACACTACCTACTAGTCTACGGAGGTCAGCTGGTTAAGAAGTAAGTAGTTATTTTGATATTAACGTTAGAGTATATGAGAATGGAAATATCAATGTCCGATAATGAATAAAATTTTTTGATTTGTGTTTATTATGGTGAGCAATAAATAAATATAGAAAAACGGAAAAGCGTAACCCGGAACTCGACTGGCAGACACTCTTCTCGCTATAATTATATTGGGTGAGTTGTGTCTTTTCTAACAGTTTTTATATGTACGAATATCGGGTTTGTTGGTATGGTGGAATGGGTTATGGGCGTTTTCAGCTCAGCTTTAAATGCGTGAGCTGTTTGCGAAATATTATATATGTAAATAGTTTTAATAACAGAAATAAAATACTTATAATATGTTAACTTTCAATAATAAAATATTTATTTTCGTACTTCAAGAAGAGGCTGTATACAATTTGTTTGGAATTTGTTTTTAAGGAATGCCACTTTTATTGCTTCCAAATTCTCTGTTAGTGCATATTTTCAACTTCTCACGAAGTTGAGTTAATAAAATCTTGATCAAATTAAAATGAATACTAATTTTCCTAGCTTTAAATGCAAACATAATTTTCCTAAAACTTTTTGTCACTTGTTCGTATTTTCGAGGAGAAAAATTTTAGAAAAATTCCTCCGGAAAAGTCGAAAAATTGGAAAAATCGAGTTTTTGTATGAAATTTTGTTTGAAATTATTCCTTAATGGCTTTTCAAATGAAAAAAATAGAAAGTTTGTCTGTAGGCTTAAAATTGGGGCGAGGCGAAGTTCGCCTGGTCCGCTAGTTATAAATAAAATACAAAAAGTAGTTTTTGGCAGGCTCTTGTTATTTAAAAACTTCTATTTCTGGTAGTAAATAGCGTGCTCGCTATTTAATATGAAATTGTTTTCTTAGGAAAAAAAAAACATTTTCTCTTCTGAATATGTTAAAAACATTTCATAAATCAGTAAAGGGCGTTAAATAGGCTAAATTTGCAATTTTTTATATTCAAATCTCTCGTGACTTTTTAGGAATATTAGCTTAGTGCCACAACTGTTTTATATGCTCATGTGGCTGAGGTGGTAAACGCGTTGACTTTGAAACATGTCAATATGAAATAATATCACAAAGTTCCGGCTCAAGTTCAGTCGACAAAAATATCAGATGTAGAAATAAAGGTATATTTAAGAATGATTATCATATACAGTACAATGTAAAACATAGCAAAGGGGCGTTTTTTAAAGCATCTTAAATATAACTTCAAGTCTCATAAAAGGTATCCCAAAAAGAGAATATCTTACAATGACAATTTCAAGTCAAATTCATTGCAAAAGATCCTAACTTTCCCTACTTCTGATTATATAGACTTCCTTGGAAGTGCTTTTTTACTGGGTGGTGTATTTGTACGATTGTGTCAAATGCACCTGTTGTTTTATTTTTGTTTGTTCATAACGTGTGTTTGTTCAAAGTTTTTATTTTTTATTTTTTTTTAAATAGTATTGAGATTGATTGCAGGATTGATTAAACAACTCGTTACTATACAATTAAAGAATTTACATTGATCCAATTAATTTAATTCAATGATTAAACGTGAGTAATAAGTCACTCACGATTTCATCTCTATTGTAAATAGAACTCATGTTTGCATTTGTTTATTTCAATAACATACTAACGACCTTTGGGGTCGTTAGATTATCTAATTTTGGTGACGATAGAAATTGTATACATGTGCTTGCACTTACATATACATAAATATTGGGCAAGTGTATTTACAGGAGTTTTCACGCATACAACAACTAAATTAAAAGACAAACACAAGTCACACTTTGTAGCTTTTAGTTAAGAGTTTAAACGAAATAGACAAAAGAAAGAAAATATTTTTCCTGTCAACAGTAAACAAGATAAAAATAAAAAAGAAAAATTACATGAAAAGTCCTAAATTAAAGTTAGTGCGGCAATTGAAACAAATTGAAAACAAATTACTTTTAAGTTTTTTAAGTTTAAACAAAAACATCTTTTCAAAATGCTTTATGTACATTTAATAAGGATTTTAATTTAAGTAGAGGCAGATATTTCACGATAAATGGGTAAAAGTAAAAATAGAGGTCTAAAATCTTTGAACAAGTTTGTCTTTTCGTTCAAAAATTCAGATATAGCAGAAGACGTTATAACGTTGTATCCTAATCTTGAGTTGTGAAAAGTGTGGACTTGAAAAGCTTCAACTGCATAAGCCAAACAAAGAAAACAAAAAACATGTGGATGATTAATCCACAAATAGTAAATTTCAATGGTTTCGGCAATGGAAAAATATTCAATGAATCTCAAGCTTTTCCCAAATCGTCATCCAAAATGTTTTTTTTTAAGTTTTATTTTTCTCATTTCGAAATGGTTGGGGGTTGTCTTCCTTTCAATGTATGTGAGGGAGGAAGACAAACCATTTGTTTTGCTGTACCACGAAAACATCAACGAAAGTGAAAAAAGTGTCAGGATATACAATTTCCTGCAATTTACAATTTTTTTAAAGTTATTGTGCAAGAGCTTGGCTTTTTTTATGTAAAATATTTTAATACTATTGTTCCTTAAAAACTGAATGGACTTACATTAATTCAAGGAAAATCAAAATTGAGTTTTTCATGGAATTTCCGTAATTGTTTAAATAGAAATTCCTAAAATATTATTCGTATGGATAAAATGCAAATTTATTAGGCAAAAGTACATGCAAAGTATTGTTCATTGTATTCACAGTCGAATTCGGATAAGCGTACGCCATTTAATTGAGGGGAAAATACGCTTCATTTGAATAAAATTATTCGAATTTTTATTTTTTATTAATTTCAGAGGATTTTATTTCGAACTAAAAGAAAAATCCGCTTTAGCAAAAAATCAGTTGAGAGCAAAAGTTCACGAGTCAACGACTTGTTCTCTTCTGAATTAAGTGTAAAAAAAGCTAATTATTTAAGACCCTTGCACGATTAAGCGATTTTTCCTAATAAGTTTGCGCTTATTGAAAAATCTAAGGTCCTAGTTTTCGTCTGAAAGAGCAAGAAACTTTAAGACTTTTTAAAAACACATTTTCTAAACAAATTAACAAACACCAACTGCAAAACTACTTGGCTTCAGACTTCAGCAGGAATCGAAACTGACACCTTTGGACTACCAGTCTAGTACACGAGTTACTAGTCTACGAAGACATCGCTTAAGAAAAAAAGGATATTAATTTATCGCCGACACAACGCCACTAAGTACCGGCTGGTTGCAACCGCAATATATGCAACCGGTAAAATCAAAATCAGCATATATCTGTTTTCGTGCACATCATATTTTACATCTTCGTTAAAAAAAATTTTTAAGTGCTTCGTTTAAGCGAAATGGTTTTAATGTCGTTTTAATAATTGCAATGTGCGAATATAAATTTAACTAGCAGAGACAAAAACCATATTTTTAGCAAAGGCAATTTCCCTGTTAAGTAGTTAACAGATATCATAGATTTATTTAGAAGGCGAAATATAGGAACTAAGACTAGTTCGATAATATTTATTAAATAGCAAATATACTTCAAGAGTAACTTAATGATATTATACTAATAAGGAATGTTAAAACAACAACAAAAGTCTATTAAAAAATTTACATTTCTTGCGAATATCAGTGGTGATAGTATGGAAATGGAGTAGGGCTGGTACTACACTCTACATATATAGGAATAGTGGTAAATGGAGTACGTAATGGGAATATGTTAAAAGGATACCTGAAATAATTTTGGAAATTTATTAAGTGCAGAATCGTTTGCGAAGTAAAATAATTATTAAAGTGGTTACACATGCACCTTCAGAATCTTAATATTTCTACGTAATAACAGAGGCACTGCAACTTTGCTATACAAATTAATAAAACGCGCCACCTATCCTCTCCTTCCACAAAGTAGTAACACTTTAAGTAGTAGGCATTAATTGTCTGGGCATTACTTCTCTTTATAAAAATAAGGTTTATTGAAAGTTCTTTGAGGTCATATTGGGGATTATTTCCAATTTAAAGAAGAGCGTGCTTTCCGTTGTATAGCTTTTTGCTTCTGGACCAAGTTCCTATATTTCGCTTTCTAAATAAACCTAATCCAATTAGAAATTGCGTTAGAACATTGTTAATAAAATGTGGTTGTTATCTTTGTTGGTTAAATTTAAATTTATCTTCACACACATAAAAAGTTTGCATTGGCACAAAAACAAACACAACAATTCAAGCAATTTTCCCTTTTCGTTTAAGCGAATCTCAAAAGTTTATTTCTTGTTTGATTTGAAATCAAGATTAAATCATTCTATTGACATTTACACAAAGTCGGCGCCAGCAAAAGTTTGAACTGACTTATTGCGTGAGAGTAATTTTCTTCTTAACATTCAATCAAAGACTTTATTTGATTCCACAGCAACTCAATGACTTTTTCTTATTACATAATCACGTCTGAACAAATTTTCTTTCACTTTTGTGGTTATTTTATTTGAAACTTAATCAAAGGTATAAAAAAGCCCTTAAAATCATAATACCAAATAAAGTTGAAAAAATAATCAATCAATTTAAAGGCTTTTCAGTTTCGCAAATTTATAAAGTTAAAAAAAAGAGAAAATGGAGGAAACACGTTTTTATATTTTAAGCAAACAATTACCCCAGGACTATTTTCGTTAAGCCAAAAATCTTACGAATAAATTTCCATCTTAAACCAATTAATACAGGATGCTCGTTGTGGCAAAAATGATAGAATGAGAACAAATTCCAAGGACAGCTAAATAGACTGTGTTAATTTTATAAAATATTTATAATAATTTATCATTAAGACTAAAAAAATTTATCATTAAGACTAAAAGAAGGGATACACCAAACCAAAATTGTAATACAGGGACCATTTAAGTAAAAAGCTGTCCTTGCTGCAACGTGGAATAAACAATATTGAGGCATTTATTTTTAGACACTCCCAGCGGCGGTGAATAGAGCAAATACCTATTTATCGTATACATATGTATCCTTTCACATGCATTTACTGTAACAAGCGCTACCAGCCCTGCAGCGTGTACACTGAACCAAATTTCTTAAGTATTTCTTAAATAAGGAAAAAAAATTAGCAAATCCTTAATGAAAAACATGTTTCTGATGCATTTTCTAATAATTCACAGACCAATTGAAATTAATGGGTTGCATTAAAAAAATCTTATATGTTGTGATTGATACTTGGCAAAAAGCATTAAAGTATGGACAAACGAGAATAAGAACTTCCTTCATAGTAACTTTTAGTTCCAGCAAACCCTTTTCCTGATTCACTTAAATCCTTTTATTAAGTGCAACATTAACAAATTATTTAACTCCTTTACTATCATCAATCTTCTTTCTAATATTGCCAATGATATATTTCCGATTTTGCATTTTCATATGACGTTTTCTTTTCTAATAAAAAACTGTGTCATTTTTACCCTTTAAAATTTGAGAGGTAAGAGTATGCGATCTCGTAAAGCACTTCATTTTTTATAAATTAGAGAAGTAAATAAATAGTCTACAGAGGCAAACGAGCGGACACACACAACCGAAGAAACTATACATATAAGGACAATGATCAGCAGGAAAACGATTTAGTAATATAGATGGCACATAGCCGAAGCCGGTGTGTTTATAAACCAAATTTGACGTGGGATAATGGAAAATCATTTCGAATTCGAGCGAACCCTGTCGGAAGATGAATAAATTTTTTTATTTAAAGAAATGTTACCCTTTCTTTGGAAAGAAAACGCCCACAATTTCATTGTCATTTAGAGATGTGCACACTGTAGGGCCTAAAAGTAGCGAAACGATTAAAAAAAGAACATCAATCACCTATAGAAAGTTTAAAATGAAAATATTTCTTAGAACTTGAATTTGCTATCGAATAAATCAAAATTGAATTTTTAGAGCCATTCCAAGCGATTTTCTCTAGGGAAATTTTCAAATGTTTTGTAATATAAATTTTTGAAAAACGAACGTGTTTGCCACCAAACGCAGTGAGGTAAAAGCAGAGGCGTTTGTTGATTTTTTTTAATATTTGACACGGATCACAATATCTGTATGCATGAGTATGCAGCCAAAGTGGTGTTGAGGGGTAGCGGAAACTCGTAAAACGGAAAACCATTTTTATTTCATTTTATTTATTTATTTCTACATTGCCATTAAAATTAGATAAAAGAGAAGAAACAAAACATCGAATATGTAAAATTGCTAGCAAGTGTATAATTTATCATGAAAACCAACAAAGAAACTTTCTTTAGTCAGAAGGAAATCACTTAAAGTGACGGCAAAATAAAGAAGGCGAAAATCTGTAAATGAAACCAATAAACCTGTCACTTTCAACAAAAAATAACGAACGATATATCGAAATGAAACGAAAAAACAAAAAAAAAAACAAACAAAAAACGGTTGTATCTGACCATGGTACGTAAAATCAAAGTCAAAAATGGAATAAATAAACTTTAAATACAACAACAAAAATTTAAATTCGCATATCGTATACGAGTATTAACAGGAATTTCTTCATTCACACTTTAGCTAATAAACGAGCCCATAGACACTCGTACATGTATTTTTGTGCCACAGCACATTAAATGGTACTTACACCTACGAACGGAAGTGGAAACACCTCTTACGCATATTTGCGCATTGAATGGTATAAAACAAATGAAAAATTACAGTGTGTAAAGTCAGGGATGTAGTGATAAAGCTTTTAAATTTATTAACAATGCGGCAAAGCTTATTATATATGAATAAGTTTTTTTCTTCAGCCACTTCTCGTTAAATAAAATTCTTTCTGATCTCTGAGGAGTTGTTTTGTAAATCCTTAAGGAAAATAATATTCTTAAGGAAAACGGAATCTGAGAGGGTGAGCTAAGTAGGAGAAATTAAGACGGAATTGCTCTGGCTAATATAGCGCTATGGACTTTCTTTATGAGGCAGTTGTGATCATGAAATATAAAAGAGACTTATAAGCGGCAAAATATGTCTGTTCACCTGCATGATTATAGGATGTCCTTGTTATATCAAAAATTCGATAGAAAAAACAGAGTTTTCAAAATTTAAAATTAAATTCTATTCAATATGTTAAATGGGATGTTGTTCCATTCTCATGTGGAGAAGTGAGAACATTGCTTCCTGGCATTGATGCAAATAGTGGGTACATTGTTCATTGTACATACAAAAATTTATAAATAAATGAGCAACTATTTTGTATATAAGACACTAATGCCAAATCATCAGTAGGCTCAAGCCAACTTGTTTGAGAAGCGGTCAACCTCCAGCGTTTATATAAAAACTCTCAAGCAATTTATGAGCATCACAAAAACATAATAATTGCAGAATTACAGAACTTTTAAACAAACAAAATTATAAGAAACTTATTTTTATTGGTCAAATAATTTTCAATGTTGCTTGCAGAGGTGTAGCATGTGAAAATTCGTATATTTTGCTATTTTAGAGTAAAAGTATGCAATAACAGTTTGCAAACCAAATGAAAAAAAGATGGAAGTCATTCTCAAGAAATGACATTTTTATTGCTTCCAAAGATGCAATATTGCATTTTTTTAACTTCTTAGGAAGTCAAGTTGACAAAATTGTAATTAAAAATACGATTTATTTCTATGAATCTGTGAAACTCGTTTTGAAAACAAGAAAACATTAGTTTTTTTCAACTAATAAGTGGTAAAATTACTTTCACATAAACCAAACTTCCAGATGTGAAGTTTATATCTAATAGTAAATAATTCAATACAAAAATATTTTACGTTCAATAAAAACATGAAAATGTATTTTTATCGACATACTGAAGGAAGCCTCCATGTCGCTCCACAGGAATCAAGAAAGGAACATCGTGCAATAACAACTCTAAGAAAATGGAAAATTGCAGAACTTGTGCATAAGCCACTGGTTTGGCAAGACCTTCAAGGTTTAAGGCTTGAAGCGTCAATTTTAAGCTGAAAGTTTTCACAGTTTTTTTAAACATACACATTTTTTTCGATACCATAGTTTTGAGGGTTTGGTATTTATCTTAATATTGCTGAACGCTTTGCACTTGGCAAATTTTCTTTTTTCATTATGTTTGTACTGTTGTCAAAAATTTTAAAAATTTAGAAAAAACGGGCTGTTTTGAATTTATATATTGTATTGGATTATTACAAAATATGATTTTTTATTTTTATGTGGAACTTTTATTTTAGGGTATCCCAACATAATATTTGATAGAAGTAAAACGAAGTTATTCATCAACACACATTTTTCAAAAAACCGCCCGCGAATAAATGATAAGTAAAATTCTGCCATCCAGGATTAAAAAATGAAATTAAATGAAATTAGAAAATGAAATTGTGAATAGAATTTAAGATGCCAATTGAAACTTTAATATGACACCTCAATGGAGATTTTATTCGCGCCAAGTTTGTTTATACCCCAAAAATTTACAATTTTATTTCTTACGAATTCAAAAAAAATGTACCAATAGATTTTTGAAAGAATAATGATAATGTCGTTTCCTAAGACTGACGTCCATCCTTTTTATTGGGTATATGTAACAGTGGCATAATAATACTGCTACACTGATTCTAAATATATGTAATACATTGTAAATGTATGTAATACATTGATGATCACGTTTGACCTGGAACACTGCAACATAATTTTGTAACTTTTTATGAGGATGTAAAGGATATTATATATATATATATATATATATATATATATATATATATATATATATATATATATATATATATATATATATATATTCTCAGTCCATATAACAATGTAATAAATAGTGTGATTTGGCTTTTATCAATGATATACATGTAATTCAATCCTGAAAATGAAAACAAAACAAAAAATCAATTTGAACCTGGTAACAGCTACGAAAACCCAAGATACACCTCACCTCATGCCACTTATAAATGATACGCTTTAAATACAAAAGTGAATAGCACACATACACACATATGTATGTAAGACCTAAGGATTTTCCTCACATAATTTCACTCATTTTGATTTTCTGTTGTTTTCCTACCTTGATTTCTTTCTATCAACGTGTTAAATCAAATTGCTAATGCTGATGATGCTGCTGGATATGCTAAAAAAATGTATAAATAGATTCATATCAAATTACAACCGCAAGCAACAAACCAGTACAGGAGCTATAAAAAGCCTGTGATGTGATTTTGAAAATTCTTATTAGACTAAGTTACACTATAAGAGCATTAATAAAAAAATATTAATGAATGTTTTGTAGAAATATATTTGAAACCTTTTTTAAATATGAATATAAAGAATAATGAGTGTGTATATCGTTTTCATTATATTTTTTTAGGAACTAAGAACCTGCCACAATTTACGCATCATTGCTGCTCTTGCCACGACACCTCTGCAACCAAGTGTAAAGAATCTTATTGAAATAACTTGTCAAGTTTAGAAAAGCATAAAAAGTTACATAGTAACATATAGAGGACTAACAGAATAATCTATATAATAATAGAAATAAATAGAACAAGTAGAAATTATTTGAAAAATAATAAGAGGAAAACATGGAAGATGTTGTTACCGCTACACCGCTTCCAACGACAGCCACACCAGTGGCATCAATACCAGCAGCGACAAATCAAACCACATTACTCGGTGCAACAACGCCACCACCTCCGCCCACAGCAAAGAAAAGTTCGACTACATTGTCGGTGGATAGAGCAGCATTTCTATTATTGCGCGTCAAAAAGGCATTTAAGAGGAAAAGGCAACATCGCAAGGAGAAACAGTGAGTATCGTAATTTACGTATTTATTTTGCGGCATAGCAAAAGTATAAAGATCTTAAGCTTAAGCCCAACACGATATTATCTGAGATTATTGTGGACGCTGAACTCAAACTTGTACTCCGTTTTTTCTAAATTGTGTGTTTATGGAAGAACTGATCATTTAATAACTAAATCAAAAAAAAAAAAAAAAAAAACAATAATTATTTATTGCTATCAGTTTATTTTTCGTGTTAATGTTCTATATTCTCGTAATAATTTCTTGGGAATATAAAAAAAAAACATATTTTGGTTTTTTTTTTTCAATAAAAGAGAATTTTTGTAAAAATAAATAAATAAACAATGCATTGTCTTTTATTATTTCTTTATGATTTTGAAAACTATTTTCCTACAACTATTTTAACACAATAAATAAATTGACATCCTAATTACAATAAAAACTATGAAGAAAATACATAAAGGAAAAATTGGGAGTTTCAATTTAACTCACTACTTCATTGTGGGATAAAGTTTTAAGGCTTTACTAGGACCTTTTAGGATATATTATAAAATGTGAAAAAGGGCGAGGCACAAAAAATTTAACATGTCTAAAATTGGTCGCAATTTGTTTACTCATAGCATTTCTTCAAACTGATCTAGCCCAGTGGTCCATCGAACCCTATAATTAAATAGTTTTCTGCTTAATCTAAGTAAAATCTTATGTCAACCAGATCAGCCGCTTTGTCAACAATTGATTTATTTCTACAATATTTAAACTCTGTTCCACTGTGTTCTCTCTTTCTTGCCTGCATTTCATATAAATGGAACAACAAAATTTAATATAGTTTTGCACGTCTATATGAATAAAGTGGCAATGTTTCTTCCGTTTAATGATGTTCACTTTCATATGAAAAAACATAAAACATCAAAAATATTTTAGTACCTGAACACGTATCATACGAGGGAAAGTCACTAAGTCTATACAAAAATAAGGGAAAACGCCCTTAATAATTAATTAAAATTTATTGGAAACTATTCGTGTTTGCAATACTTTCGGTTTACAAATTATGAGTCTTCACGAGTTCTTTCAATATTTTATTTTTTATTTAATTTATGTTTAGTATATGATGGTATTTTAATATTGCGCCTCTTTAAAGTTTTAAAAACAATTTGAAAGTTATTTTGCTGGCAAACTTCTTAACACAGGAATTTTTTATTTCTGTTTTTTGTGGAAGAGGTCGTCGAAGTTGGTCTTAATTAAGTTAAAACTTTTTTTCTTCGAATAAAATTTAAACAGTTGATGCATCTTAATATGTACTAGGAGCCACTCGGTCAGTGGTGAAAATCTGACATTGTTCCATTCTAAATACTAGTGTAAAATTATTAATTTGAGGAAAATTATTAATCTAAACTGATTAATTGAAAGTAAAGGATCTTGCTGAGCTTTCCAGGAGGTTAAAATAACCCACTTTTATCCAGGCCCATCGGCCGATTTTATATTAATTAAACCGAATGAGGACAGCCTCAGAAGTGTTTTCAGAATTTTAAATTGCACTTGATTGCCTACGCTCTCTTGTGCCTTTGAACTAGTAAAATTTGATGAATTATTATTATTTTTTAAATATAATAAAAACTGCCTCCTCCCATTAGTTGTAGGGAATATATTATATAATCGACTTTTTTCACCTTCCCAAATTTTCCAAGGACTTTTTACATATCCCTCGTCCACAGAAACAGAAAATGTAATACGCATTGGTATTCAGGCTACTTTGTCTTATAATGACCTTTTTACAATAAAATAGAAGCAAATGGGATATTAGTTAATCTTAATAAAATGCTAATTTCGTCTCGCACATACGTTTTGATGAACAAAAATATTGTTTTTTTTGTAGATGAATTTCAATTTTGTTGGAAAAATAGTTTAATTAAAAAAATATGTATTAATAACAATGTTTCAAATTATAAATAATTCAAGCCTAAATAAAATACATTTTCCTGAAGATGTTACTGAAGCAGTATGGGAATATAACGAAAATTTTTAAAATGACCAGAATTTAATTTAAGCGAAATATTCAAAGTAAAAACAAAGTTTATTAAAAAAAAATCTAACGCTTAAAGAAAAATTGTAAAAACAATAACGAAAAAGTTAAATAAAAGAAGACAATTAAAAGACCTTTAGCTAGAATACTTAATAAAATTAATTAGAAAGTCTAAGAGTGTTTTAGAGGCTGTTTTTCTTTCATAAATTTTAAAGGTACAAGTACCAAAAACTTGAGAAGAATGAAAACCACGAGTTTTTAATTAATTTTACATGTCAACGAAGAAACCATCCCAGTGCAGAATGTGAATATAAATGAAAATTCCAAAGGGTTAAGGGACAATATTCATAGTTAAAATTCAAACCGATGTGCAATATCGTTCATACGCCATGGAGATTTATTTTTAAGAAATAAATTTCCATTTCTATTTATGAATGCACATAGAAGTCTTTATTTGCGTTATGTTTCTATTACAAGGATATGTGCATATGTATTTGATTAGTATGCAGATAGTAACTTTCATTTTCTACTTCCTTTATTTTAACTGGACAATGGCTAATATACTGCCAACCAGTCGAATTAAATTTATGAAGTTACTCAAGCGTGTAAGGAATCACCGAGAGAATTATATGAAAAAAAATATATGAAACGCAACTCTAGAATGTCAATGAAAACCAACAGCAAGTTCAAAAATATATTTTCTTTTTACATGTATGTACATATTTATGTAATACATTCAAAGCCCTTTTACAATGGAAAAAGCATAAGTTTTTGTATTGTTTTCAAACTAATTCTAACATTACGTTGCATTTTTAAATCACAATGTTAAGGGCATTTAAATGATATAAATATTTGCTTTTAAGCAAAATCATGATATTGATGAATATCCAAAAATAGACTCTCATATACCAAAAAATTTAATCAATAAATGTATTGTGCATACATACAGACGTAATAATTTATAAATTAAATAAATTTTTTTTTATTTATATACATAAATATTTTATGTTTAAGATTTGTCATTGAAGTAATACACATTCGTTGTGGTTCTTTAAATCGTAAAAATGCTATAAAAACTTAATGCAAATGACATTTAATTTCCATTCATATAAAAATTTAAATGACAATGAAATCGAATTTATTTTATTTTATTAATATATACGTATGCATGTACATATATACATATTTCATACATGAATAAGAATACATATTTCATACGTGATGAAATTTAGTTTAATAAAACAGAACTTTTACGAGAAAAAAAAACAACAAAAGATATTTCAAGTATGATATTGATAACCATTTTAGGTTGCAATTGTCAGATAAAAAACCGCCCAATCAGGGCCCATTAATAACATTCCAGTACATACACACATACAAATACAACAATATAAGAATTTACTAAACTGCTTTCAAAATTAGTGCTGAAAAATTAATAAGCAAAATTTTCCACATTTCTTAAAATTTCTGCCACATAAAAAAAAAATCAAAACAAATAACCATGTACAGCAAGGCTCGGCTATAAGGAACTCGCTTATAGCGAGTTCTCGATTGCACCGAACAAAAGACATGACATTTTGGTTGTCATTTTTTATTCAATAATCCTTCGTTATAGCAAACTCGTTTACAACACGTCCCTCTTTGTAACGAAATACTCTTTACGGTCCTACAAGGTAAACTTTTTACATTTTTTGTATTACAAGCAACTCATAAGAAATATATTATACCCTTTTGTGTTATAAATATTTCTGTTTTGAAGTATGTATGTATTTTGTTTTAAGTACATACTAAATACATATTTACATGTGTATATATGTAAATGGTAATAAAAAAGTAGAAATACACACATAAATACATACAAGTTAAAAGTTATTTTCACTTCTCATGTCACTGCCCTTATTACGAATTTTTATTTTATCGAGTTATTTTTCCTGATGCCACGGAGTTCGTTATAAACGAGTTGTACTTTACATATAAATAGGCAAAGGCAAAACAGTTCAAAACCATTTTCTCCATTGTTCGCTCATCGATTTTCATTTTTATTCATGTGTTTATTAGCTGTTAACGAGCTTTACTATAGAATTCGTACAAGTATCTTGGGACTTATAAGCGTTTGAAGCAAGCATGATGCACCAAGCAAACATTCGAGATTGGTGTTGAAAGTAGCGATTGTCTATCTTGGCTGTTGTAAATAAAACAATTCGAGAAAAACTTTTTTCTATAATGAAGTTCGAGTTTCAGGCAATGGGCCCCTAGTTCACTTAAATTGTCTATGTCCAAATGCAAAAACAAATTAGTGATACTCTAATAATTGTTGAAGTATTTTAAAGTATCCTGTTGATAATCAAAGAAACACCTCACCTTGACGCTTAACCGCAGACGTACCAATAAAAACGTCCATCACTATTTATATTATGACTTCGCAATATTTGCTGGAAATATGTCTTAATCGGATAATAATTCATTTATTTTTTATACGTTTCATACTACTTTCCTCTCTCTTCGCGGTTGGTGTATGTTTCCAGCTTTACGTTCCATAAACATGTTAAGCATTGGTAATGTTCAATTAAACGTGAAATAAATTTTTTTATCCGTACTTCTGTATATCACGACAATCACGAAGCAACCGAGATCATTGTTGGCAATCACAATTGAAGACGATCAAATAATCACTCGTCAAATACAAAAAAAATCTAAATGTTTCGACCTTCATAAATTAATGCCGACAACACGTAATTGTAGTGGAGAAAGCTTACATTACAAGATCTTTTAAATACTTATTTGGCTATCTTCAGCCCCCATATAAGTTCCTGTCGTTCCTTTCAGGAGCATAGGGTCTTACCACTTGCATCATTAAATCAACAAAATGGTGATGAAAACCCACAACCTTCCCTAATATTTTTTGTTGAACTGTGTAAAGGATATGTTGCGTATGAGAAGATGGTAAATAATTAATTCCCTTATTATGATTGTCGTCGTCGACGTCACATCAAGTCGGCGGTAAAAAAGATATCAGTTCTGTGCTCGTTATAGACAACAATTGACTAATATTGACGACCACGTGCCATTTTATAAGGCCTAGCAGTAGTAATATTCTATCAATAATATATAATAGCCGAAGGCAAAGATTCCACAATCGCCAATATATTAATGTTGACTTCGTACGACGTCGACGACGGCAATCGCAATAAGGGGTAATATCATCAATCTGCTTTAAGCGGCCAATTTCCATACTGTGCAATAATTGTATCTTTGTTATTGTGAGAAACGATTATAATATTAACAATAAAATAGTCAATGAAATGCCAAAAATATTGCAACACCTTTAATAATTTGCCTAAATAAATATCGTTATCAAATTCGAATAAAATTTCAATCATGAAAGTAAGGAAATTTTAAGTTTTTTTAATTTTCCTTCCCTTATATCGCGCACATTTTCATATATAAAAGCCAGTTCCACAATGGCAAACGAAATTCCAAGTGAAATATCGGGACTCAAAAACTTAAATAGTTGTAAGCCTGGAATCGTATTAATTTGTGAAAAAAGAAAAACAAGTATTCCAGTATGGTTTCGCTGTTATACAAAAGATTTTAATTTCTCTTTCATATTTGGACTGTTGCAACGCAGAAGAGGCATGTTTAATATATTTTAAGGAAAAAGAAAAATAAATGTCTTAAGTTCATATCTTTATTTTCTCTTTGTTGTATGTTTCCAGTTTTCTTTTAATTATTAAATGTCTTTGCTGCATGGCGATGTGGCAGATGTTGAAACAGACCAGTTATGTATCTCCAGTACAAGCTTCGTCATATTTCATTTAATAAAAATCTATGCTTGAAGCATGCTTGTTTTTAATGAGCTAAGTCACTTAAAACAGGACATAAGGATGCACATACAAGCTAAGGATTGTCTCAATTTACGCGAAATATTAAAATAGTTTGATACTTTTAGCAAAGTTTACACGAAGGCAATAATCGTTGGCTGCGTTAGCATTTGGTCTTATATGCACATGAGAAAATGACAATGAGTGATCCTTTTGATACCTTTTGTATTTCTTTCACAGTAGCTTTTAACTCAATACAGCTCACATTGACTGTTGTCTTTTACTAGAATACTGACGAATTTTGCGTAGGCTGCGTTTATTAATTTTTTAACCTCTTTAATTTTAACAAAAATAAAAAGAGAAACACTAGTTTTTATGTAAAAAACTTCATCACCGACACCAAAGGTAAGCTTAACGGGTAAAAGTGATTTATTGAGTTTCGTTGCGATCGTGTCAGCACTAAGTTCAGGTTGCTTAAAAGAGGTTTTCACTCCAGAAATAGTCGATAAACTACATGGAATGATATTGTACGATAGGAGAATGTATGTAAGGGCGTGAGGTAGCTGAGCCTGTAAGCATAAGTTTTCGCGGTCTTTTTAACTGTGGACCAAACATTGATCCATAACAAACCAAAGAGTAGCCCACCTAGTGGATTTTTTTAGGCGAACATGCATCAAAGAAATGTAAGTTTTGGTTTGTCGGTCAACAATGCCATGGCTACAGTGTTTTGGATTGCATGCGGTGTTATTTAAATTGATTATCTTGATAAGAGTGTAACGATTACAATCAAGTTTTATTTAGAGCTTTTGAGAATATTCAATATTAATTTGAAGCAAAAATGGCATCATCTAGCGAAGAAGAAAGTGTATTCCCAAATAGTCCACGAGTACTCAATTGTGTATTCACTATGGCGAAAGTTCATAAACGAACTCCTACTCTATTCAGATATAAAATCTTATTTCAATAAAATAGGTTCATGGCGTAGAGCTTTTAAGAAACATCAACATCGTACTAAGTTTACTAATGCGAAAGTCTGGGTGTTTGTTACACAATCAGTTTGAACCAGTTTAAATGAAATATGACACAAGAATACTATATATAGGATACCTTTTACTACGGCAAAGGATTTGGTTTGACCATTTCAAGACCAATTTTATAATTCTGTTTTTGGAATTCAGCTAGAAAAGGCTAAACGGAGCATGAAAGACGTGATTTAACTCAAATACTTTAGATATAATAAAAATTGCTTCTCGAGCTAAGAGTTGGTTCGCCAGCTCTATTCGTGCGTAATTGTGCAGCGGCACAAGGCCATGAGTCTGAAAGTGCTATGATACAAGCTCAGCAACTAAAGGAGGGAAAGTGCTTATCTCCTGAAATTTAATTGTCTTTAATTTATACGTAAGAGTTTGCATATACCCCTAAAGTGGGCATTTATAAGGATCGTTAATAAACTGCAAGTGCAAACGCTGAAAGTGACAACAATTCAAGATTATCAAGCGTTGGTTATAATAAGCACGTGTATATTAATTTAAAATATGTACATTTCTTCATTATTTTATTATTTTAACTATTCGAACGAAGCCGCGGGTTTATATTGGTAATATATAAAATAAACACTATTGAACTCAAAACTAGCTAATAATTTATTGCTTAAATTTTTTCTCATTTGAAAACTTGAAAATTGTACAAGAGAATAACTCGCACTACACAACTTTTCTTTGTACCCAAAGCTTTAAAATAGTACCATAAAACCCAACGCTGATGTCCACAACAAAAAATTCTAAACGCCGGGCAGATATAAACAGACATACAAATTTACTTACATACTATGTAAATAAGAACAAACAAATAAACTTACCATACGCACCTGCTCAAATTCAACACTCATTGTCACATCTTACCACGCTGTTCTGGTGAATTCCATCATTTTAGCTCTTGTTTCATTTTACACAACATACAAGAATCTCCGCAAGGGCACACAAATCAGTGTTGCCATTAGGATACAAAAGATACATTTTTCGTATCTTTTGATGACTTCAGGTACCATGTATAATCCTGACATTTTTCGTATCTTTTGAATCTGTACCCAAAATGTACAGAAATAAAATATTAAGCTTTCCGTCCCAGACAAAGTTTTTTAAAATTATCACTTCGTTATGAATACTAAAAGAACAGTGACAACTAAATAGAAAAATTACATGTATTTTGTTGTTAGGTTTTCTAAGTTCTTCTGTCGTCTGCTTATTCTTGTGTACATATACAGATGCATATACATATGTACATACATATGTTAAGATGGACTTTTAGAAGAAAACAATAACGATCTTTACAGGTAATAATTTCAGACCGTATAATAGTTTTATGAAATAAAACAATTTTAATCCCCAAAATTAAAAGAAGAAAACTGAAACAGCTGACTGCAAATATTATATATAATATATTTATGTACATATAAACAAAATGAGAGTGAATTTTAAATGAAAAAAAAAATTGTATGTACATACTTACATACATATGTACATATGTTTCTATATGGAATTATTGGCATTTTATTATAATTTGCAGGTAATTCTCCAAAAAAGATAATGTACAATTTTAATGATAAATGTCTGTTAATAAATGAGTACAATGGATGGTTAATGAAAAAATATTAAATATGAAATAAGAATGTTCTGTTAACAAATGGTAAACGTTGAACATGGATTTTCAATTTTTTTTTTCAAAATGTATCTTTTTGGGAAAAATTGTATCTTTTTGGAAACTAAAATGTATCTTTCTCGAAATTTCACTTGCAACACTGACACAAATGCTCTTTTTGCTTTTTAACAAAAACAAATACAACTACAATAACACTAATATGTAACTTCTTTTTATTCTTTTGCTCTTGTGTCAATTTACACAACCTACAAGAATCGCCACACACATCCACAAACCCTCTGCTTTTGTTTTTTTAACAACAACAACACTAAATATAAGTATGTATGTAGATTTTTTTATTTGCTTTGCTTGGGTAAAATTAAGGAAATTGCATTTTTGCCAAATTTTCACGCGTAATTTTCCAATTCCCTGAACAATTTTTCACACATATTTTTACACACACTTGAAGCAGATATTGTAAGCTTTATTTTGATGAAACTTTTTTGCCGGGGGACCAATCACTTCCAATGAAATTTAAAATTTTCTTATATGACACAATTATATATAACAATTTCACAATGTTTAATAGTTGAAATCAAAAGGTGGAATAATTGACAGATTTAGTTGAAAAAGAGAGATGATAATATGTAAGAGAAAAGAGTACTATTTAGTGGTGGAGACAAAAACAAGTTAGTTGAAGGTGGTGAAGATCAATATTCGAGATTGCATCTGCATCCTAGTGAAAAAAATGGAAGTCATTCTCAAGGAGTAACATTTTCATTTATTCCAAAAATTCTGTAGTACTCTTTTTGGTAAGAATTATTTCTACAAATCGGTTGAGTTTGGTTTGAATATAGTTTTTGTATAAGAACTTAATATTGAAATTTATTATTTTGGGATATTCTCCCCAACTAATTGTTGAAACAACTAGAGTTTCTACAAAATGTTTTGTTTGTTGTGGCTTTAGCTGTTCATATACTGGCATTTCATTCGTTGCTAAACCAGTGAACTTTAAGCAGTTTGAAAACATTCAACCTCGTAGGTTTACATATGCCAAAACAAACAAACACAATATGAGAAATCTATATTGTATATGACTATGTTTTTGTAGATGTTGTGAACCGAACGGCATTACGTGCCACACAGCTAATGCCGCATTGGAGATTCTGCAGGAGCGATTTGAGGGTATGGTCACCTAACGTGGGTGTGGTATGAACTGACTGCCGATATCGTGCAATCTGATTCCCCTGCGCTTTTTCTTGGTGTTCCTAAGTCTGAGGTCTATGCGAATTAGCAGCAACCCATTGAAACCCCCAAGGCCAACAAAACCCATGGTATCAATCGATTTCAGCTTGATTTATGTGCCGGAGTCATGGAAAATTTAATATTTCAGAAGCGTGCCTTCCAGCAAAGCCATGTCGGACATTTGTACAATGTTATAATCCATACATAATGGCATTAAGAGGCCTTTCAATTTAATAGAATAATTCCAATCATATCTTAATCACACCTATTGAAAATTAAAGTTAGGAGGCGCTTATTGAAAGATCCTTTACTTTATTTGAAATTTGAAATGCAATAAATAAGAAATAGTTTACATGAAGTATTGTAAATTAAATGTTATTTTACTTGGGACTTTTTATATTAACATAATAAATATAATTTCCATATTTCCACTTTTTAGACTAATTCCGAAAATTCTTGTGAAATCGATTTACTTAGTATATTCAGGCTGCGTAAGCCTGGAAATCTGCATTCGTTTGAAGTATCGTTGCCGAATGTTTTCGAAAACAGTGTTTATTATAAATAACTCAGAATATTCTTGTCGTAGCACAAGATTAAACCAATTGAAACGACTTTACATGAACTATGTATTTAGCACATGTAAGTTAATATTCGTTCTGCAACGCATTATAATCAGCTAGAAATATCACTAATTTAGCATTACTGATCAATATCACATTATATATTTTTCTTTTTGTGAGCGCAGAGAGTAAGTAAGAGAAGTTCCTGCCTTATTTAAATTTTGAATTTTATTATTATTAGTTAGTTATCATTTAGTAACAGGCCTACATAGTAGGTGTAATTCTTCGGAATGGTCAAGTGAATCAACGTGTAATACTTCATAGAAGTCAATGTTTGTTCAAGAGTAAAGTTTGTATTTAAACACTTCATAGAAGTTAATGTTAATATTCAGCACTTAAATATTTTTGTAAATTGGAAATTAATATAATATAAATATAAAAGTAAATATGAATTAAATTTTCATTTATAAATCCCTAAGACTGGCTTAAGAGCCCATATAAATAGAATTTAAAATAAACATAAATTTTTATTAAAATATGAATTTGTATTAAAAGATGAATTATTATAAAAGCTAAGAACAAATTATAATTTGTTATAAAAAATTTTGAATAATTCTGAATTTTAAATTTGTATTACTGTAAAATTGAACATGTGCATTATAAAAAAACTAAGTTAAACGTGTAAGAAATATGTATTACTACAGTTATTAACAAGCGCAATAAAGGTGAATTAAAATTGTAATGATAATGAGTTTTACCTAAATCGAAATTGTGAATGAAATGATCATTAAGGAATCTTAATTCTGTAGAGAATTACATAGTTAACTCGTAATTAACAGTGACTTTTAATTTGAGAATGCTTATGAATGATCCCGTTATCAATGGTCAATGGTAAAACCATTTACGAACTGAATGAGAGCAAGATTTCAGAGTTTTAATAAACAAGCTCTCTTAAATTAACTGGCGCCCAACGTAGAAACCCATGCTTTGGATCTTATAAAAACTTTTAAAAACGGAAATAGTTAAGTGGTCATCATGCATTTACAGAAGCTCACAGGACAGCAGTTTATAACTCATCAAATGCTTCTACCGACAATCATTCTATTCATGGTCAGGAAACTATACTTAATGCATCAGATGCTTCTACAATTGATGCAAATGGAACAGACAGCAATGATATTTCAATGTCAAAACACTTTATCGGTTCTGTTTTATAATACCCTCTTATTATCTGAAGATAATAGTACCAAGTATTATAAAGAACTTCATATTAACTTAATAACTTCAATTGTAATCTTGCAGAAATATTTATGATATTTCTGACCAAGTTTAAACTATTCTGAATTTTGTTTATCTAACTAAGGGTCCTTAACTGTTTGAGTACTTACATATGTTTGAATTTTTTTTTTTGTACTTTTTTGGTTTCGTTAGAATTGTATTGTTAAATATGTATTTCATGTTAAATGTGTATTGCTAAATATATGTACATATATTTCATTTGTTCACATCGTGTCTTTCAATTACAATTAAATACATATGCCCTTCTTAGTTCTTTTTAGTTTAATATTTCTTTATAAGAATACATTTATCGCTGTCATTAGTATGTAAATTTTTTTACGACTCCAAATAAGTATGTATGTAATATATTAATACATACATACGTACCTAATTTTAATAAAAAATCTAATGGTTTAATACGCGAAATGTCTACACTAAAATTTATTTAATAAACAACAATTTATTGTTCCTTTTTAAACTTAACATAAAAGCATTGTACTAATATATCGGTAAAGAATCTAATAAAGTAAAAAAAAGTAAAATTGGAAAGTGATTGTTGATAAAACGAATAGAATAACAATACTCATTTGAAATAAATTTATATAAATTGTGCGTTTTAGCGATTCACAAACCTAGCAAAAATTAAGTCATGAAAATTATTCTATTATCAGATAAATAAGAAATTTATAATAAATGAAGATAATTATTTTGCAAAATAAGGATAAAACTTGCTTTTAAAACAAATAGGTTCTAAAAATACAATGACAGTACATCTTTAATTTTATTACTAAATCTCTAAAAATAATAATTTGTATCTGCTCTTTTACGTACACTGGGAACAAAGAATAGAAAATGTTACTTATTTAAACAAACAATTAACAATCCTTAAATTAAATATTTTAATCTTAAAAACGTAAAAAGCATTTATCTAAAATTGGACTCAATTATCATTTAAACAACCCTAAAAGAACAAAAAAGCAACAGAAAAAAACTATTTTATACTTAAATATTAAATTACTAAAACGTATTCGATTTAGAACATTCTTGTCTGATGATCGTTGAACGATGAATCATTGTTACTCCCATTCACCCTAAGAGCCTGTCAAATTTTAAAGACGAGGACGTCTAAATCTTAAAGGGGGGAGTAGTTAATATTCGTTCTGCAACGCATTATAATCAGCTAGAAATATCACTAATTTAGCATTACTGATCAATATCACATTATATATTTTTCTTTTTGTGAGCGCAGAGAGTAAGTAAGAGAAGTTCCTGCCTTATTTAAATTTTGAATTTTATTATTATTAGTTAGTTATCATTTAGTAACAGGCCTACATAGTAGGTGTAATTCTTCGGAATGGTCAAGTGAATCAACGTGTAATACTTCATAGAAGTCAATGTTTGTTCAAGAGTAAAGTTTGTATTTAAACACTTCATAGAAGTTAATGTTAATATTCAGCACTTAAATATTTTTGTAAATTGGAAATTAATATAATATAAATATAAAAGTAAATATGAATTAAATTTTCATTTATAAATCCCTAAGACTGGCTTAAGAGCCCATATAAATAGAATTTAAAATAAACATAAATTTTTATTAAAATATGAATTTGTATTAAAAGATGAATTATTATAAAAGCTAAGAACAAATTATAATTTGTTATAAAAAATTTTGAATAATTCTGAATTTTAAATTTGTATTACTGTAAAATTGAACATGTGCATTATAAAAAAACTAAGTTAAACGTGTAAGAAATATGTATTACTACAGTTATTAACAAGCGCAATAAAGGTGAATTAAAATTGTAATGATAATGAGTTTTACCTAAATCGAAATTGTGAATGAAATGATCATTAAGGAATCTTAATTCTGTAGAGAATTACATAGTTAACTCGTAATTAACAGTGACTTTTAATTTGAGAATGCTTATGAATGATCCCGTTATCAATGGTCAATGGTAAAACCATTTACGAACTGAATGAGAGCAAGATTTCAGAGTTTTAATAAACAAGCTCTCTTAAATTAACTTGTATAAGGGATGGAAAAGTCGATATCATCGTACTTCGAATAAAGAGATTAACATTATTGGGCCTTGAATAAAATAAAAGAAAGGGGGTTCTTCGGAGCATTTAGCAAAAGCAGTATAAAGTTATGGCTGATGTCGTCGAAAATATTCCAATCTCAAAATGTCTTAAATGAAGATATGTTTCCTGATTTGCTAAGTGGTGGGATTAATTTTATTTATTTCCCGTACTTTAGCAAATATTGGAGGACTAAGAATTCTAATAATATTAAAAAAAATCAGAGTATGAAATATGTTTAACTGTCAAATATTGTTGACTTCAATGCTTAGAAAGCAATCTGTTAAAATCTTTAAATCAATACTGATTTCACTATAAATTCGAACTTGTACTACATCACAACCTCTGATTATTATTGGCTCCCTTGGATGTTCTTTTTTGTTATTGGGATAATAAATCCAATGCAATATTACAAGGATTATGTACATTTTTCATTTCGAAATCTTTGTGAACCTTTTGTTGCAGTTTCGATTGAAAATCATTCAAGTTGATAAAGAGCAGATAATAAATGGCATTCCATTTTATTTTATTGTTGAATTAAATACCTGTAAGAGAAAAGCAATTGTTATCGTATTCATCCCTTTTGCCGTCCGTTTTTGAAAAGTTTTTGTTTTTATTATTATTGGTTGAATTTATAAAATATGGAAGATAAAAGTAACACTTTGTTTTATTATAAAAGGTGATTTTTCACCAATAATTAGCAAATTTTATTATGTTCTTAAAATTGAATTAAGTTATATTTTATGTTCAAGCTCAAATTCATAATAATATGTTGTGTATTTAAAAATAAATCATGATTGAAAGTTTTCATTATAAAAGCAAGTAATACGAGAGTTGAAGCAGAATTTATAGCAAATAAAAAGAATATCCATTCAAACTTTCTTTTTTGTGCTAATTTTGTGTTTTAATTCGGAGGAGTATTAATGATATATTCAATTTGGTATCTGTGTATCGGTATGTCACTCTGGGACCCAAAATCTAGATTGATTTTGAATTTTTATTGCGTATGATAGAAGAGTACCAAAAGCGTATTGTTGCGGCAAACAAAGTTTACTGCAGTACAAGAACGTAATTACAGTCTACTTTCCCTCAAACGACCAGAGAACATCTTCAAATTATCTACAGTTTGTACTAAAGAAATATATAATTCTCTTATGGTTGATACAAAATTTAATATGATATTTTAAGATTTTATTATGATATAGTGACACTAGTTATGACATGAAATCTGCAATTTTTTGAAGTGATATTTTCATCATAATAAATAAATAAACAACTAAATAATAAATAACACATTTATATAGAATAAACATATACATATTTTGAAGATGGTACTCGATGAGTACCGAAATATCGATAAAAATTATTAAAAAAAATTAAGAGGCCTTAAGCTTAAAAAATAAATTAAGAGTGCATTTAATTGCATTATTGTCACGGATTAGACCTAAAATTTACAGATTCTTCTATTAAAAAGGACCCGAAAATCCATTAAATATTTAAATATAATAAACGCCACATCGTTTATGTCTTCAAAAGTTCATTTATTAAATCTTTTTTTACTTTCAATTTATTGTTCTCCACTGTGCTGTGATTTTAGACAATAGAGCATTAAATTTTTACTATGTTTGCTGATCTCTGTATGGTAAATACACTGGATATATTTATTTTAGTTTTTTCCTACGTTTCCATGTGATCAAAGTCCTCTTAATTTGATGAAAATAATTCTAATTTCTTATAATCTGTTGTCAATATTCACCGAACTCTATAGCAAATAACTTAACTAATTATTCGAATTTTACTATTTCCTTTATTGGCTGGAGTAACAATATTCTTTAAATAACTTTGAAACTTCTCATACAACCTCGTAAATATTTGCTGTTCAATGAGGATTCCAACCTACATGATGTGTATTTAATATCCTACAAATAGGATGGAATATTTAGTGTGAACACGTACGTACTAATAATCATGACATGACACGAATATGTTTGTTTTTGCTCATGTCTTGTTGTTATTGTTTGATTATTGTCTTTTGCAGTTTTTATTGTCGTGCAGTTGAGCGAAAGAGTCCTGCAAAATGTTGTTATTGTGTTCGTGTTTTCATGCGTATAGGGATAATGATACGTGTGTGGATGGAAGGCAGCGTGTATGTGTAATTGAATTAAATTAAAATTTTCATTGAAAATAAAACATACAAAATATTATTTATTAAATTAAAATTTCAAACAGCGAGTAAATATAACGCCATAGATGAAGTGATAATAAAAACCCTTTTAAACACACCCAACAATGGCCGAGGAATTATGCAATTAAATAAAAATAATGGAAAGTCATTATTAAATGTACAGACTAGTGATGTAAATCTTTAGATTTTAGCGAATACGAAAACGAATATCTGAGACAATATTCACGAATACCAATACGAATATAATTTAAATTTTTTTTAATATTAAGAGTATTTAAAAAAAATTAATTTACTTATTTTCTTTTGAAATTTTACAAAAGCAATATTCCTCGAATCAATTGGTTTTAATAAATTTTTTCGTTTTTTGCCTTAATTATTTACATTATTTTGATTTTCGAATATAAATATTCGATTTTTTTTACGAAATTATTTTGCAGAAATAATTTAACAGTTTCAAAACCATTAGATTTAAAAAAAAAACTAAATTTAGTTCATATTTATATATCATACAATGGTTTTTTTTGCTTGAATGAAGTGTAACATTTTGTTTCTGAATTTACGAAAATAAATGAAGTCAAAATCTTTAGAGGACTGTGTGGGCTGTACAAATAATTTAATGTTTATTAAAGCAACTAAATTTTCTTTTTTTTTTTTCTCTCTTAAAAAGGCAAAATATTTTGCGCTTTATATTTTATGAAGGAAAGCGTCGTAAATGAAGTCAAAATCTTTAGTGACGCAAAATTTCATTCCAATCAATGCAACTGTTCAAAATTGGGCATATATACACACACACACTCAAATATAGACACATACACATACATTCGTATAGACTTCTCGCTAAAATAGTCAAAATAAGTAACTTTTTTCGAATTCGAAATGGCGAGATCTAATGAATTTTCGGCGAATAAAAATATTAAAATTATTTATTTTAAAGAAGCTCAATGAATTATTTATTTAGTAAATAAAATAATTTGTTTTTTATCCTTCAACTAAGAATAGCTTTTGACATTTTGGAGCAGACCCAAATACCGAAGAGCAACTTTGTATTTTGGTCATGTAACTTTAAAAAAATATGAATGAACAACTACCACCCAATTGTTCTTCCTACATTTAAAGCACTTTTTTATTTTCGATGTATGAAATAACGCCCAAAGAAAAACGCTAAAAGATAACGCAGAATTAGTTCCGCAAAGTTTTCTAAAATATTTTGGAATTGATTTCATATTTTTTTGTAAAAAATTTCATTTTATTTTTGGAACTATTTGTATTTGATTTTATGAAAATACTTGAAATAAAACAATAAAAACTTGGCTGCTATTTCATCGGAAAGAAATTTGGAGATTATTCAATTTTATTAGGGACTTATTTTACTTTTTTTTAATAATTTCTTATGGAGAATAAAAAAACAACAAAGCCCAAGCCCGGCTTCACTTCCTAAAATATGTTTTTATTTCCTACCTTTGACCAGGCGCAAGCCTGTCTCCTCTATGGCATGGCGTGAAGCATTCTTGCATTGGCGACCTTTGGCCTGTGGTATGCGGAAATTTGGCTTCGCTTTGCAAAGTCATTCAGGAAGTGAAGACGGGCTGCGACATATCATTTTCACTATAAGAAACTTAAGAAAGTGAAATAAGTTTTACTGCATTACCTCAAGGGCTCAGGGATTTTCTCCCTTGCAGTATGGCCAATACCAGCATCGCTCCCCGAAACAGTGCAGAAATGCTGCAAAAAGCGAAACCACTTTTGAACTTAATTTCTTCCTATGAAATATAATTAAATTGAAGATAGAGAAATAAGTTGTTCTGCATTGCCGGCCTTCAGCGGGACTTAAGGATTTTCTCCTAGCTAAGCCAGACTTATTAGACTTATTAATTGTCATTTTCATTCAGACTTAATTAATTTTTTTTTTGCATAAGAGTTAATTCATTATTAAAAAAGTCCCAGAATTTGGTTTCTGCTACATTTTCAGATTTGAGAATAGTTTAAATTTTTAAATCCTTTTCAATTGAGAGTTACTTATTTCAATCTGAAGTCGTTGGGCTTCATTTCCTAAAACAAAAAAAAAAAAACAAAAAAAATCTTTTTAGACGGCCCAATAGATCTAATTAACATATTTATCTATCATAGACTTATCTGCTCATGTACACATGCAATTAGAAAAGTGTCGTTGTTGTCATGCATGTGCAGCAAATAAGTTCACTTAATATGCATTTCATTTCAATTATTTGTTGTGGCATGTTTGATCACGTTCAAAACATGCACCTACACACTTCATTTCACATTTAACTTGGAAAATATTCACTTCGTTCATATAAACAATATTATAATTTTAGAAAAAAGTGTACAAAGAGGATGATAAAATACACCACAACTCAAATTCCTTTTTAGATTGCGGTTGTTTGTTTTGAGCAGGAAAATACAGGACACAAGCATAAATGCATATTTATGATTTTCATAAATTCATTAGTTTTCATGAATATTCTAAGCATTTGACACATTGAAAAGCAAACATGCATGCACTCAATATCTAGTTCACGCATACATATGTACATACATGAAACCCAGGATACATTTTGAAACGTGGGTTTTCTCTTCAAGAGGATGAGAAACTTAAATTGAAATAAGACAAGGAAGGAATAGTGTTGAAGCATGTTTTTATCAAAACGGGTTTTCTGATTTTCAATAAAATTGCTAAGGCTGGGATAGATATATTCGAGAGAGATCGGTCAACTTCGAGTGTGAACATGAAAGATTCCGTAGGTCAACTTAATACTAAATACATTTCGATTTTGAACTCTATTAAATTTTTAGTGTTTGGTGTTATAAAGGCCACAAATACCCATGTCTTGTGTAAATTATAGTTAACAATAGGGATGTGTCTAAGATTAACGTGGATACCTGCCTCATGGCCTAACCCAACGTTGCTCATAACACGGCTGAACTCAACGGGTCCATCCCCGTCCCCATATAAGGTCTCCACACCGCACACAGGTGGCACGGTCCGTACACAAGCCCATTATTAAGGAGCTGGAGCTCTCTATCCTCCACAACTTTCCAGTAGCAGCTGGTGATGCACCTTGAGGTCTTACTGTTGGTAGCAGGAGAGCTCGGAAGTCAGCCACTAAACAGCGCTGACCCAAGCCAACGCCCTTAATCAACAAAATTCTTCCTGATATTTGGGTTTCTACTAATTGTAGGACAAACCTAGGGGCTGCTGGTTCCGAGGCAGCATATACTTTTCTCGTCAGCCGTAATTTAAGAAACACTAAGAATTTATTGGGGAAGCACAATTTTTCAGAGAACTTGATTTCTTTTGTACCCTGAAGTTTTAAAGCTCGTGTAAGCGTCCGTTTGACTTTTCTTTTCTCTACTTGTTTCGAAGGATGAATATTTTTACAACTAGTCTTCTTTAAAGGAGTATTTGACATAAAATTGTCTTTAAAAGTTCAATCAGAAGCAGTAAAACTTCTGCGGGTTTCACTTTTTTCAATTAGAAAACAACCACTTAAAAACCAACTCCCTGTAGGATTTTGGTGCCAAAATGCCACCAACACTAATGTTTTTTAAGTTGATGAGCGTTTCATGTGTTTATGTAAGCACATAGTATATATACGAGTATGTACATACATATGTATGTATTATGTATGTACACAAATCTTTTACCAAGTTAAGATAAAAATTATAAGTTTATTTTTGTTTTTAACATTTCCTGAAATTGTAAATGTTTGTGATAAATGAAGTATGGAACTTTAACAATCCTTGAAATGACATTTTAGCCTCTTGCCTCCCTGATTTTACCACACGATTTTATTGATTTTTCGTTTCTAAAATAAGAACATTTAAATGAAAAAGTTTAATAGCCTGAAGGGAATTATGGCGATATACTTCAACAAAATTAAACAAAAAATTTTCCTCTTTATTTTTCCTTATAAAGATGTTACAAATAAAATTATAACTTTATTCAACGAGCACACGAGTACCCGTTGAGTAAACGACATTCACTCACTGCCAGTGAAGCATAAGAGGATCTATCGTGTGAATCGAAATAAAAATCACCCAGGCTGTTAGATTACAAGGCAATTACCTACTGATTTTTTTAAATTATACCACGGAGAAATGTTTAGAAACGCTTTTGAAGTCATTCAATAAGTTTTTAAAGAAAAAATCATGCCTAATCATGTTATATTAAACGGTCAGCAAAATGATGCCATGTATTGTACAGACCTGGATTTAATCCTCTCGAATATTATCGCATCTCTTCTTGTTTCACAAATTACTATTGCCCTCCACAGCATTAGCAGTTGGACATGAAAGAAAATTTTTCATAAAAAAAGTATTTTTGCCTAAAAAAGATTAAAAAATCTCCCATACCACAATTTCTCGTGGCATTACAACCATGAAAAGGATTACATTTGTAACATGAATGTTCGTTATCACTTGTGTTGGTTGTGACAAAAAAGGAAAAACGTATATATCAATAAATGTTTATTCAAAAAAACTAATGGCTCAATTATGGATGGCAATCAAGCCTCAATTGGGTCGCCGCCAATAGTCAACAAATTGAAATTTGTGGCGTTAAGTTGCCAGTTGTCATCTATAATATTACTATTAACAATTGGAAACTCAACTAAGATTCAATTGCCCTGTACAATCAAAGTATTAATATTTGAAATATAATTCTTCAAATATGAAATTCTTATATCCAGAGGAACTCATTGTTCATTGGTCTTTCCTCTGCAAATTATCTGTCTACTCTGTTAGAAACATCGTCGATTGTTTGCCCAATTTTAAACACTGATACTCGTACAGTAAGTCTCCTACAACGTTTAAGTACTCGTATTATCATCGAGAGAACTTGAAATATGTAAAAGTATAAAGGATTCATGCCAAGCAATACAATTTTCTTAAAAATGTTCATTAGGTTGGCTCAAGAGATCCGTGACTTTTTGAATGAAACACAGGCGGTTGGAGAAGAAAAATAATTTTATTTTTCAACGTAATTTGTGGCACGCTTTTCCATTTTTTTTTATTCGTTCCAAAAAATTAAATTTGTCGAGATCATAAATTTATCAAAATAGGTATTTGTTTGTGATGTGATGTCATCGTTGGAATTCGCCGAGCCATTTTTTAGGTTGGGAAATAAGAAATAGTCACTCGGGGCGAATGATGGAGCAATTCATTGTCTAATTCATGGATTTTTTGCCATGGAAACTGCACATGTGTGCAGCCATTCATTGTATTGGTGAAAAAGAGCTTTTCTGTTGGCCAAATACGGTGGTTTTTTTTTTTAAATCCTCATTAAATCGGCCCAATAAGTTAGCATAATATTCGCCATTTATTATTTTACCCTTTTGAAGCCAGTCAATGTGGTTTAAATCACGTGCATCAAAAAAGAAATGACTTTATTCGCTGACAAGCCCACTTTGACTTTCTTTGGAGCTAATTCACTCTAAAAAGCCCACTGTTCTGGCTACTGTTTGGTCTCTGGTGTGTTGTGGCACAAGAACTCCTCCATATTGTGGTTGAACAACGGCAAACGCTAATGCGAAGTTGCCAATCGGTTGCGTTCGTGTTCGATTTTCAATCTTTCTCACACCCAAGTGAACACTAAAAATTTAAAACACTAAGCCATGTGATATACCTATGGCTTCCACGTTCTCTTGCACTTTTAGTCTCTGTTTGGCCAACACCATATTGTGAATTTTTCAATTGTTTCGATTTTGTAGAAACCTTAATTAGGAATACAGAACGCTCATACCATTGAAATTTTCCATTTGTTCCTCAAATCACGCGATAGTTTGCTATCAATGGCTGTAAAAACACAAACTAAATCAAGTGGCTCGTTCAAATTTTTGACAGGAGTTAATGAGCCACCCTCGCATTTAAAAAAAATATCATAGCAACACATGGACGGACAGATAGATTAGCAGACGGCTTTAGCACTATTTTATTTGTATGATATAAATTGTAGCGAAAATCACAATCTCTACACACTATCATTTATTTATTCCTGCGCCAGAAGGATAAAGAAACAGACCGCACAGTCACAGTAATTGGATGTCCTTGGAAGCTTTTGGGCACTAAACCTTAAAAAGTGGACTCAGCAGAGTGAATCAACGCTACATTCATACAAATGAGTATATTAATATAGAGAGTTCCTTTTTGGGCATCAGTTCCTGCCCAATTTTCGTTTAGATTACAATAAGAAGCCAAAATTAATCTGAATTTTTTTTTAGTAAAGATTTTCAGACACTTCAATTACTACATCCCCGAGCAGGATTTAATTCATATTAAAGAGTTACAACTTTTATGTTGTATGTACATTTATACATCTGAAACATTCGTATGAACACTAAAGACAAAGATGGGTATGGAATTTATTTCCAACAATGAAAAAGCCATTTATCACAGTAACAAATTTTGACATGAATTTCAAAAGGAATATACGAGATTCAATACACATTTGAAATTTTCAACTTATTTATTGTACGAGTATGTAAGTACATATCTACAAAATGGTTTTCCTGACACGTTTCATGCCAAAATATGTATGAAATTAATATTTTATAAAACAAGAAAGTGATTTATTTAAATCTTCTTTGCCCATTTAATAAAATTGAAGGCACCATAAACACACATTTCTAACTTTTTGTAATATAGAGGCGACTTTCTTTGTGTGTAGACGTTCGCTAAAATTGTTTGCTATTAATCAAAATCTCAAAAGAGCAAAAATATGGAATTAGTTCGTACAAATGACGGCTTTTGAGGTGATGACTTTGGACACTTTTCACCCTCCAAGTGGTTCAGAATATAAAAATATATGAGTTTGTCAAAAGCTAAAGTTGTGCAGTTTCAAAAGGGCTTTCGTAAGATTTGACAAATTTTGGAACAACAAGGGCGTAACTAAAGCTTTAACAACGATATATAGTGTGTTATGGTCAGGCTTAAAACGGTCAGGGATGCAAAACGTTACCAAATTATAGGTGGCTGAGGCTGAGCAAAAAAAAAAAAAAAGAAAAAAAAAACAATACCTGGAGTGGCCAAAAGGCTTTTAAATGCAAAAATTGTGTGCAAAGTTTAAAAAAAAAAATTTGGTTACGAATATAACAAAAAATTTTTTCTGGAACGATGATCTATAACTTTTGTTATGATTTTCAGATTGTTGTAAAGGGGACTTGAAACTTGAATATGGAGAGGTACACTAGTGAAAAATGAATTGAACAGCGGGGCAAACAATAGAGCTGTTACGGAATATTTTCGGTAAATGCATTATTTTGGAAGGGATATGGGGATTATGCATACTTAAATTTTTTTATATATTTTCGATTTTCAACTTGTAATGTTAATGAAAGAACACCTAATGAGCTGTTGTAGAATTTTGACAGTGCGAACAACACATACGGACAACAGTTGTAAACCATAATCGCATTTTTAAAAATACAACATTAAAGTAACAACTGTTGTAAACCATAATCGTGGCATTCATATTTAATCCTTTTTTATGTAAAACCAATACAAACAATAGCTTATAAATATATTATTCTATACCTTAAGTTTTGTTTGGCAATGGAGTGATCCAAATTATAAAAGTATTTCATTGAACTAAACTCGAATTTTTTTTTAGATTAACTCTGGTACTGTAATTTTAAACTTCTTAAGATCTTAATTATATGATTTTGTAAAAATGGAAATATATTATAGTTAGACTTATGTCCATGATTTTATAAAATTTCAATAAGTTTAAAAATTCCGCTCTTATTATCCGCTGGAAACTATGAGAGGACACGTGTAGGGATTTTCAAGAAATTTATTTCTTAAGAGTCTGTAACTTAAAACTACGAGTGAAAATATAATTTAAGAAGAAAAAATGGTTGGAAACTATTTAAGTGGTCGTGTCAAGTAGCCTTATCCTCCTTCCAAATATATTTTGCGAAAAAAATGTTGAGCCCTTAAAAGCAAAAAGTCACTTGGCCTAAAATTTTTAACAAGACATTTGAAAATTATTAAAAATGAAAACTACAGTTGACCTTGTTCTGGAAAGGGCTAAACATTGTTTTTTTTTAATAAATTCCACCCACACACTGTTTACGTGTGTTTGTGCAAAAGTAACCCAACGATTTTCTGTTTAAGTGCGCACGAGTGCCCCTACATTAACCCATAAAAAAACACTCATGCATGTAATTGTGTTTTAGTTCAATTCCAAGAATATTTTTAAGTTTTCAGTAGAATTTATGTAAATGATTACAATGAAATCTTTTCTATTGACTTCATGCATGCAACTGTAAAACTACATATTTTTTATTTTCAAAATATTTTATTTCAATAATTCATTATTTGTAAAAAGTTAATATCAAACTATCAAGTATTTTAGTAAGACAAACTAAGCGTGTGTTAGTGCCATAAATAACAATTTGAAATATGCAGGCCAACCCGAAAATTTTTTTCAAAAATATGTATTTTGTATATCAGAAATTTAAAAATGTGCTCTCAAGACTGTAAGATATAAATACTTTATTAGCAGGGACGGTTACAAGTTTTATTCAAAAAATTACTTTTTAATAATTATTTCCGTGTTTTGTTTTGCTTAGAAAATAATTGCCATTTCTTAATTTCGAAATTCTTATTTCGCATACATGAAATGTATGTGACACACTGATGCCGAGAAAACACTACTGGATCCAGCGGTCTTTAGGGCAGGTGCCTGTAGGTACATGTTGCTACACGGATGGTTCTAATATAGGGGAAAAACCGTCTTAGGATTCTTAATAGAAAAATCAGAATCCGCCTGCCTGACCACAACACGACCTTCCAGGTAGAATTACTGGCGATTATGAAGTGCGTTGAATGACTCACTGTAAACACTAAGCCTATGGTGGTCAACATTTTCATGAACAGCCAATCAACAATTGGGGCGATTGGGTCTGAGATGCTTAATTCGGCAGGATTGGGATTCTGTTCAATGCGAAGACGTTTGAAGCTGCGAGAACCGAATTGCAAAGTTGTGCGAAACTTATCCACAAAATGCTGTGGAATAGGGGAACGACTAAAAATTTATATAAATATATGGACACATAAGACCAGATATACAGATATACTCAAAAAAGCATCACTGAACCTCAATATACCGATATCTAGCACAAGGTCGACTTTCGAAATTCGGGGTGGGTCAGTATTTTGTGAAAAATTAAACAAAGTGTTCCCCAATTAATGCAAATTGTTATCATTTCCCATAATTCGCTACAAGTCATGAAAGTGCAGAAATGGTCATATTAAATTATTGCAAATCCTGATCATTTCCAATATGTACAGAGAATTCCCCTTATCGGCGTCAACAATTTGTTGAAAAAAGTATTTTTGCTTATATTTCTTATTTCTTTATTTTTATTTTTAAGTCTTTTTCGATTTACGTATAAAGTAATTGCCTAAACTAACACTAAGGAAAATGGCAAATATTTATTAAACAAAAAACAAATAATTATAAATTGAAACAAAAAAAAATTGTAGAATTAATCTAAAATTCGATTGCAGATTTTTTTTAACTCAATCTCCTAAAAGTTCGAACTTTTCACTATTTGATATTTTCGAAGTAGTGAAAATTTATATAATCGTATGTGATGTTAAATTTAAAATATGTATACCCTAGACACAAACCTTGTTGATTAACAGAGTTCTGTTAACATGTTAACTTGGCTCTGTTAGGTAAACATATACTTGATTAATGCATGCAAAATGACAAAAAAAAAAGAAAATTAAATTAAAATCAGGAAAGGATCGAATAATGTTATAGGGAATTAAGGAATACAATATTTTAATCAATATTTTAAATCGTGTATATAAGTTTGAGTAAATAAAGTATCAGTACTACTTTATTTGCAAGACTACTCTGAAAAGTATACAAAAAGGAAAAAGTTGTAAAATATACACTAACACAGAAATTCCCACCCCTGACCTCATTCATCATACAAAAGGAAACACACTCGATAGCATACTTTTTTTGGTTACCCTGGCAATATGAATTATTTGTTGTTATATACAACAATGACATTTTAACGAGAGGAATATGGATGGACGTTGGTTGATTTTTGTGCTCAAAGAAAACATCGTTTTTTCAAAAAGTTCTAAAATCGATTTGTTGTTGAAAATGCTTTAAGTTTTTGACATAAAGATGTGTTTGAAACGAAATTGATTTTTGTTTGAGTAGCTGCAAATTTAATGAAAAAAAAAAAATAAGTTAAATTTTTTATAATGAATTTTCTAAACACACTACGAATGCAGTTTTTTACTAAACTGATTTTAATTTCCTTTATATACATATATGTATATAGTTTGAATTATAGTTTTGAGGTTTTTTTTCCATTCTTAAAAATTTGTTTAAAATGGATGTTTTTAGGGTCTATGTAATGTGTATATAAATAACTTCTTATACGCCTTCACAGATATAATTATAATTGATTATGTCTTTAGTTTTATTGGTTCATAAGTCCGTATTGAAAAAAATGGAAGTTGTTTTCATTTTGTCTATTATTTGTTATTGCTTCCTCACTACTCTTTACCGAATCATATACTTATATAAAAATCATCAAATACTATATGAGAATTCTATAGAATTCAATCATATTTTTCTACTTGTGATTTACAAAACGTATTGTTATAATAGTACAAAAAAACACAACTCAATAAACAATTCAAATCCACTTGCGTCCTTCGGGTTTACACATGTTGCAAGAAAATAGTTACTGAACTGTTGGTACAAAATCATTATAATGCCTACTATGATCATGTGCTTTGTATTAATCATATTTAGTAGAAAAGTCTTATATCGTATGTGTTTATTGTGGCACAAACATATCACGATTTGGCTTGGCGACTAATAATTAAATATTTTTTGCGCACAGTCCCGATAAATTTCAATATTAAGTATATTTAATAATTCTCGACGTGAGCAGTATTGTTGCTTCAGTAATCTTGATATTTGCAATTTAATAGAGCTGCCCACACTGTCAATACTAATTATTATTGGAATATGTCCATTTGTCATCGAGTATACAGAGATATCCTTGTGAAATTTTTTGAGCTAAATTACATACTTTTAAGCAACTTTCCGGATATAAAATTTAGTCCCAGTGTTATATAAAGGCTGGAACACAATGTGCAGCTGAAGCTGAAGTTGTAGCTGAGGCGAAGGTTGAAGTACGAACACAATGATGAGGTGTGAGTTCATTGTTGCCAATTGTACTTAATCAAAATTTTATGTACAAATGTTTTGAATTTGTATGAATGATATACACTATTGGCATCTCTGCATATAATAACATGTTAACACAATCTGTTAACAATCAATATTAACATAATAATCAAAACTAATTTAAGTTTTTTGTGTATTTGTACAAAAATAAATATATTGTTTTGTGGAAAAATGTTAAAGAAGCGCTGTTAATGTGAGGCGGTGTAAAAAGTTAAAATGTTCGAACTTTGCGCCTCAGGCTTTGCCTCAGCGTCAGCCTCAGATTCACATTGTGCTGGCATACATTTGAAGCAATGTATTTTACTTTTAAGAGAGAGCAGTATACTTCTCGCCTCACGCCTCAGCTGCACATTGTATTCCAGTCTTTAGTCTCTGCATGAAATTATTTTGTCTGCCGAAAACCAAACATTAAAATTTAATTTTCTAAACATATCGTAGATAGCTTCCGATTCAGTGATTAAGCATTAAAGAAGGAAACTTCGGGCAATGACAAGCAATAGTCCAAATTGGGAAAACTTTCGAAACACTATATCGCCTTTTTGATAATTTTCCTTTGGAAGCAATTGACATATTTGAAGGTAATTTTTTCACTGCAAATCTTTTTCAAAACTGTAGCCGCTCATTTCCAGCAAGAACAACACAACTTAAAAAGCCACTATAAAGTTTTCAATTGACACACAACTCAATGGAAAAATAATATTCCCCTCTCAAGAGCAAATCATGCAAGATATTTCTATGAAAGTGTTGTAGCAAATTATTGACATGTCAAAATCTTTAGGAAAACAGCTGTATACTTTACATGTCTGTAGTGTATAAGAAGCATACTTTTACAGCATATTTCTGATTTCCCTGTTTCATATTGAAAACCAATACAAATCTTTAGGGGAAAAAACCCTACATGTTGTCATGTACGAGTACATTTCGCGTGAGTATGACAATGACATGTTCACTCGAGTCAAACATTATGAAAATAAAATGGCAGTACAAATAATGAAAACAATAATAGAAGAAAAAAAAACGCATGTCATGTTCAAGCCATATACCAATTGTCAACAAATGTTTACGTGGAAGAAAATGTTCACGCAGGATTGAAAAATTTATAAATTAAAAAAAAATATACAGAACAATTTCAAGTCAAACAAAAATATTTACATTTAATTTCGTCAACAATAAAAAAAGTTTCCGAGAATAAACCTCATATATTTGTGTATGTATGTATTTATATGGGAGTAGTGGTTAAATATGTATTTGTGTGTGCCCACCTACAAACAATTTAGTTCTGCTGAAAATTCCATTATCTATACGAATATTTTTTAATGAAATTTTTCGCTATATTGATTGCAAATTTATTTACATTCAATTAATATCCAACAATATTTTCATTACTTCCAAAAATCCAATAGTGTATTTTTCAAGGAGGTCAAGTAGAAAAATTTTTATAAAAAATATGTACATATACTTTCTTCTATAAATCTGTGAGACTTTAATTGAAAATACTTTATTTGAAAAACGGAGACTTCTTTAAATCTTAACGAAAACATTATTATTTTTGAATCAACAAATGATAAAATTTCTTTCACATAGAGAAAAAATAATTTAATTTATTCACCTTACAGATGTGAATTCATTCCCAATCCTAATTTAATATTAAATCAGTTTCTTTGAAAATTTTTTTATAATATAATGAATATAACTTTTAAATCAGTGAATGGGAACCAAAAAAAGAAAACATCTTGTGTTAAAATCATTGGAAATGATCCAAATTTTCTCTGATAAGGAATTCTCCTCCCAGCATTTTGATGAATTTTTTATTTAGGAATATAATAATATTATAATACAGGGTGGTGCCATATATAACGTCATATTTGATAATTCCATAGAACAAAAGATTGATAATTTTTCAAATAAGCAGTATGACTTATTGACAACCAATTCTCAAATCCGCGAAAATTGCATTCAATTCAAATTATGGCATTTTTTGTATCATCTTAAGGTCATTAAGTTTGTGTTAGAGAACAACAATATCCTGAAGATTGTAATTAATGAGTATCGAAATATCGATGTTTAAAAATAAATCAGTTTAACCCTCCAAATTATTCCCCCTTAAATATAATACACGTATGCCATCATTTTTTTTTCCAATTCATGGCCTTAAGCTCTTTCACCGATTCGGTTTTCATCTCCTCAATCGTCGCAAAACGACGTCCTTTCATGGGTCTCTTCAATTTTGGATACAGGAAAAAGTCTTTAGGGCCAAGTCTGGTAAACTCAGTGGCTGAGGCATGATTATAGTGAACAGGAGCATTATTGTTTCCGGACGTTTTTTCCATATTACTTCTAGCAAGCGGTGCAGAACTTCAAGATAATACTCCTCATTAACCGTACAATTATGTGGCAAGAACTCATGATGCACTACGCCACGGTAATCGAAGAAAACAGTAAGCAAAACTTTGACATTTGATCGAACTTGGAGTGCTTTTTTTTACTCTTCTTGGCTCTTCCATTGAGAGAATCGGACGTTGATTTCGATGTCATAACCATATACACATGATTTGTTATTAGTTATGACCGTCTTAAGCAAATCTGGATCGTCTTTAACGTAATTCAACATTGAGCGATTCCCATGCGACGATTTTATTGTTGAAAATTCAGCACTTTTTGGCACGAGCTTCGCTGCCATATGCTTTATGCCCAATACCAACATTTCAATTACTTTTGAGCACTTAATTCGATTTTTCACACAAAATTTGATGCAAATCCTTCGAGACCAGTGTGCCAACATAAAAAAAAATCGCCAATCGAATGCACGTAGCCGAGAAATTTTAAAATTAAACCATTTCTAGTGATCAGACCTCGTACTTCTTTAAGCTTTATTCTTTATTAACACGAAACGGTACTAGGAGATACATTTTCCAAAATAAAACGTTTCTACACTTCTCAATTTGAAACTTACTAGACAGTAAAATCGCAGGAAGAAAATATAAAAGAAAACCAAAATACTAAGATTTATCGTAAAAGAATATTAAATAACAAATATGAACAAATAAATACTTTGAAAACAAATACGACGGGAGTTTTGAATAAAGAATAAAAAGAAAAAAGCGCAGCGTTTGTCGTAAAATATGTTTCCATCGATCCTATAAAGAGCATAGGGCCTAGGGGTATAATGATAAGGCAAAACTTCTGATTGGTTCTACTTGGTGATTCCAGAGTGATCCTTATCAATTAATATATGGTCTTATTAAAAAATAATCAGATTTGTGTCAAATATTATCTTCTTGAACAAAAGACAAAGAAAGAACGTACTGGAGGGTAAACAAAATTTATGTTCAATATTTCTATATACAACGAAAACAAATAGTGGTTACTTGAATTGCATTTATTCGTTTCCTCCTACTCAAGTTATTGTTCCATAAATTATTCCTAAGAAACGACCTCGATTTAATTTCTTATGAAAACATACAAAATATTTAATTTACATAGTGTAAACAACTCAAAATTTACACAAGAGAGTTCAATTTGTATAATTAAAAACTTAGAGAAACTTTTACTACTGAAGCCAATAAGACTAAGAACTTCAAAATAAAAAGAAAGACTACAAGAATTAAAAGCCTTGAATCTATTTTCTTCGATGCAACAATACAACAACAACTAAAGAAGTTAGACAGAAAAATATTTTAGAGATTAAAAGAGAAATCTACATGTGTTTACAAATATTAGGGTGGTTCTCTGTTTTTAATGAACAATTGTAAAAATTAGAAAGAACTCGAATTCCATTTACCTTAATTCGCCGACTTTGGCTCCTTTCCCAAAAAATTTTTTTGTCATTCCTCATATGAAGGTTTGTGTCTAGACTTATAAATATCAAAATTTATCTTGACATACATGGAAATTTATAAGCCCTAATGTAAGAAAAATTACTGAATTTGAGTAAAATAGTCATAATTGAAAGAAATTCTGATGCAATTCTTCATTGTATTGAGGATTTAAGGAAACTACTATAAATAAGAACATTGATCTGGTGCATGCCCATTTCATTCTTCATCTAAGGAAACACAATAAGAATTAATCAAATTCATGGACTAGAATTTCAAATAGAATTACTAAGTTTGAGTTCATGATCGCAAATTAAAAAATTGCGAAAAATTTAAATAATATAATAAAAAATTGCGAACATTTCCAAAATTTATAAAATATATATATATATATATATATATATATATATCAAATTTTTTAAGCTATGAATATCGAATGAAAACGAGTGAATTTTTCTAAATTTCAGCTTAAAATTTTTTTTGGAGCGTATACTTTTGGTTTAGTTTGGAAACTTGTGCAAATTTTATTTTTTCTTGCGGTAAAATATACAAATTTTTGAATATAAATCGAGTTGATTAAATTTTTCGGAAAAAATTAATTTTCGAAAAATTTTCGAACCCAATATTGAATAAAAGGCAAATTATGACATTCGATAGCGATAAAAATTTTGTTTGAAATATCGATCGATATCGAATGTCGCAATTATTCGACAGCAAACAAAGGTCAATTGAGTGAGACTATTAACCTAATTAAAATCGATTGATTCATTTTTATTTTAATAACTCCGAAAATTCTTGTCAGATCCATTTTATAGAGTCAGTCATTTAGCAGAAACTTTGAAAACTTCTTCAAATGATATCACTGGCGAAATTTTTGAAAAGAGCGCATTTTCTGAATTTCTCCGAAATTTTTTTTATCTGATTTCTGAATTCGGTCACTTTCTCGGATTTCATAGGCTGGGTCAAATACCATATATTTTAACTAAATCGGTTAATTCATTGAAAAGAATTCCTTGGCTAAGGATTTCTTAATTGTGTTCTATTAATTACTCCGAAAATTTTTCTTGAATCGGTTCTGAAATTACAGGGATGGCCTTGATTTCTCTTGATTTCAAAAAGCATATAGACTCTCATTACTTTTGTTTTTAAAATTTAACTTCTTTCAGATTTGGTGTTTGTGTAAAAACTTTAAATTTTTATTGGGTTTTTGGTTTTCTTTTGCGAATTTCAGTCCAAATTTTGTGAACTATTGTTTTAATTCCATACAAAAGCTTTTGCAGATCACCATAAGACGTACATAGAGTCAATAGAATGGAAGAAAAATACATTAGTTTTTGTAAATTCTCAACCATTTTTAAGAACATTTTGCAAAGTTTAAAAAAAAAAACTATTTTCATATATTGTCCAAGGCGAGGCCACACAAGGTAACCACAAAAGCTCATGTGATGTATCCGCTCGTCTCCTAACAAAATTTTTATGATTCCATTTTGCCAACAAACTTATCATTTTTTGTTATTGCCAAATATGTTAATATTAAATAATATATAAAAAATACACCTGATTCTCTTTTTACAGTATATATTTATATGAGTACTTTGGGAACGGGTTATCGCGTAAAAAAATTCGTATTTTCTTTCCTACATTCACAAAGCGCCTTAATTTTGCAATTAGGCCTTAATTAAGATCAATTTAAAATAAAAGATCTCAATTAAGAAATCGAGCAATTACGCTACAAATGATGTCATTGAATATGTGTGAACCCCAAAATCGATAACTCAATTTGAAATGCAATGGACGTATTAGAGTTTTGTTATTTGATCGCAACTTCACAACAAAATGCATGTTGTTTCGTATTGTTGCCTTGATGAAGCCGCTTGATACAGAACTCTATAATTATTTGACCAGCGATTTTTTAGAACCCAACCATCATAGAAGATGTTTTAAATTTAACGTGTGAGTTACCTGGGACACCATAGCTCTCCCAAATGGCTTAACCGTTCCCTATTTAATATTTTTAATTCAAGACATTTAATTTTCTCTAAGTATGATCGTTCAGCCGCAAACACACGTATTCAGGACACTTACACAAAATAAAAACACAGCAATTTGCGGCATTTCTTTTTAAATTAAACTTTTACAAGACTTCTGTATTTGCTTTAGCCAAAAATAATTCCATTTTCAGAGAATCACTAAAATGTAAGGGACGCATGTGTTAATATGAATGTGGCTGTCAGTACATAAATTATATTTTCACACGACATTTATAACAGAGGCACTGACATACTCAAAATCCCTGTCAACTCTGTACACAGATCTCAGTTTGTTGTATTTGTATTTGCTATTTCCAAAAAAAAAGAAAAAATATTTCGCATACATATATATTAACTTTGACAACCAGAGCCATTCTCATGCTAACACATATTGTCGTACAACTTGCATGGGCGTAGTTGCTGAGTTCTATAGGGGGTCTACAACCACTGAGAATTTTTCTTCGGTTAGCCTCTGTAACATACATATAACGAAGAGGAAATTTATATCATTTATTATAAGTTGATATAAGAAGGAAAAAGTATGCGTGGGTTGTAAGAGTTGTGCCGGAGAGGCCCCTCCACGCTCATGCAGACAGCCTTCATATGTCAACATTCATATCGTTCCTTTCGTAATACTCTTTCTATTACAACGTGTGAGAATACATTAAAAAATATTTTAAAGTATTAATAAATTATTGAAATGATAAAAAATAAGTTGAAAACTTTTTTTATCGAAATGTAAAAGCATGTTAATTATTTTATAACACTTTTTATATTTATGCAGAATTCATCCATACAGGTGTGTCTAAGATATACATGGGCACTTGCCATTATGGCCCAACTTCACGATGCTCTGAACAATGGATAAACGTTCACACTCTCGTATGCGGTCGCCACTCTACACACAGGTGGCAATTTTTGTACATGGTCGCCCCAGTCCACGCAAAGACACTTCGCTAAGGACTTTGAACTATCCAACCTCTACCGCTTATAGTCAGCGGCTTCTGTTGTTTAGCTAGAGGTCTAACTTTTGTAGATGAGCACGGAGGGCATCCACTAAATAGCAAAAGCCAAATCGGCTTTCAACAACAGCCACCACGTGATCTCCGAAGGGACTTCAGCGATAACCAATCTAAGAAAAGGCTACTGTGTTCCTTTTTTTTTAGATAGATCTCTGAGAATCCCCTAAAAATGTATTGGGTGCACTCAACTCCCCTCATTCTAGGAGGAGTATGTGAAAACTGTCTTCGCCTTTAAGTTCTCGTTAGGGCGCCCATTGCCTGTTCTTTCATGGATCGGGTAGCATGTAACATATGAATTTTCAGAGGTTATCAACAAAAGGTCAATGACCAAAAATCTAAATAACCAAGGCTGTAGTAGGTATATCATTTAATGTATGAATATCGGGATATAAAAAAGCTATCCGAGCGGTGGGCACCATGATTTTTCCCACTCGACCACAAGTGCAACCATGTGAGCACATCAAAGGAGGGTTTGGCGATATTTACGGACGAAACATGAATTCATTTATCACAATAAACAGAAAGACCAAAGAAAAATCAAAACAGTGGGTTTCGTCGGATGAATGTGCACCAAAGAAGCCTAAGGTGGGTCTGTCGACCAACAAGCTCATGTTCAACGAGTTTTGTTACGTACGCAATGCCATTCACATCGCAAATATTATTCAGAGCTTTTGGACATATTCAGAACAAGTTTGAAGCTGTTAGCTGAAGTGGTTATAAAGGAAATTATGATTGAGAACGTGGGTTCGATCCCTGTTCAGGACGGTCATCAACATCATAAATTTTTCTGTTAAGCAATAGTTTGCGCTTGTGTTAGTTGTTGTTGGACTGTTTAAGTGATGAAGGCATTACACCGGTCACTGTCAGTAGCGATGAATAGTCTCCTGTGCTAATGTACATCACAGCGCTCTCCTTCATCGGTTGTGTTAGCGGAATCGCCGGCAAGGTATACCAACATATAAAATTGCTGCAGCTTAAAAAAAGTTAATGCGTCTATTCAACACCAGAGACACTGCAACATTGCTATAAGAAATTATTAAAAATGCGCAAAAGCAATAGAGTTGCATAAAAATAAAGCTCTCTCTTTTCACCACCTCTACCCTCTCTTCTCTTACATTATCACTTTAAGTGGTAGGCACGAATTGCTTGAGTGTTACAAAAAAAGGCAAGGATGAGCATGTGTGTAGTCATCATGGCAAAAATCCATGATAACCTGCGATGTATTCCCTTTAAACAATTTTATATTTCCAAATTTTAAAAAGTGACTGGACAGCGAGAGATTTATAACATCATTAAAACAAATGCCTATTCTGAGTGCCTTGAGAAATTTGTGAAATTGCCCTCGTATTTGACAGAAAAATAAATAATTTTTCAAATCTTCTGCAGTTTTGTAATCAATTATTTTATGGTAATATTTACATAAAAACTAAATTCAATTTTCAGTACTGGTATTCAAATATTAGACAGGTTGACTAGCTACTATGCAACAACAAATAAGCTTTTAAAATTACACACAATATTAAAAAAAATTTGTATGATATAAATACATACATTACAAATACATATGTACTATATGTATATAAAAGCAAGGCAAATCCATGACAGTGCAGCTGATAAAATTTTTTCTAAATTTTTTCGTTGCTCAATATCAAATCCGTGCATTTGTTTTGATTACTTTTGAATAATTTCCTTTGCTTTCTGCTTTTAGTCGAATGTTTTTGACATTAAATAATGAAACAATTGTACGTATTTGATGTCCTAGTGAGTTTACCCAGTATGAATTCGCCTTCGTATAAAAGTATTCAAAAATTAAAAGTATTAACAATTTCAAAGACTATTTTTTTATATACAACAACTTATTCTCAAGTTTAAAGTAAAATATTTTACTCTTTTCCAGAGCTCAAGCATTAAATGCATCAATCAATAATCAAGCTGGTCGCACAAATCGCGGAAAACTACCACCACCATTATTACGTTCGCGTACACTACCTGCAATAATTGTTCCTGGTATACCAGTCGTTTCACTGCATACAGATAACTCAGCTTTTCAGTGGGGTAAGTCAACCATAGTATTAACGCAATAATAAAAAATCTGGGAGGGGAGGCCACAATTGATGTTCAGAAAAACTGTAGTAGGGGTAGTAAACAATAAAAGGTTATAGAGATTTGGAGAAGGGAGGTAGGTTTATGGTCCTTAAACTTTGAGAACAAAGTTAAACTTTAAAAGTTCTATACACTTTATTTAATGTTTACATTGTGATTAACCCCACATTTAAACGAGAATGTTGCAAATGAATTATTAAAAATCTAATAATATAAAGTTTGACTTTAGGAACTCCTGATCAACTTTTAAAAGCAAAAGCTTGTTCTACTTGTTAAGAATCAATGTATTTCAAAATAAATTGAAAAAGAGAAAAAGGTTTTGCTTGACATGTGGCAAAGACAAAAAAAAAAAAACCTGAAAAATTAATGTTTGCAAGTAGTTGGAAAAAGTTGCCTTTTTTGCAACCTAATGGCATAAATGAAAAAAAACATCAATTCCTCTGGATAATGTAAACAATTTTTTTTAAATACATTAGCGATACTCACAGTCGTTTCCAAGTGGTTTGATTACATCTACAAAATATAAAGATTTTAACTTGCTGCAACCTTTTAAACATGACGCACCTTGATTAGTTGGTTGGTATACGTGGCTGCCCCCACTACATGAATCTAAACATTCCGATCTGACAAAACCTCTACTCGTCCGAGTTATCATGTCAATGTAAGGATTCAAAGTCAAGTTCCGCGAAGGGAACTGATCTTTGATCAGGTATAATATATTATATCTCGAAGAATACCATGCCGGGCATTTGCATAGATTATGCCTCACCTTAAACCAATTTAAGCTGCGTATGCAAACAGTTATGGTGGTCATATTGGAAAAATGGGTGTGTAGTACCAGCCCCCTCCCCATTTTTCCAATATGACCACTAATCTTCCCCAGAAATTCAAAAAAAAAGAAAATTTTTTTCAAATCCCATTTATTAAGCTTCCAAGATTATTTCAGATGTCTCACTATTATATTCCATTTAAGCACTCCCTGGACCACTATTTCTATATAGTGTGTAGTACCAGCCCCTCCCCATTTTTCCAACATGACCACTAATCTTCTCAAGAAATTACATATGTTTAAACGAGCTATGTTGCTACTCTAAGATGTATTTTGCCTTCCGTATTGCCACAGTTTCATTAAGAAATTCCTGGAGCATATACCCTGATATATAGTTTTTTTATCCTTGTCGTAGTTCCTATATTTCGCCTTTTAAATGAACCTAGTCCATTTTGGGATTTCTGTTAACTTGTTAACAGAGCTCTGTTAAGTGCGAAATTGTCATTACTAAAAAATATGGTTTTTGTCTGTACTAGTTAAATTTAAATTTATCTTCACACACATACAAATGTGTGGCATTCGAGATTAATGATGATTTCATTTCTGTTAAAATATGTTGGCCTAAAAATAATGGTTACGTTTTACATGTTACCAAAGTGTCCTATTTTTCAAGCTCACAATGGAACAATAATAGTTGCTTCAAATGTTTATATATTACAAAGAAAATGTCAGCGACAACTAAAACAATTTGTTTACAATTGAGAGAAATGCTCACGATTGCGAATTTGACAAGTAAAATTTAAGTTTAAACTACCCTGTAAACCTTGCAGATCCATTATATATCGTAAAATATACGAGGCCACATTAATAAAACAGTCAAGAAGATTTGCAAGACTTCGCATCTGCAAGGATATAACATACTGCTTCTGTAAATGTTTAACAACGCAATAAAATTTAGTATTTTGTTCTATTATATCGCACCCAAAACAAACTAGAGATCTGATTAAAACTGGGATAAAAGTGTGAATTTGTAAAAATTAAGACTGTAAATAAAATGCCACCAATTGGAATAACAACAAACATTTTGTCTAAAGTAAATGTTCTGTACAGTACGTGTCAAAATGATTTTGTTCAGTTAAATTTTAACAAAATTCTTCGTAGGTGCGCATATTTACTGATTCAAAGAATTTGGTTACTAAAAATAGCATTTAGTTCTGTGTATCTTTCTCCCAACTGAATTAAAATTTCCGCAATTAAAATTGCATTCAACAAACATTATTTCCACTTTTGTATAAGAAAAGCTATTTACATATATACATGTGTATAAAAATATGCACATACATACAAATACAGATATTTATACAACTTTCTGGTACTTTTTTCTAATACTTAAATTTCTAATATATACTTTACATTTCATTTCAAGTGTTTTTTTTTTCAAAATTAATGTAGCAAGCACATATATAATTATGTAATATTAGAAATTGTTCAGGAGTTATTATCTCCTTGTAATTAAAGAACTATAAAATATTTTAATATAGTCTTGGAAATATAAATAATGTTCTAGCATTTTAAAGAAATGAAGTACATATTTTGTCTCCTTTTGTAAATATTTTTAATAACGCAGATAATGTTATGTATATTATATTTATTAGAACTGGATGATGTGTATTTGTTAATTAAAACTTTACTTGGAGTACCAACTCCCACCTCTGCTTCAAAACAAATTTAGAGATGGCAGCATATACTTGCAAGTTTCTACGTTAAAGTCTATTTGAAAGTTTATTTTTCATCATTGCCACAATATTTGTATATAAATTGAACAAAACTTAATAGTAAGTGAAATGTTTCGAAATGAAAATGATCAAAAAGGATGATTCCAAATGGGGTAATAAAGATTTAAACAAAGGTTAACGCTGACTACAGGATCCTGCTTTAACGGCAGTTCCTTTAATGTCTTAAAGTATTTTTACTGATTTTATGCAGCACTTCAACACAAGAACAAGACCTTTTTCTAGGACTTTTCCTCTTCAAATTTAATTACATTTCATCTTGTGCAATCTTTGCCACGTTATATTCCCTTTAATAGTTGTAAATGATGGTGTTTGTAAGAGAAAATGTTAAAAATTTCCTACATCTTTGTTAAACAAATTATGTCTCTTAATTAAAATGACTCTTGTATAAGTTGCCTGATGTAATTAAATCTGCTCAGGAACATGTGTTAGAGTATGTAAAGGAATACACGCGGCAGATTGTTGTCGTTTATAAGAAAAATGAAATTGTTACATTGTTACATGTCATACCACTTGGAACAGCCCTTTTACATTAAAGCAAACTTTCGAACTTAAGTCAACTTTACAATTGTTATTAAAATACTTTGCACAAAGTTGTTACGCAGTTCAACTAAGTCCTAAGCTTTTAATAATTGCTGGTTACACTACTCGACAAAAAAAAAGAAAAGAATGGAAAGCAATGTTTCAGAGACTGCAATTGTAGACTCAAAAGAAAAATCAAGAAATGCGCATTTAAATCGATCCAATCGAATCTTAAACCAAGAACGGACATGGAGCGATACCAATAAATATCAGCATTTACATCAAATATATGAAACTTTTCATAGTTAACTTATTGGTTCCTGGAAAGATATAGAATTATGGGAACTTAAATTTTTAAGCACGATTTTGACTTAAAGTCAGAAGACAAAAAACTTTAATTTCTTTCATTTCGTTAATTCGTTCGTTCAAATATTTAGTCATATATTTGGAGCATTTTATTATTGATTTTAATATAAATATTTGAACGAATGAGATTAATAGAAACAGGCTAAAAACAATTAGAAAAGATTCAAAAAGTCTTATTGACAATGATTTTAAATAAATTTTCAAGCTGAACGAACAACAAGGAACTAACGACAATGTCTTGCATCAACTAGTATAAGTTTAACGCGAAATAAAGGTCATGCGCTTCTTATAGGATCAACGGGAACATATCGTGCCTTTGCTGCAATAACGTAATAATTCAAAAAAGGTTGTTTTGCAGAAATTGAGTTTAAAGTTTTGAATTTACACACAACTTAATGGTAAAAGAAAATTTGGTTCTTTTCTCAAGAGCTGAGTATACAAAATATTTTTATGAAACTTTTACAGAATATAAAAAACGACAAGGCGAATAATTTCGTAATATAACCCTAAAAACAACAGCAAAGCTCGATATATATAACGATCAGAACTTCAAGGGCGTTTAAGGGTTAACTTCCTTTACAATTTAGGTATTCAACATTATGTAAAACACTATTATGAACATATCTGTGGAATTTTTTAGCACTCCAACGATACGTTTAACTCTCTGTAGGTGCCATCTTATCCCCTTTAGTGAAAAAAGCAAAAGATTCCACTGGAACGGCGATGTGGCGAGCTAAAATGCGCAACAAAAATATTTGCTATGCTAAATATTTGTAAAGCTAAAATTTCAACTTGAATTCCAGGAATGAACTAAAGCTCTGAATATGCTTAAGGATCATTACGTACTTTTCGTGGTGACAGTGGGTACAAAAAGTTCTTTGCGGTTCAGCGTAAAAGACTATGAAAAACATTTTTGTAGATTATTTTACACATTCAGACTTAAATTTCCCACGAAAGAAAGGTAATATTTAGTTGTTTGGTCCACTGTATCAATTTTGTTCCTAAATTACAACCTTGTTCCTAAATTGGATTGGATGCCTAAAAATAAAATTTGTAGGCCATAGTTGTTGGCGAGCAGAATCTAAACATTTTGAGTTTCGTCCAAGGCTAAATAGAACGACCGCCTTTAAAGTGTATAATTTGCGGCTGAGGTTGTTATTGTAATAGGATGGTGACTGCTACCAGATTTGGTTATAGTATATTTGACGACTGCAAGCAAAATATGATTGAAAGGTCTATGAGCATGTTGCTAACGTTTGGCAGAGTTTGTGGGTTATATGACACAACGATTTCTACGGCTTGAAGCCTTAACATCTGCTGTGAAGACAAAAAAAGGACTGATAGTGACACAACACCTGCCCTGTGTGTACTAGAGATGCGATAATCAGTAGCTTTTCGCACACATTTTTTAGCCCTCATTTGTTTTGACAAACTTCCTTCTTCCTTCCTTTAACATCTTGCTAACAATAATGCAAAATATAATAATATTGTTTAGCAACATGATTCTCAACGACCAACGAAGCTTTACACCGGTTCACTTATTTGACTCGTGTGTATTTGGCTTGACTTTTCTATTCTAAATAACACATTAATACATTTGCATATATGTACTTATTATGTCACAATATACAGTTGGTGTAATTTTTAAATAAATTTTGTAGCCACAAAACCACAGAACAATTTTTTTTTTAATTTAATCATACAATGAAAAGAAGCAAAAGTTATAAAATGTGATAAATATGTTTACGGCGCAGAGTAAGAAGACTGGAACTTTCAGTTATAATTAAATAAAAATTTAGCACAAAAGCCACAAAACTAAAAAGGTTAAATCATTATCTCGACACTATTCCCTAAACAGATTATTTTCTCTTAGCGAAAGAAAAAGTCTGAAGAAATTTGCGGCATTTTATAAAGTATTTGTATTAAAATTGCAGTTGTGCAAGGCATTAAGTGATTGGAGATGAAGTTTTTATTATTCTGTGTTGGATAAAAATAAACTATTTTAAAAAATGAGGCTATGCGTCAGTATTGCAAAATAATAAAGCTAAGTAATGTTTGAAATCTATATATTAATACGCGATGGAAAAGTTATGGCTTCCTCTAGTACTCAAACTGGACTATTGAATTTCGCCCACAAATGTACTTCCTTACAAAGATAGACATTGTGCGATTTATTAAAATTGGTTCACTATTTCTGATTAAAAAATTTAAGTTGTTCTTGAGGAATTACATTTTCATTCACTCACATTTTCATTCACACAAAAGATGATAAAAATTGTGACTATTTGTAAGTTTTTATCCTTTCAGGACTTTTATTTCTAGTAGCAAATGTGTAGGTAATTTGTTATTTAATATGGAATTATATTTCAATATTTCCTATAGATATTTATTTAGGATATCCTAGCAACTAATTATTTGGAAAAATTTTATTTTTTAGGTGTTGATCTAAGCAATTCACCAGTAGATTTCAAACTTTTTTAAATGTGGAGTTATTTTCTTAGAGTAAAATAGAATATTTTCCCTTCTTAATATGTTGAATATACTTCCTATTTAAATGTATGGCATTAAATAGAGAAAATTTTATGACAAGCCTGAATTAAAATTTTTCGGAAATGAGCTAAATTTGAATCGTGTCTATACCTGCATTTTGTTGACTTCTTTGGAAGCTATTTTAAATAGAGTGTCAAAATGTTTTACTTTCGCAGTTACTAAATAATTATAAACATAGTGTCGTTACTGCTTTATATGATCGTCTGCCTGAGATGGTAAGCGTGTTGACTCTTAAACATGTCAAGATCAAGTATTCCTAAGTTCGAGTCCAAATTCAGTCAACAAAAATAGTAATACAAAAATCGTGTTGATCTGTAATAAGGATAATTTTCACATACAGTACAATTCACTGTGGGAGAAACAGCATTTGAACCACTTCCGAAAAATCGATTTTTCATAGCACCTTCAGATCCAATGAGGGGATCGAAAAAACAGAACGCCTTGCAAAGACTAGCCTATTGTTAATATTATTGGAAGAGATCCGAACTTTCACTACTTCCGGTTCACAAGTTTTGTGTTTTGTTGACTGCTTTGAAAGTTCTTTTTTTTATTGGGATATACACATATATACCCAGCAAGCATGCGAGTTACAAAAATTCCGAATCAAATGTTCAACAAGTGTTCTTTTTTGCTTAAGGCCTTTTAAAATTGTGATAAGGCTGAAAATGTTTTAATTACTCTTCCATTAAGAAAATGGTGAAAATAACCGAAAAGTTTCAAAAACTTAGACAACTTTTTATGTTAAATAAATGTTATTTAAACTAAACACTGTTTTAGCTGTTCATATGTAGACATTTCATTGGTCGCTAAACCAAATTATCAGTGAACTTCAAACAATTTCATTCGACTTTAAATGTTTATGTCGAAACAAGCAAATACAATACGGGAATTCTCTATCGTATATGAATATTACAAAATACATAACTATAGTAGGCTTATAATGGGTTTATGCAAACAGCATAAAACAAAACAATTAAACTCAACATGTGTCTATATACAATTGGACGCCCTTTGGGTGTTAATGATTTTATTTATCAGGCCAAACGAAAAACAAAACTTTCGTTTTAAAAATTTAATATTGGAATTTGATAAGTTAATTTTTTTGTAGGTATGAAAAAATGGAGAAAATCTTAGGGGTGACAAAAATTTTGAAAAATTTCAGTTTATTTTTGGTTGAAAATGGCTAAAAGTTTAAAAATATCGGCCACAAGTATGTATATCTAAAAATTAAATTTGTTATTGTTTTGTAACAAAATATTTTTATTACTTTGATTATTTTTAGTAGCTTAAATAATATAATATAAAATATGTATTTATTTAGCAGAGCTGTAAATGAATGAAAAAAATCTAAACGCAATCATTTCACATAAAATATTAGTTAAAATAGCGAATTGAAAACTCTTGAAATTGTCCATTTTGTTACCATAGAAATTGAAAAAAATTTAAATGAATTCATCATGGAATAAAAGTTCTTCAATACATTTACTTAAAAAGAAAATTAGAATTAAATTAGAATTTAATTGAATTTTAATTTAAACTTTCGCAATGTAACACAAAATGTTTCGTTTCTTTTTTTTTCTCCCTCAATCATTTTTGCCATACAAACTCCCAGCTACAACATCAGCAACAAAATCAAGCACCAGCTGTGGCAGCAGTAATCGTTGGTCTATTTTAACACGCAACACAACATCGACTACACCAACTTCACAGCAGACCACCATCTGGAACAACAACAATAATTGTAATTTGAAGAACAACAATAATACATTGAGTATTAATTCACTCAATCTACCGAAAGATGATGGAACTTTCGTCTACCGGAGGAAATCTTCAGGGAGCACACCACATGGTTCGGCAGGTAATACAACAATGCAGGCGACAGGTGGAGGTAGCGGTACACCGGATGCTGGCGCGGTTTCATATTCGGGCACCATGAATATCACTGCAGATAGTACAGATTTCGAATGTTATGCAGCGGATGGCTCGGTTTTATTAAGGTGAGCTTAACACGAGTTTCATGGTTTAAATTATTTGCAATTCATAATATAAAAAGAGGTAGCGCTCATATTAGAAATAGGTAGCGTTTGGATTAATGGCTTCAAATACACTTGATCATACGTGAACAACCTTGGAGTTCGATGTGATGGAATTTTCGCGCTTAAAACAATTATTTTGTATTTGTTTTAAGTTTTTTACTGCGACTTTATTGAATTCTGAAAGAAGATTTCGGAATACAGCTGATAATTTGGGCAATAAAATTTAAATTTTTGCAAAATAATTTTTATCGCTTTCATTTCAATTACTTCTTCATGAATAAGTATTTCTTGAGCGCAAGTTTTCCTTATGGCTAGACATAAAAGAAGTCTGTGAAAAGTTACAATGTAATGAAAATAAATTTGCCAAGAAAATTTAATTAAAAAAGGACCAAAAGCTTCATACAATAATTCTTTCACTAATTGGACTAAACAAGGGTCGAAGAAAATTACAATTTACAGTTACTCTTTACCTGAGCCCTTTAAACATCAAAGGTCTTATTTGAATGGAACTGTAGCTTTTCCTTTCTCATTTGAAAGGAAACTTTTGTGCACTTTTTCTGAACCCTAATTTTGTGCATGTATGTCAAGAAAGCTCCGTCAGTTTCTCTTTAGCAATCCTGTTTTAATACGAAATGGCGCAAAAGTAATTTCATAATTTGAATTTGGTTACCATTTTTGTCGATGGCGGCCAATGTCACTGTGCTTTGATATACAGAGAATTAGTTGTTAACAAGCCATGGAAGGATACACATTTCAAGAACGTGGAATTAATGTTACTGTCTATTTGACAAATTTTCAGTCTCTTGTATCAACGCAGGCTTCGCATTGCCCGTTCGAACGAGAATATCGGTGCAATTGCCAACACGGAGAATCCACAAATTGTCGAGTGGACGATGCAAACAATTAGGTACCAGGAGAAGTTCATTTCAACGAATTTTGGTTAAAGATTCGAAAATGTTTCCCTACAAATGCAAACTGTTCACAAATTGCTGCCTGCTCTTGTAAACTTGGTGCAAGAAGATTTCGAGCCATTGCATCCGCTAAAAGTTAATGTTTGGTGCACTACTTGCGATAAAATGTGATTCGGGTTTTTTCTTCTGGTGAGATTTGCTAAACGACTTTTTTTACTGCCAATTGCTGCATGGTGTATCGGTCATTCTTAATTTCAACAGGACGAAGCAATTGCTCACACAGCTCGAGCAAGGATAGAGATTCTAAAACACCAATTGCCTGGTCGAGTGATCTGGTGTTTTGAGATGTAGATCGCCAGATTGAGTGCACCAGACTTTCATTTGTTCAGATAAACTTTATATGAAAACAGAGCACACAGAGCAGTTCAAACTATGAAATAACTTTAGCGCCACCTTGTATAAGTATATATGTATCTCTCCAATTGACTGTAAATTAATATAATACCTAAATTCCTGAAAAAATTAAGAAATCCTATTAAATTAATAGCAAATTTTTTAACCTCCTCATATTAAAATTATTTCAATTGCAGATTTTTTGAAAATTGTTTTAAAAATGGAAAAAACTGGGAAATAAACATTCATGAAAGTCATAATGTTAGACATTTATGAACAGTACAGAATATATTCAATACAAATTTTGAGAAAAGCAATTTTGAAAAACATGAAATCTATTTACTTACAAAAAATTAAATAAAAAAATTAGGTTAATATTGAAATGCTGAGGTTAGGTATACAATTAAAAGTCAAGACACTAAATAATTCAGAACAGTGCAACTTAGACTGGAAATCAGTATGTTTTGAGAAATTTAATTTTGAAGCAGGTGAAATTTCTTTCAAGTCAATTTCTATTTGCCGCACTGTCCCCAACTCTTCGATATCGTTTTGTTTTTTGATTGTTGCAATAGGTCCATTTACTAAAAACGGAGATTTTCAATTTTTCAAAATTAAATTTCTCAAGACCTATTACTAATTCTGAATATAGTCTATACTGTTCTTAAACCTCTAATGTCATGTCTTTCAAGCCTATTAACCAGCTTTTCCATTTTTGAAACATTTTTTCAAAAAAATCCGCAAATTTTTTTTTTTTTTTTTTTTTTTTTTTTCACGCTAATATATGTTTATTGTATCTTCAAATAATTGAACTAACAATAAGTGTTCAAATCTTAAATATATAAATAATTATTAGGCCCAACCAGTGTCGGACATAAACTTAGTGATAATAATTAATAATACATAAAATTCATGTTACGCACAAAAAATATTTTCAAAGAATTTCATCTGGAGAGTTGCGTATTAATGCCGTAGTGTCCCTCTTTTTTAAGCGGATGTGTCCAGGAAAGTTCAAGATGTTACGAGCAAGGGGATTAGGATGGAACTCGAGTTTTGTTAAATATTTTCCAGCATATTTTGCAATTTCAGCGGTCACAAGTGGCATATTTAAATCACGATGTAAAATAGAATTTTTCAAGTACCATGGAGCCGTAGTTATTAACCTTAATATTTTGTTTTGCATTCGTTGGATTCTCTCTACATTGGAAGCTGAAGCAGTGCCCCATAGCTGAATTCCGTAACACCATATCGGCTTCAAAAGCGACTTGTATATTAAAAGTTTACAATCTAGACTGAGGGTAGAATTTCTACCAATCAGCCAATGTATCTGGGTTAATTTAAGCTTCATTTGTGTCAGCTTAGAGTCAATGTGGTGTTTCCATGTAAGCCGTCGGTCGAGGTGAATACCAAGATATTTCACATGTGAATGTTGAGGAACAACTTGATTGTTGATTTGAATGGGGGAACAAGTATCTCTTCGTAGGGTAAATGTAACATGAACACACTTTTGTTCATTTACTTTTATTCTCCATAAGTTCAACCACAATTCCAACAGGTTAATATGTTGCTGAAGATAACGGGATGCCTCGTGAGGGTTTTCATGCATACTAAGGCAGGCTGTATCATCGGCAAATGTAGAGGTGAGGATATTACTGCTCAAAGGCATATCACAGGTATAAATCAAATACAAAACTGGCCCCAGTATACTCCCCTGAGGCACCCCAGATGAAATGGTTTCGGGCACACTCATGAAGTCTCCTTCCACGACAGTGAACTTCCGGGCAATAATGTAACTTTCCAAAAGATTTACAATGTTTATTGGTAGATATGTCTTCAATTTTAGAATTAGGCCTTCATGCCACACTTTATCAAATGCCTGAGAGACATCAATAAATAGGGAAGAACAATACTTTCTTTCTTCAAATGTTCTTCTTATGAAATGAACCAATCTATGACATTGTTCAATGGTGCTGTGCTGACTTCTAAAACCAAATTGATGGTCCGGTATGCATCCATTATCAGCTAGAATTGGGGACAATTTTGTCATGAGAAGTTTTTCAAAGAGCTTCGAAATTGTTGACAGCAAACTTATTGGCCTATATGACTCAGCCTTGGTAAGATCTTTACCCGCCTTTGGAATCATTTTGACCATGGCAAGTTTCCAGCTGTGTGGGTAATACTCCAGTCGTAAAATGCCATTAAAAATAAATAACAGGATTCTAATAGCAATACGAGGCAACTGCATCAGCATCTTGTTACTAATTCCATCAATACCCGGGGCCTTCTTTGGATTGGTTTCAGCAATTAGTTTTTGTACATCAAGCATCTTAAACTTTATAGGTCGAGGGGGTAGAGCAACTACGCTCGGCAAATCAACAGCACCAGTACATGTGTTTGGGGTAAATACGTCTTTTAAATGACCAGCTAATATGTTACCTTTTTCAGTATTAGTTCTTGCCCAACCTCCGGTAGAAGTGCGCAGGGGTGGTTTAGACTCGACGGGTGTTTTAAGCTTTTTAGCAGCGCGCCACAAGGAGTAATTAGATGCTGCAGTGACATCGAGATCTTCCAGGTAGTTCTTAAGAGAAGCAGATTTTTCAGCTGAAAGCAACTCTTGGAGTCGTTTAGTGCATTCTCTAAGTCTGATTTTATGTTGGGGCGATCTGTGCTGTTGCCATTCCCTTCTAGCTCTTCTTTTTTCACATACGAGACGTTCAATGTCCGCAGAATAAATTCTATTAAACCCAGTCTGCGGATGGGAGGTAGTGGCATGTTTAGCAGCCTGTTTAATATTCTCGGTAAGATTGGCAATGTTAAGTTCAATATCATCGGGAGTTCTAAGCCTGATGTTTTCCGTACAATGACTACTGAGATATTTTTTGAACCCCAGCCAGTTAACACGATGTATCATCTTCACATATGGGTCAGGTAAGTCACTTCTTAGTGGGCTACAAATTGTAACGATCGTGGGAGAGTGATCGGAGGAGAGATCATGTGAAGCTTCAACATGAATTAAATCCCTAGGGATATTTTTCATGACCCCAAAATCTATAACATCCGGAATTTTTTGTATGTCAGTAGGCCAGTAAGTGGGCTCCCCACTAGAAATGACATCCAAATCCATTTTTGAAATTGTGTTGAACAATGCTCGACCTCTAGGAGTAATAAGACGCGACCCCCAGAACGTATGCTTTGCATTGTAGTCTCCAGCTGCTACGAAACAAGGGCCAAGAGTTTTGTAAAAATCCTCGTATTGATCTTCACTGATTGAAAATCTGGGAGGGGAGTAAACTGATGAAAGCACAAGATTTGAACAAAAATTTTCGATGCAAATATTTGTTGCTTGTAGATGGTCTTCACAAGTGTTCTCAAGAATATAGTGCTTGAGTCTTGACTTTATTAGAATTGCTGATCCTCCACATGCTCTTCCTCTCGGGTCCTTTGTATCATATAAGGTGTAGCCACTCATTTTAAAAAGGCTTCTCGAAGTCAAATGAGTCTCAGATACCAACATTACATCAATATTCTTCACCGTGAGGAAGTGCTCTAGTTCGTTTCTATGTTGGCGAATGCCGTTAGCGTTCCAGAAACATAACTTTAACGTGTTCATGGCTTGTTAACTAATGCTAGAAGCAGAGTGTTCTGCATTCGCAGCATTTCTTGCATCATGCTAGTCATATTTGTCGTAAAGTTGCTTATAGTTTGCACCAGATTATCAATAGTAGCTTCAAGGCGATTGAAATTAAAGCTTGCATTTGCGTTTGTTGTATTTTTTGGTGGTGACACTTTTTGAACGGGAATAGAGTTGATCTTCACAGCGTCAGCATACGATACATGTGAAGTGATTGGTTGGGCCATTAGGGGATGAGTAGCGGAGTACGTATTTCCTGCTTGAGCTGGAGTTACTTTAGGCTTTTGGGTCATAGCTTGTTTCACAAAAGAGAATACAGGACATCCTCTGTAGTTAGCAGTGTGATTACCTCCACAATTACTGCACTTTTTTTCCTTCTGGTCCTTCGACTTATTGCAAATAGCAGTGTTGTGTAATTCACCGCACACAACACAAACAGACGGTAATTTGCAATAAGTTTTCGTATGGCCATATTCTTGACAATTATGGCACTGTACGGGTCCTGAGCGCTTGTGTGGTTCTTCGACTGTAATTTTCCGGTATAACAGATATTTTAAATTATAAATTGGATGGGTCTCATTTTTCTTCAATTTTATATCATTCGGCTCCAATTCAACGCGAAATAAGGGTTGGGGGATCTTCTCCCTGTTTATTATGTTAGAGACATTCTTTACCTTAAATCCCTGGAGGGTGAGAGCATCTTTAATTTCCTCAGGAACTACATAAGAATCTATGCCTTTCAATACGATCTGTAGGCCTTTAGCACTCTTAAGCTGGAATGTGTAGAAACTTGTTTTATTTTTTTCGAATTCGTTAACCATTTTGCGGAAGTCTTTTTCATCATATATTTGAACTTTTGTTTCATCAATGTTACCACGTTTTATTGGAACAATGTGAAATGACTTTTCACCAATGGCCGAGATTAGTTTTTTAATAAGTGTGTTCGAGTTTTTTTGTCTCAGATAGATTGGTGGTGGTTTTGAAGTTTTTTTCGAAGATTCTTCGGGTTTATCGCTGTCATCTTGTAATATTTTAAACCGGTTTTGACGATTAGCTGAGGCGGCGTCGTTGTCTCTGGATATTTTCGGAACAGATGAGATTTTGGATGAATTTGGGCTTCGCCCGCGCTTTACTACCGTTACATATCTGTCCATTCCGACAGGCACTTTAGGTTTTTGAATATTATCGTCCATTGTGATAACTGGGTTAAGTGATGAACACGAGCCCAGAGCGGATAATGGCGCTGACTTAAATAACGATGAACTAGGCAATGGTAATATTACCGAATCACTACTTGGCATCGGAGTAAGCGAATTTGATTGCTCACGTAAAATTGGCTTTGCCGTTAGAAAAAGACTGTCATCCAATTTTTTCTTTTTATTGTTTGCATTAAGAGCTTCAGAACTCACAGTAAAATAGGCATTTCTGCCGTTAGAACTCACTTCACAATTTTTTGTTTTTGAGGTACTCATGCAGAGTATTCCTCAGTCACTTTGTTTGTGTTTTTTGTTTTTTTGTTGTTTCAGTTTATACGAAAAATATTATTAATGCAAGTAAAGCAAATTTAACAAAAACTGTACTTATTACGAATCAGTACTTATTACGAATATTTTTTTTTTTTTTGTTTGTATTTTTGTTTGCTTAGTATGAGAAAAAAAAAAAAAAACTCCGCTAACACGTCTGTTCACTACGAAGGTTCAACAAGACTGAAAATCCGCAAATAAAATTATTTTTATACGAGAAAAGACCCTAAAAATATTTATTATTAATTTAGTAGAATCTTTTTTTTAACGAAATTTTATTATTATTTTGAGAGAGTTGTGCACATTTCACAGTATTTGAGTGAAAAATGCGTATATTAACTCGAACTGACGGGATTATCATGACACACATATTTTTTTTATTATGATTGCAATATGTATGCAAAATTATCAGACAATCATAAAACATGATTGAAATTAACATACGTAACAAACATGCTCTTAATGCAAACTTCCATTCTAGATTAGACATTATTACACTTTTGACATTTCTTGGTACCAGACAACCAATGTAAATTATTTTGCAGGTCTCGGCTTTCCACTTTATTTCCAACTATTTCCAACTATTTCCGAAATAAAAGCTGATTCCATGGACTCAAAATTTTTCCGCATTTCTGTATTTGATTTCCAGATTTTACTCCCACTTAGAGCTCTTCACTTCTAAAAAAAACATTCGCTAGCATTTATGAACTTTAACCTTTTTATATAATAAATAACCAACATATAAATTATTAATTGTACTATGAAATCGAAATAAGCATGTAACCAAATTCAAAAACTGTCCATTTATATGCAGAATCCCCGCACCGCATGTTGTGGCAGCACGCGCCTATCGTTTGGCGTCTAAAAACCGCACGTCGCCAATATTAAGTAGTAGTGGAGGGAGTGGTATTGGCGGAGGTGGCAGTGGTGGTCCATTGACGGCTACATCAGATAATACACGTTGTTCTAATGACAACACACCCACTTTCGATAGTGGCTGTCAGATTCCTGGCTTTGCTGTTTGCGCCAGTGGCACTTATAATGATGCCATTAACCCCAACAGCCATACAGCGTCTGCGTTCGCAACATCATCGACATCTGCCACAAATGCCTCAACAAATACGGCACTGACACGCCGTTTAGCTAAATTACTACATCAATCAAGCAGTAGTGTCTTATCAAAGTCACAACATCACCATCAGCAGCAGCAACATCATCATCATCATCACCAACACCACCATCATTATGCACACCACGATACGAACACAACAATAACAGCAACAGCTTTAACAGCCCCCCATCCATGTGGAGAAGAAGCTCCACGGCGTCTATCTTGGGAGAGGTAAGTTTTCAAACCATTGACAAGCACGAAACATGAAATCGCTTAATAATCCTTATAAGTGTCCAATCAGAGGAGACCTCCAACAGAAACAAATCGCCACAATTTAATTCTGAGTCAAAAGCTTGTAAATGCGTTCACTAAAGATACGAGTATCGCCTCTGCACAAGAGCATGATAAATTATCAAAAAATTCTGACGTCTTGATTTATTGAGTGAGAGCAAAGTTTACAACAGAATACACACTTATTTGTATTTTACGTGGTTGTGCTTGCCACTTGGTTGAAATAGTTGTGTAGAAAATGTTTCATGTCATCATTTCAACCGGCCTGATGAAATTTTTAAAGTTACAAATTGAAATAATTTTTCAATTGTGTTTTACTTATACCACCGTTGTGCGATAAACGGTTAAACCGCTTGGCAGACAATGTTGCAAAAGCCTAAGTCTTCTTCTATTGACGATCACAATTTCCTGAAAGTACGATCAATAGCTTAGAAGTTACATATGGCGATTTATTCAGTAACAGATTGTGCCTGAAGATAATTATTTCAGAAGAGATACACGAAGTTCTATTTAAAGATGTGGTCGGTTGGTTTATGTGACTTCCACTTTGATAAAACACCACTGCTTGTTCGTATTAATATTTTAGTGTGTGGCAAAAAATTTCAATTTGGTTAACGGTGCCAGATCCACTATATCAAATTTTGAATATTCAAGAGGTCATCTATACCAATCTCTGATAGCTTTTATGGATCGGCTGGTATAGGGGTGTTCAAACATTTGTATGTCCAGGAAACCATTCCCAGCACTCTCCGCTCTCGGCAGATTTAACAAAATACCTTATTATATATTATATATCATAACGCAAGGTTTTATACTGAAATGTATTTAACATGGAATATTTATCACATATTCCAGCATAAGTCCTACCAAAGACTTGAACTAAAAAGTTGACGCTTTTGCCTATAAATTCATTTAACTAAGCATAAGAAATCACAGCCTTCAGTGTGAGAGAGGTAAGGATAAAATGGCTAGGCGGTCTATAATGAAAAATTTGCTGTTACACTCAAAGGTCATAACGCACCATATTCTGAATTCTGGAATTCAAGCTCCTTAGAACAAACCAACGTTTTTTAAAAAGCTATCAGTGGCACTTACTTGAAACAGACCGCGTCTTAAAGAAAACGACAGCCTAGATGTCTAGACCTGAGTTTCTATAGAGTCGAAAAGTGGCTTAGAAAGTGCTGATATGACTTTATCTCCTCTTCGTCGAAGCAACACCCGCAGGAGAGATAGTATAGTGTCCCATAATGATGGCCACCAGTTGTGCTAGCGAAACCCTGCCAAGGACTAGGAACTATCTAGTCCTACCCGTGTTCTGTCCTCTTCAGGATCCATTCTTTGGAACAGCAACATCCGTTTGTATTACTGAGACAAGAAAGTTTGTCGACTATTTGCAATTATGCCACACGAGGATCAAAGTAAACAACTCATGTGAACAATATTTAGTATCTTGTCAGCTTTTAACAGAATAAGAACATAGCGGACTTTATTAATACATTTTTCTAATATCCAAATCCAATATATCCAATAAATTGTTTTATAATCCCCGGCTAAAATCGTATTGAACAGCTCGTTCAGTAAGCGAAAACTTGGAGATTTTTTTTGGCACACAAAATATTCAAGTTAACAAGGATAAATGTTAATAAAGTGACATTCAATAATATTCCTGCTCTTAATAAAGCAGAATCATATCCCATTATTTTATACTAGCGGACCAGGCGAACTTCGCCTCGCCCCAATTTTAATTCTTCAGACAAACTTTCTATTTTTCATGGGAAAAGCCATTAAGGAATAATTTCAAACAAAATTTCATACAAATACTCGATTTTAAATTTTTCCAATTTTCCGACTTTACCGGAGAGGTTTTCCGGTATTTTCCAGAAATTTTCTTCCATAAAAACCTTCTCCTCAAAAATACGACACTGAAACTGACAAAAAGTTTTACAGAAATCGGCCCAGCCGTTCTCATTTCATGAGTTATTGGATTTTGCCACGCCCATCCGCCCACAGACCGAAAATCAAAAATCAGACTTCACAGTGTCACCCGCCGAGTATTTTGAAGGTTTCCTGAAAATTTCGTCAAAATCGCCCCAGCCGTTTTGGGGCCATTACGTTACATACATACACACATCCTATTTTATATATATATAGATAGATAGATAGATAAACATGACAATTTTGAAAACACGTATACATTCACAACAGCAATATGTTCTCCTTTTGCCTTTCGCTATTTATACACGGATGTGTACACACACATGCAGTCTAATTCGAATAAAAGCACGCCATTTAATTTATCACAATTCTTTAATCGAAATCAAATATTAGTTTATATAAATTTTAAAACACTCGGAAACGTTGAAGAGAATTGCCCCTTTAGCGAAAAAATCGTTTGAACGAAAAACAACTTGTTTGCAAAAACTTAAAGATTAAATGACACAAACGTTGTGAAAGAGAAAAAGTTATAGATTTACCGCCAACGAGCAATACCGGCTCATTTTAATCGTAGACTTGTGGGTAGTGTACTAGACTCGTAGTGCGAAGGTCCCAGGTTCGAATCCTGCCGCAGTACTCTGGCAGTTTTTGTCTGATAATTAAAAGGGAGCGCACAACAAGCCTTCACTGGCTTAAGTGTATGTCGTATGACATTGTCTATCACACCCCTCCAATTAACCTAACCTAACCTAATCGTTTTGGACGAAATAGATAAAAACTCATTTTACAAATCTAAATTCAAAAGCGGCATAAATCTCTTTAATTTTTCCATCTTCGGTTCAAAGAAATTCTTTATTCTAGCAACAGCAGAGCGATTCAGAAACTTTTAAAGATTTGACTACTACGAGTTGCGCTAAGGATTGCCTGATTCACTAACATCTCTTTATAATTTTATGTCAAGTGGCATTTCTGTTTAAATAAAAGATACAGACAGAGAGGAACAAGAAAAAAAAGAAAAGAGTTCATGTCGCCAAACAGTGTGTAACAAATATTTCCTCATGAATTTCTTTAATTATGATCAATAAAAGTAAAACTATATGTACAACTAAATAACAAATATAAAATTATGATTTTATTCTTTTCTTTTGTATATTGTTGCTTATAAAAGAAGGCGCGATTCCACTGGAACAGCTGACTTTAAACGTTTCAATGGCCACGTAAATATTATTGGGGTTGAGACAGCGCCAGTGCATGCATGTCTTTGAAAATTGCACCTATTTTTTCTTCTTTTTTTAATTTAAATAATTTATTTCTGTGCGAAAGCAATTTGCATACAGATGTTAACAAAGTTAACAAACACAAACCGTAAAACAACTTGGCTTGTCTGAGGAAATATCCAGCCAAATATCTGCTACCTTCGGACTACTATTGTAGTAGCCTGGATACCAGTCTACGAGGGTACTCATACAGCAAAATCGTCTATTCTATTGATAAATTTTTTAATCAACTCATCAGTCTTTAAATAAAGTTACTGAATCGCATCTAAAGGTCCTTTTAGTTTAAAGTTTTATTTATTATTAAATAAACTATTTCCTGACGATGCCCATCGAATTTCTAGCAAAATATTGAGAATAGTTAAATAATAATAAAATAATTCGTTTCTTCTTTTTCATAAAAATAAAAAGGATAGAAGAAAATTGCAAATATATCAAAAAAATATTTTAAAGTAACCAGTTCGTTTAAGCGAAACAATGTGCACTCATCCAAATTCTACTTGACATATCGCACTCTAAATACACAAAACAGCCACAACCCAAAATTTTTCTAAAACGCCTTTTCTCCACAAACCTGTTCAGATGGCAGATCTTTAATGACCGCGAAAATATCCTTTCCACCAGAGTCATCTTTAGCTGGAAATATACCGTTATGCCTGTTTTCATTTTACTTGTATCCTTATATACTGCATTCACAATTTTTTTGCTTCTCCTGACCATTTTGGATTTGTTGAGGTGTGACCCTTTTATATTTAGCATGCGATATATTTTGTTTGTATGTTTGGAATTCAGAAAGAGCACAAGGGTGCGTATAATAAATATTACTCAATTGTAACAAGTATACGCAAGGTATTTTATATAAATATGTATGTATGTATGTATGTATATAGTGCACTATACATTATATTTATAAAAATGTTTTTGGTTAAAAAAATTCATTTATTAATAGACTAGTGTTGGCAACATTTTTAATTAATGAAGAACTAACTTGGCTTTAAGTTCAATCTACATAATAGCTTGCTTCCACGACAATTTGAATCTCCTGTTTCGCTTTCTGAAGCAAGTTTATGAATCATGCTGTATACACGACTCACCTATCTGCTTCGATTTTATAATTTTTATTCTTTAAATTGTTTTTTTTTACTTTTATCGAACTTAAATAAATTAACTTTTCACTCAATTTAAATTTATTATTACGTCTAGGAAACACACACAAAAAACAATTATATTTTGTTACTTTTCACTTTTAAATTTGCTTTGTTTACAAAAATATTTAATTTTGACAACTTACGATAAAAATTAGAGAAGAGAGGATTTTTTCTTGATTCGCAAATAGATTCAATATGAATCTACCTGCTTCGCTCTCAAAATTTTGAATGGCGAAGCAAGTTGATTCGCTCATGATTGGGGTGTGAAGCAAGAATAGAGAGCGAAGCAGGTTCCGTTGAAACAAGCTATAAAGAACATATAAACGCTGCTTTTCTCTAGCTCTTTCTCTCTCTTTCTCATAAGCGTTTCATGTACGAGTATATCCTGACTTTTTAGAGGCGGTGATGATAGTTAAACGAATTATATTGAGAAATAATATATGAAAAATAACACGATTCCCATAAAGTATTTGGAAATCGTCTCGAAATTTCTATGGAACCAAAACTGCAAACAAACAATAAAATATTAAAAAAAAATCGGTCCATGAATAGAGAAGTTATACCATAATCAGCAGGCCGATTATGGCACAAGAATATGAAAATGGTTCACATATGATAAAATTGTGCGTGTATAAAATAAGTCGGTTAAAAACAAACATCTTGTCGGGGAATTAAGTGGGAAAGTGAATATATCCACATGAAGCTCCAAACAGGCCTCTAAGAATTAGAGGTGGTGGTGTTGCTAAAATAGTGTTAATGATTTTGAAAATAGTCATATTTTTAAAGATATTTCTTGAGAAGATTAGTGGCTATTAAGGAAAAGGAAATACCTCGCACCAGTGAGAAACGATGATCCAGGCGGGCCAATAAGGGCATTTTTCGGGAGAAAAATAAGTACTGGGCAGGATTTTCGACGTTTTATGGATAAGCATCCAACAGTTAAAGGTCTTTACAACTGTTTCATTTTAGGAATTGTAGCAACAAAAACCATGTTGGTCGTTTTCTAAAAAATTTAAGGTTTTACTCTGTTTTTTAAATGTTATAAGATGGACGAGAAATGAACACTGAAATAATTTCTGGAGTTTTTTTTTTTTTTGGTGAATATTCAGAGTTAAAGGTTTTTACAGTTTGTTATTTTTATATAAATTATGATAAAAAAAGGTGATGTGTAGGTACATATGTCCTTATGTATATAGAAAATGCTTGATTTGGTGGGTCTAGATGGCCTCTTCAGGAGAAATCAATATATATTGGAAACAAAAACAATTCGTTTTTTAATCGAACGGCTCGTATGTGGAACGAGCTCCCTGCAGATGTCTTTCCTTCCATACCCAGCTTTGAAAGGTTCAAATCTAATATCCACAAGCACTACTCACGCTATCCTCTTTACCACATCCTATACTCCTAGTTTCAGCACAATGCACGGCATAAATAGGGGTCATCCCTTGAGTACTGGTCCCTTCGAAAAGCAAGATTTCCAAAATTTTTTCGGTTTTATTTTCATTAAAAAATTATAACAACGAAAAGGCTTTTAGTTGGTTTTAGCAAAATAATAGTGACAAAGAATGTTAATGGTTTTTTTTTAATATAATCAGAGATGAGGAAAAAGTAAGTAAAGGAGAGGATTTCTAATGTTTTTTTCACAAATATCGAATAATCAGATTTATTTGCAGCATATTTCTTTTACAAATTATAAGAACTTAAAGTGTTTTGGTTGCTTTTCTTCACAAAGTTCCTTTCGGTGATTTGTTTTCATTATTCTCTTACTATTTTTATTTTTTTCTACAACATGGCCACAAATCTTCAAAAAAAATTTACAAATTGACGAAATTGGCTTTTCAACTTTGCAACTGGATTCTTGCAACTGCAATACCTATAACCGCGAGGTTGCACTGTACATGTATTCACACAAAAACTCTAAGTAGGTCGAGCATATTTCCACAAGCATGTTATCTTTATTATATTTAAATTTATTTTAATTTAAAGCATATTTTAACATTAAGTTATTCTTAGAAGTGTGTACGTGTATTTATGTAAGTGTGTATATGGAGAGGTTTTCGAAATTTCAGACGATATTAAATTTTAATTTTTCATGTATTTATTATAGTTAGTTTTTTTATAAAAGCAATCAGTTGAACGCCCTTGTACAGGGTGTTTTTTTAGAGGTATAGAACTTCGAATTGAAATAAAACACAAGAAAATCTTTTTCATGTCCATCAATTTGGCTTTATTGGAAGGATAATTTTATGCCATTAACGTTTAAATATGATTTCGGGCATGTGGCCGCCGCGGCTGGCTCGAATAAAGCCAATTCTACAGGTCCAATTTTCAACCACTTTTTCGAGCATATGGGGCCGTATGTTGGCAATAACGCCACGAATGTTGGCTTCCAAGTCCCCTAACGTTTCTGGTTTGTTGGCGTAGACGAGCGACTTCACATATCCCCAAAGAAAATAATCCAATGGTGTCAAATCACACGATCTTGGTGGCCAATTGACAGGTTAACCGAATTAATTGCTCTGATGGACGATTATGTCGACCATAAAATGGACGGAGCTTGCGGTAAACTTCGCGAACTGAACCATTATTTTCGAAATAAATTTGCACGATTTGCAAGCATTGTTCTTTTGTCAACCTGTTCGTGATGAAATGGCAAACCAAACTAAATATTAATCACTTGACAGCTGACAAAATGGCCGCCAGTTAAAAAAGTGATGCCAACTTAAAGTTCTATACCTCAATAAAAAACACCTAATATTTATATCCTCCATCATGTTTGCAATTGCATTTGTATGTGGTAAAGGCGCAGACAGCTTTCTGCCTGTTTATTAAACTTTTACATAAATATATATGTATACGTACACATAGAATGTGCCTGATATTACGTGAATATATATCATACGACCATAAAACATACTAAATGTGGGTGTTAATAATGTTGTTGTCATAGCTATTAATAGAAATCCTAACAATAATAAGGAGCAGTATAAACAGAAGTAGCAAAGTGGCAGAGAGAAACTTTGGTAGCAATAATGACAACGACAACATCAGTCTGTTACACATCAAAGTTCTTTTTATTTGAGTTGTTAATTTCCTCTTAACATTATGGAACGAAATGTTTTATTATTCATTTATTCACTTAACTTTTTGAGATTCCAAATGGGCCAACGAAGTGGCTTGGATGGCAGCACATGGACTGGAAAACAAAATAAATTGACTACTTAAATATAAAAGGACTTATGGAAAGTAACTACTTGTCGTTTTTTTAACTATAAAAAATTTTTTTTTTACATCATAATTTATTAGCAAAAAAAACGTGTACTCGTAGAGTTTAGTTGGCTTAAAATCAATTTAGCCTTGTTATAGAGTTCCAAAAATAAAAGGTATTTATATAAAAGAAAGCCAAGAACTTTCAGAAAATTAAAGTATTATAATAGATTTACACTAGATTAACATTATGAAAATTTCCATAAATTTTGTTTGTATGGAAATTTATAATATTGTCATCGAATGATAAAATTACAATTTCAAGAAATCCTTTGAAATTTATGTGCCGGCAGCTTTGTACCCAAATACATTTCATACTCCTCCCATTGGCAGATGAAAAAGCATCATTTACAAAACAAAGCTCTTTCTTCCATATAAACAAATAAAAAAATGACAACTAGTTCAGATTATGACACTACTATTGCGCCACCTTTTATCTTCAAAGTAGAGTTTTCGAAGCATACCTCTTGTGATCCAATTTTTCCAGTGTAACTGGCAATTGGACGCTGTTCATTTATTGCGTGTTAGTAATTAATCAGCTTGAAAAATTTGTGTAAAAAATTATTAAAACAAAATAATAAAAAAAATTAATATTTTATCATCTTTAGGCAGCGGAAGTAATATTTCTACATCGATTAAATAAATCGATTGTTAGTCTTTTAGGGATAAATATATTGATGCAACATTGAATTTCCATGAATTTCTTTTTTCTCATACATCAATTTAGTGAAATATTGAAAATTTTATTTTTTCTTGTCTCTGTTAATCACTAGGGTTGTGTATAGGGTTGATTATAAACTTTAAATTTTGTCTTCAAACACATACCAGAATGTGCCCCTGTTCGAAATATTATCTTTGAATTTTTTTTTTTAATAGTTCATGTTTAGATTTAATTGAAAGAATCAATTTAATTTATTTTTAAGTTTAAGGTCTCCCTTATTTTAATTTATTTATCGATACTTCGATACCCTTCGAGTATCTTCTTCCGGATATTTCCTTATTTTATATAAATATTCTTTATTTTTCATATGTTAATTTTTAAAATTTATATAAAATGTTTTGTTTGTTGTGGGTCGCTAAACCAAATCGTCAGATTTTACGGACGTTTAATTGTAAATATGTTGCAAGAAAAATAAATATAATTATTTATTGTGTTGTTTGTATAAAAGAATTCTAACCCCTCTATGATTATGTATTTTGTTGTGATTTATATACAATACAGAATTCTCATATTGTATTTGATTTCTTTGGTATAAGCGTATGAGTTTGAATGTTTTCAAACTGCTTAAAGTTCACTGATGATTTGGTTTAACGACCAATAAAATGTGGGCATATGAATAGTTAAATTTACAACACGTAAAACATTTTGCAACAACTCTAATTTTTTTAAGAATTAGTTGCGGATAATATACCATAATGATAAATTACAATATTAATTATTTATATAAAATAAACAAAGATCCTATAGAGGGTACTCGAAGAGTACCGAAGTATCCAAAAAAAATTTTAGAGTATTTAATAATTTATTGTTTGTTGTTGGTTAACGCCAATGAAATGCAGCCATATTTTCAGCTTGGCAAGCAACGAACAAATTTTTAAACAATTATTTTGGAGAATATAATGGACTTAATGATGTACATGGAACATTATCTTTTATAAAAAATTATTACCTTAATTACAAAGATTTTTACTCCTACCAGAATCTCACTCAGATTTTCACTAAATATTTAATATTGTTAAGGATTTTTTCCAGCTGAAATTTTCGGTTTTCTTAAACTCACTTGGCATTTATAGACTTGATGTCAATAAATTATTAAAACAACCAATACCCAGTTGAAAAATTTATATTTATTGCATTTTTCATATTCATCCTCTTCTACATCCATTAATATGGGAATATCCTTCCTGCCTTTTTACTGGATAAGGCAATCACAATACGCTATGAAATCCAAATGAACATAAATAAAAAGTCTTCCTTAAACAAATCTAGTGTACAATGTGTTGCCAGCTGCCACGTAGACGTACTCACATCTAGTGGCTGCTTTTACTCGTAAATGGTCATAAATAGTCGTTATTGTGCATTATTCCAATTTAATTTTGGATTGGACATAATAAACTGAAAATTTTATGACCACAACAGCGATTTAAATGGTAAAATGGAATATTAACAAGAAAATATTTTATAGAAAAACAACAAATTTGATTTCCATAAAAAAATATCATTCCTGTCAGTTGTTATTTGCATAAGGATTCTCAGAATGTAAATATTAAATAAAAATGATTGAATTAAATTATCAATGAATAATAAAAGTATTTGCAAAATAAATAAAAAATGAAGTCAAAAAAATATGCAAAGCTTACCAACTGTCCTCAAGAAGACACACAATCACATACGAATCCTGCAAATAAACATAAAAATTTGTTGTATATGAATAAAGAATTAATAATAAAATTTTTTCTTTTACATAAATTTTTATGTAAATATGTTTTTGTATAAGTTTTATTATCTATAATTGATGGTGTTTTCAAATTCTGTATATAAAATGCATTACTACTATTACTTATGGCATTTTTTTCGCTAACAAAAACATTGCAAGAAATTCGACCCTCTTGCATGTTTGTGTTCTATTCTAAAAAAAATATACACTCAAAAGAAAACGAAGGTCATCTATGCTTAAATCAAGCCAAGGCGGTATTAAAAGTACGGCCGCTTGACTAAGGAACGGACTAGGTTCAAGAAAAATGAACTTGATTTAAAGGTCTTTCAAGCAATGCCGTAATCTTTCAATTTCAAGCTTAATTTAACAATTTTTAATACTTTACATTTCGTATACATTTTGTTCTTCGCTTACATTTTAGTTTTAAATTTTTTACTTTATGTAGGTCCTGACAACCTTTAATGCTTTAGCTGCGACTAAATTTAAAATATAGACAGCACAAGGTCAATGTACACTTATGATAAATGCAACTTTTTCATACTTGATTGAAGAGTTTTATGATAGATTTAGAGATATCCGTACTTAAGAAAGCTTTTTACTAAAAGAAGAAAAAACTTCAATTTAGAATGAGTTGGCAAAACCAAAAAAACATGTTCTGTTCCAAACATGTTGTACATAAAATATATAAGTGTGCAACATATTTTCCACTCAACTTTATGTCAATAAATAATATATTCCTCTCTTTTCAGTTGTGTTAACTAGAGTATATTTTTTAATGAAAATAAGGAGTTTGTTTCGTTTTAAATTTCACTTACTCGTACATGTTTTATGTGTGTGTGTGTGTAAAAACTTAATAAATTTTAATAGCGGAAAATAAATATTTTAATATAATTATTTAAGAAAATTATCGTTTGTTGTTGGCTTAGCTGAGTATGTACCTGCATTTCCAAGTCATCAGTATTCTTTTGCCGAATCATTTGTGAAAAGCATTCAAACTCATATACTTCTACAAAAATTATCAAATACTATATGAGTATTCTATAGAATTCAATCATATTTGTATACTTGTGATTTACAAAACAAGTAAGTATAATAGTTTTAGAAAACCCTTCTACCAACACAACACAACATTGAATGATAATCGAACTGCATCTTTTTATTTATCTTAATCCTTTTTTACAATTAACCGCCCTTTGGGTGATAATAAAAGTATTTATAAGGCAAAATGAAAAACAAAATTTATAATAACAAATATTTATTAAATAATTACTTTGGAGAATATCTCGAATAATCAAATAAACATACTTATCACCTGATGAAGCTGAGAAGTTCATTTTATTATTATAAATTATTTTTCGTGAATCCCTTGCACAGTGTAAATAGTGGTAAAGAATTTTTATTTATATATTCGAAACACTAAATGTACATTAATGTTAAATCTAACAACAAACAAAAATTATATGGTAGTTTATTGCGAGTTTAAAACGGGAATCAGATTACAAGGTTGTGGAGTTTCAAAACAGCTGGCCGAAGCAGCTTTCCAAGGAGACCGCTTTACAAAAAAAAAAAGCCAGCTGCATACAACAGTCAGTCAAAGCCGTTGTGCTAAAAAGTCAGCCGGTGATGCCAATGTTACCAGATTTTTTGGAGTAAGCTCAGCAAATGAAGGTGAGAGAACACAGATGAAAATTCTGGAACTCGCAATAAGATATCTGTAAAAATACCATTTGCATCTTACTGTTAAAATTTTACACAATTAATATAAACATTACAGATGTTTCCAAAAAATATCCTTTTTTAAGCGTGTTAATAAAAATAAAACGAAAGATTTCCAATTCCATATTCTCCCGGGACCTAAAAATTTTTCGGAGAAGGGCAAACGAAATGCAAATGCTTAGACTATTAAACAAATATTTATAATATATCTGAGGCGTTTGTAATGGCATTTCATGACACATAGAGATGTATACTTAAGTGTATACGAATACATAAAGAATTTAAATTTTGCATATCTATGTAATAAGATATTTTGATCATCTTGGAGCAGCTCTTCTTTGAACAGATTCGAAACGATAGCTAAATTAGGTCCGTATATACCAACCTAAAAGAACCGATCATGACTTGCAAATCCATCTAACGAATGAAAATAGAATTTATATCTCCAATAAAGAGTTTAATATTTAAATTAATATTTATCAAATTTGTTGTTCGAGATATTCTCCAAAATAAGTATTTAATATTTTATTGTTTGTTGTTGGCTTAGCTGAGTATATGCCGGCATTTCATTGGCTCTAACCAAATCTTCAGTAACCGTTTAGCCAAATCATGATTGGAAAGCAAAAAAAAGCAAGTCAATTATAATTGTTTGTTGTGTTTGTACAAAAGCTATCTAAAGCTATTTATTCTTTTGTGTTTTTGTTGATTACAAATAGAAAAATATGATTCAGTTCTGTTTGAATTCTCATATAGTATTTGTAGTCTGTGGCATAAGTATACGAGCTTGAATGCTTTTCAATCATGATTTGGCTGAAAGGGTAATGATGATTTGGTTAGAGCCAATGAAATGCCGCCATATACTCAGCTAAGCCAACAACAAACAATTGTTAAATATTTAAGTTAATCTGCGTTTGTATATTTATTTGTTAATTATAGGTAGCCAAACATCAAGGTCGAACGTCCCAAGATATCGCAATCATCTTATTGATTGTTGAAAAAATCAAAAAAGTTAATTTATTATTTTAACGATTCGAGGTAAAAGGTACTCCTCACACAAAGTAATTATTAATTATTCTACACCTATAATGATACTCTTCGAATTTTGTGCAAATTAGTATGGGAATAAAGTGAGTATTCCTGAAAAAGGAGGAATGTGTAGGAGGAGTAGCCCCCACGTAAAGTATTTATTAGCTCCTGTATATCTGGAGAACTACAACAGTGAGACTACTTAGGTTCAATGTACGTTACTATAGAAACAAAGTCAGTATTAAATAGTTATTAATTAGTATAAATCTGGAAAAATACATTACACAGACTATCGAAATCTCATGCAAAGTACTATGGAAATAAAGTGAGTAGTCGAGCAAAATCATGGAGGTATGGCAGGGTAAAGACGGGAATCCACATACATTTTTGTACATTTAGAGAACTGCAATAGCGATATATTATTTACGTCACTATTAGAATATGTCTGTATTCGGGGAAAATTATGGAAACGTAGACGGAGACGGGTACCCCCAATATATATGTAATTCTATAACATGTAGATTACTCTGGCAACAAAGTAAAGCAAATATATAACCGCATGGGTGATTCTTTCATATAAATTAGCTATTAATTATCCCACATTTGGTATAATAAGAAACTAAGTCTTACAATTTTATGTTGATTATATTAAAGTTAAAGTGCATATTCAGACAAACAACTAATTGAATGAGAGCGAAGAAAAGTTAAGCCTTCTTCAAGAACATTATATGTTTTATTTTCACAGGATACCTATAATAGTGAAATTAGTTAACGTATTGGTTTCTTTGAAAACAAAATCGTAGTAGAAACCCACAAAATAGAAACAGCAAAATTGCCATATTGGGTGTGAAGGGCAGCCAGAAGCATTGCATACCGATAAATGCACTGTTTGCTATAGATTATGGCCCGGTGGCATCATTGGACCATACTTTTTCAAAGACAAAGGCAGGGACGTTACTGTGAATGGCGAGCGCTACCGTGCGATGCTTACATTTTTTTCCCCAAAATAGATGGGCTGACATGTGGTTTCAATAAGACTATGCCACATGCCTCGTAGCACGCGAAACAATGGTCCAATTGATAGGCGAGTTCAGTGAACAGTTTATTTCACGTTTGAGGGCGGTCAGTTGGCCACGTAGATCGTGCAATTTAACGCCTTCAAAATATTTTTTGTTGGGCTACGTTAAGGCTTATAACTATAGAGACAAGCATGCAACGGTTGAGGCACTGGAAGCCAATATTGAGGAATTTATTCCTGAGATACCGGCCAATATGTTGGAGACACTATGCCAAAATTGGATCCAACATATGAAATATATAGATCAGTCTATCGCTTTATATAAAGATTTCAAACATTTCTCTAAATTTTGTGTTTTTTTTAATTAAATCCGAAAGCTCTTGAAAAATTACCCTGTATAACTATTTGTAAATGCAGTGGTCACTCGTTATTGAAAACTGCACAATTTCATCACAACTGTGGCCTTTGTGAATTCGTCTCTTTTTCCTATCTGCAGATGGACTGCGGAAGGGAAATACAATTAAATCGAATTACTTGCAAATCGAATACACATACCATCTACAAAATTTTCCCTCATCATGCATAAAACTTTTACTACGTAATAAACTTTCATTCAAAAAGCTATCTTAAGCTCATGCAGGAAGTGGTTAAATAAAATACCCACATACCAGTTTGTATGTAAAAGAATTTCCGCTAATAAATTTCACCAGAAGTTCACCAAACGGAAATCTGCCCCAAATGTACCAAAACCATAGATAATAGCGTGCGCATTGGAAGTTAATAAAAGGAAAAATAATTTTTATAGGCAAAAATTAACTAAATAACTTAGAAATTTATTTATTATTCACATAGAAAAATAATTTTTATAGGCAAAAATTAACTAAATAACTTAGAAATTTATTATTCACATGGCGCGAGGGGGGTTATTAAAATGATACACAAAATTTCATCATCTTATTTAAGAATTTATGATCTGAATAAATAATAATAAGGACATGAGCTTGCAACACTTTCATTTTGCCTTAACTTTATGGAATGAATTACAGAACATGTCCATGTGTTGAGGACACAGTAGGGTCAAGGCTATAATAATTCTGCATGACCAACAATATAAACCTCTTGCAAAGCACAAAATTTCATAAATTGCAGATGAAAAGAAAACAAATATGTATTATTAAAATGAAAAAAAAAAAAAAAATTAACCAAAAGAGTAAATTAGAAACACCACAAACTGGCACTTAAAACTAACAAATACCCAACAGTTTTGGGAGTAACGATGCACTATGGCTCATTGTCGAAAGCCAATGGCCAATGGCATAAGGTTTTTCTTCGGTAAAGTAGCAGAGTTAAAAATATTCCTTCAAGCGCATGCATTTAAAGGGGATTTAGCGGATCTGAACACAAATAAATATCCTGGACCCAATGGATTTCCAATAGAGGTTTCGAAGCAGTGCTCTTCGACACTAGTTAATCCATTAGCCAAGTTTTTATGTGCACTGTACCATGCTTATTAGTTCCAATGCTCTAAAGAGATGCTAATGAAACAACAATTTTCAATTTACGAGAGGTCAACAACCCTGACAGTTACCGCCCAATTGCAATTTGCTCTACACATTCTATAGTAGTGGACAGTATGATCAGTTTTAATTTATGAAGTATGAAGTATGAAGTATGACGGTATGATTTGCGTAAGAATGATCTACAGCTGACCTGCTGGTATTCCTCTGGGAGTCAAAATTTTGGCAAAAATAAAGAGTTGGTTTAAAATATTCCCAAGACGGCCGATAATTCTGTCAAAACGTTTTACTTTTGGGGTCGGTATTGACTTCTTTTGATTTATATGGATCATATGTATGAACCGCACAACACGAGTTATGAAGGATGGCATCTCACTAAACTTATTAATTCAGGCATACCGCAGTTCTTTGTTCCTTCTCCTACCCTATTCATAATTTTTTCTCAATGATATTATTTGTCAAACTATCAACACTATCTTCTCTTGTGCAGATGACAGCAGCATTTGCCATTTGTACTCAATCAAAAGTAGGCCAATAATCCTGCTAGAGATTGAAGCCATGCAGCAGAATATGAATGGTACACTTAGTCACGATCTTTTAACAATATTCGAATGGATTCTTTCGACTAAGGTCGATTATATGGCTGAACATGCCGATTCACATATAATTATATGGGATTTTAATTGGCATTTTTCATGTTGCCAAAGAAGCATACAAGTGCCTTGGCTTGTAAAAATGGTATCAAAAATTATACTTCGCTTCCACTGAACTCTATTGACTCACTATAGCATCGACGTAGTGTTGGTTGTGTCTTGCTATTTTATCGTTAATACAGTCTAATTTGTTTTAATGAAATCAGGGAACTTACTAATTTTGCAACGGAAACATTTTTCTCCAAGAACTCTACCATTTGTGGTCGATATGCCAGTGCATCCTTCTTAGCTGAACTATTCGTATGTAGAATAATCTTCCCGCATAGATCTTTCTTGCCACCTTCAATGTGAAAGGAATAAAATCGATTGTATATATGTATGCTACTCTTTCTATCCTAATTCCCATCACCTATTTTCTTAATTCCAACACAATGTATTGCAAAAGAAGAGATCATCTCCTGAAAGATCAGTTTAAACATAGTTTTGATGGATCAACTCCTGTAACACTTAAATTACTTACTAACAATTTGTTAAAGTTTTCTTTGATTTCCTAATACCTCTTTTCTGTTTGAAATAAAAATTTTATTTTACAGTTTGTTCTACAGTTTTGTTATTCCAATGAAAACGAAACAAATTTTAAGCAGCATAAAATAAAAACAATTCGAAAAGCCTGGGGGTGTCAAGGTACTCTTCAAAGAACCTGTGGGAGTAAGTCAATGGCCAGCAATTTTTATTTCACAAATAATCTATTGTGTTTCTTCTAAAACACGCAGTAACTTATATAAGTGGTCTCTGCTAGCGACCCATAAATTGAGAACAATAGGGCATTTATCAATTAACAAGCACTAATTCGTAATTGAATATTTTTATTTTTATTTTGTATTTAATGATACAAACACAATTACAAATTATGTTTAATTTAACAAGCTAATGGGCATATGCTGGCTCTAGGGAAGCAGGCAAGTCTTTCGTATTAATCGAACTCACAAACTCCCCAACTGATGGACCAGCACGGATAGTATCCTGTGGGGACACCTTCCTCAAACCGAATTCTAACCACATGAGTTAATGAAATATTCACTAGCTAGAGACAAAGCAATTATTTTAAGCTTAATACCACAAAATAAACGGTTGGGAAGTAGACAAAGTAAGTCAATATAATTTGCAGTACAGTGGGCCGAAAACACGGAAACGCTTTGATTATAATTTGATTTTTTTTTTTCGAATTGATTATAAGCTGGTCTAAATTCAACCACAAATACAACAATGTTATTATTTGGTTCGCTCGTATGCCAGTTTTTTTTTGTAATTCATATTAATTTTATTTGTCTTTTTTAATAAATAATTATCATATATAATTTGTGCAACAGTTTTGGATTTATTTTCAACCACAACAAAATTTGCTCTATTTTTTTAGTTTTTCAAAAAAAAGAAACATTCGTAATTAAGATTTTTTTGGCAAAAAACAAATAAACTAGTTCAACTATATTATCAAAACCACCTGGTAAGTATCGGTCTTGGTAAAAAACGTATTTCTACATCAAAAGCACAAAAGCTTATGTTTTAGAATGCAATTAACAACATAAATGTCAAATTGAGTTTGAAGACTCGAACAAAAAAACACTTGCAACGAATGTAGTGCAACAATTTTACGTAAAACAGGTCAGGGCAACGTTGCAGATAAGGACAACCAATACACATTTTAAGCAATTAACCCCAAAATCTACATTTCACATGCACAAAATATGTTATTAATCTACAACCACAATGTGTTTATCATTTTCAAAATCGTGTCTAGCAAATAATTAAAAATATTAACAATATAAAATAAATTTTTTCTTTTGTCTTCCTTATACCTTCAAGTACATTATGTCACTAAGATTATGCCATGAGTAGCTCGTCCTTAAATTGCAATTCTTCCTTTTTATGCTCAAATAAACAGAATCAAATAGGGATGTTGATAACTACAATGGCGATGACAGGAAGGATGATAATGAAGATGTTATTGTAAACTTTGGATAAGCAAATCCCTCTTTAATCTTAAAACTTTAAAAAGGTTGTCACGAAACTGCAAGAATAAACTATGGGTGTACCAGCGCGAACAGAAAATTACTGAAGAGGAAAATATTTTATAGATCTTAAGTTGGTAAAAGGATAGAAAATGAAGGCACTAAACGAAGCAGGTTTGCACTATGAAAACGCAAACCATGATTTTTTTCATTTACTTCATTGCAGTAACTTGTTATACCAAAAAAAAAAATTTATTTTTTAAATTTTAATTAAACATCAGCAGCCTTGAACCGCTACGAAACGCTTATAGCTATTCGTAATTCCTAGCAAGATTAAGTACGGACAAGAGTAGCAAAGGCCATCATGGCCATCGAGGTGTGGATGTCAAAATGCCATTATTTCAATGGGGCATTATTCTAAAGGGGGTCAATAAACAAACCAATACTACTCCACGATATAGAAGTCTAGTGGAAGGCATTCGAAACTGTGTCAAACTACTCTCGCTTAGAGAGTATCTTATGCGCAATGTCAATGATAGCTGGACCGGCCAATATGTTGGAGACACTATGCCAAAATTGGATCCAACATATGAAATATATAGATCAGTCTATCGCTTTATATAAAGATTTCAAACATTTCTCTAAATTTTGTGTTTTTTTTAATTAAATCCGAAAGCTCTTGAAAAATTACCCTGTATAACTATTTGTAAATGCAGTGGTCACTCGTTATTGAAAACTGCACAATTTCATCACAACTGTGGCCTTTGTGAATTCGTCTCTTTTTCCTATCTGCAGATGGACTGCGGAAGGGAAATACAATTAAATCGAATTACTTGCAAATCGAATACACATACCATCTACAAAATTTTCCCTCATCATGCATAAAACTTTTACTACGTAATAAACTTTCATTCAAAAAGCTATCTTAAGCTCATGCAGGAAGTGGTTAAATAAAATACCCACATACCAGTTTGTATGTAAAAGAATTTCCGCTAATAAATTTCACCAGAAGTTCACCAAACGGAAATCTGCCCCAAATGTACCAAAACCATAGATAATAGCGTGCGCATTGGAAGTTAATAAAAGGAAAAATAATTTTTATAGGCAAAAATTAACTAAATAACTTAGAAATTTATTTATTATTCACATAGAAAAATAATTTTTATAGGCAAAAATTAACTAAATAACTTAGAAATTTATTATTCACATGGCGCGAGGGGGGTTATTAAAATGATACACAAAATTTCATCATCTTATTTAAGAATTTATGATCTGAATAAATAATAATAAGGACATGAGCTTGCAACACTTTCATTTTGCCTTAACTTTATGGAATGAATTACAGAACATGTCCATGTGTTGAGGACACAGTAGGGTCAAGGCTATAATAATTCTGCATGACCAACAATATAAACCTCTTGCAAAGCACAAAATTTCATAAATTGCAGATGAAAAGAAAACAAATATGTATTATTAAAATGAAAAAAAAAAAAAAAATTAACCAAAAGAGTAAATTAGAAACACCACAAACTGGCACTTAAAACTAACAAATACCCAACAGTTTTGGGAGTAACGATGCACTATGGCTCATTGTCGAAAGCCAATGGCCAATGGCATAAGGTTTTTCTTCGGTAAAGTAGCAGAGTTAAAAATATTCCTTCAAGCGCATGCATTTAAAGGGGATTTAGCGGATCTGAACACAAATAAATATCCTGGACCCAATGGATTTCCAATAGAGGTTTCGAAGCAGTGCTCTTCGACACTAGTTAATCCATTAGCCAAGTTTTTATGTGCACTGTACCATGCTTATTAGTTCCAATGCTCTAAAGAGATGCTAATGAAACAACAATTTTCAATTTACGAGAGGTCAACAACCCTGACAGTTACCGCCCAATTGCAATTTGCTCTACACATTCTATAGTAGTGGACAGTATGATCAGTTTTAATTTATGAAGTATGAAGTATGAAGTATGACGGTATGATTTGCGTAAGAATGATCTACAGCTGACCTGCTGGTATTCCTCTGGGAGTCAAAATTTTGGCAAAAATAAAGAGTTGGTTTAAAATATTCCCAAGACGGCCGATAATTCTGTCAAAACGTTTTACTTTTGGGGTCGGTATTGACTTCTTTTGATTTATATGGATCATATGTATGAACCGCACAACACGAGTTATGAAGGATGGCATCTCACTAAACTTATTAATTCAGGCATACCGCAGTTCTTTGTTCCTTCTCCTACCCTATTCATAATTTTTTCTCAATGATATTATTTGTCAAACTATCAACACTATCTTCTCTTGTGCAGATGACAGCAGCATTTGCCATTTGTACTCAATCAAAAGTAGGCCAATAATCCTGCTAGAGATTGAAGCCATGCAGCAGAATATGAATGGTACACTTAGTCACGATCTTTTAACAATATTCGAATGGATTCTTTCGACTAAGGTCGATTATATGGCTGAACATGCCGATTCACATATAATTATATGGGATTTTAATTGGCATTTTTCATGTTGCCAAAGAAGCATACAAGTGCCTTGGCTTGTAAAAATGGTATCAAAAATTATACTTCGCTTCCACTGAACTCTATTGACTCACTATAGCATCGACGTAGTGTTGGTTGTGTCTTGCTATTTTATCGTTAATACAGTCTAATTTGTTTTAATGAAATCAGGGAACTTACTAATTTTGCAACGGAAACATTTTTCTCCAAGAACTCTACCATTTGTGGTCGATATGCCAGTGCATCCTTCTTAGCTGAACTATTCGTATGTAGAATAATCTTCCCGCATAGATCTTTCTTGCCACCTTCAATGTGAAAGGAATAAAATCGATTGTATATATGTATGCTACTCTTTCTATCCTAATTCCCATCACCTATTTTCTTAATTCCAACACAATGTATTGCAAAAGAAGAGATCATCTCCTGAAAGATCAGTTTAAACATAGTTTTGATGGATCAACTCCTGTAACACTTAAATTACTTACTAACAATTTGTTAAAGTTTTCTTTGATTTCCTAATACCTCTTTTCTGTTTGAAATAAAAATTTTATTTTACAGTTTGTTCTACAGTTTTGTTATTCCAATGAAAACGAAACAAATTTTAAGCAGCATAAAATAAAAACAATTCGAAAAGCCTGGGGGTGTCAAGGTACTCTTCAAAGAACCTGTGGGAGTAAGTCAATGGCCAGCAATTTTTATTTCACAAATAATCTATTGTGTTTCTTCTAAAACACGCAGTAACTTATATAAGTGGTCTCTGCTAGCGACCCATAAATTGAGAACAATAGGGCATTTATCAATTAACAAGCACTAATTCGTAATTGAATATTTTTATTTTTATTTTGTATTTAATGATACAAACACAATTACAAATTATGTTTAATTTAACAAGCTAATGGGCATATGCTGGCTCTAGGGAAGCAGGCAAGTCTTTCGTATTAATCGAACTCACAAACTCCCCAACTGATGGACCAGCACGGATAGTATCCTGTGGGGACACCTTCCTCAAACCGAATTCTAACCACATGAGTTAATGAAATATTCACTAGCTAGAGACAAAGCAATTATTTTAAGCTTAATACCACAAAATAAACGGTTGGGAAGTAGACAAAGTAAGTCAATATAATTTGCAGTACAGTGGGCCGAAAACACGGAAACGCTTTGATTATAATTTGATTTTTTTTTTTCGAATTGATTATAAGCTGGTCTAAATTCAACCACAAATACAACAATGTTATTATTTGGTTCGCTCGTATGCCAGTTTTTTTTTGTAATTCATATTAATTTTATTTGTCTTTTTTAATAAATAATTATCATATATAATTTGTGCAACAGTTTTGGATTTATTTTCAACCACAACAAAATTTGCTCTATTTTTTTAGTTTTTCAAAAAAAAGAAACATTCGTAATTAAGATTTTTTTGGCAAAAAACAAATAAACTAGTTCAACTATATTATCAAAACCACCTGGTAAGTATCGGTCTTGGTAAAAAACGTATTTCTACATCAAAAGCACAAAAGCTTATGTTTTAGAATGCAATTAACAACATAAATGTCAAATTGAGTTTGAAGACTCGAACAAAAAAACACTTGCAACGAATGTAGTGCAACAATTTTACGTAAAACAGGTCAGGGCAACGTTGCAGATAAGGACAACCAATACACATTTTAAGCAATTAACCCCAAAATCTACATTTCACATGCACAAAATATGTTATTAATCTACAACCACAATGTGTTTATCATTTTCAAAATCGTGTCTAGCAAATAATTAAAAATATTAACAATATAAAATAAATTTTTTCTTTTGTCTTCCTTATACCTTCAAGTACATTATGTCACTAAGATTATGCCATGAGTAGCTCGTCCTTAAATTGCAATTCTTCCTTTTTATGCTCAAATAAACAGAATCAAATAGGGATGTTGATAACTACAATGGCGATGACAGGAAGGATGATAATGAAGATGTTATTGTAAACTTTGGATAAGCAAATCCCTCTTTAATCTTAAAACTTTAAAAAGGTTGTCACGAAACTGCAAGAATAAACTATGGGTGTACCAGCGCGAACAGAAAATTACTGAAGAGGAAAATATTTTATAGATCTTAAGTTGGTAAAAGGATAGAAAATGAAGGCACTAAACGAAGCAGGTTTGCACTATGAAAACGCAAACCATGATTTTTTTCATTTACTTCATTGCAGTAACTTGTTATACCAAAAAAAAAAATTTATTTTTTAAATTTTAATTAAACATCAGCAGCCTTGAACCGCTACGAAACGCTTATAGCTATTCGTAATTCCTAGCAAGATTAAGTACGGACAAGAGTAGCAAAGGCCATCATGGCCATCGAGGTGTGGATGTCAAAATGCCATTATTTCAATGGGGCATTATTCTAAAGGGGGTCAATAAACAAACCAATACTACTCCACGATATAGAAGTCTAGTGGAAGGCATTCGAAACTGTGTCAAACTACTCTCGCTTAGAGAGTATCTTATGCGCAATGTCAATGATAGCTGGTGGCCTGAGATCACCGACCAAAAATAAATCGGCTCGCAACGGAGTTAAGGGTAAGAAGTTGGCGCAACAGGCGGATGTTACCTCTGACTATGTGGACACACTTGCATCTGGGATACCCCGGGACCCCTTTTACAAACTCCCTCCTTCTCTCTCTATCTCTCTCTCTACCTTTATCTGAGTCACCCCCCACAAGATCACCTGGAACTCAAAACTTTAGAATCACAATTTTTTCAAGCTTCCGAATGAATATATCATCATTAAAGCAGGCAGATAATTGGCAGAGGTTTTTCCGGACAACGAATGAGGTAATCCACTTCATAGCCGGAAGCAAATCTGCAATATGCTTGCTCACACAGGTGTGTACACTACATCAAAATAGTTTCAAGACTGCCGAGCATCCTACAACTAGATGGAATATAATTGGAAAATATCCCTCATGGACATGCAATATAAATGCGGATGATCTGTCGAAATAAGGCACTCGGCTGCAAAATGGAGGTATGATATCCTATGTGCGCATTCTCTATCCTACTGCTGGGAACGTCTCGATGCTGCCTCAACCAACCGGTGCCCCGACATAAATCCTTTGACCTCACATCGGCATAAACAGGTCTAGGAAACTTATTAACTTTCTAAAGATGTAATTTCAGGACATCATTGTTGCAGTCACGGAGCACTACAAATTCGATATTTAAACCAAAGGGCTGGGTATCACTTTTAATAAGACCATTGAGCCTTTCAATGGGTAGTAAGGGTCTCTCGCTCAGAAATAATGTTTTACTTTAACTTGCTGAGAAAAAACATAATTTGTCAGATCAGAGCTTAAAATCAGAGAGGATTTGTATCGATTAAATCAGGATCATTCTCAAAATTACAATACTTTTAGAGCCGAAAGGAAAACATTGGAAAGGCTCGGCAGTAAATTTAGACTAGGCATGCCTAAGAAAAGGATACTTAAATTTTGTACCACAAATTTAATATAACAAAAAGAAACACTAGAAAATATTTCGTTATACTCTCTTCATCTTTTATGCATTCTGTTGCATTCGATATTAATAAATGTCAGAAGATGCAAACAGAGCCCCTATGCAAATAGATAAGTATATAAAAGTGTGTGTGTGTGTGTGTGTGTATGCATGCATGTGTGTAAAAGATGTCTTTTTCACAAGATATCCTTGAAAGCAAAATAATTTTTCTCTGTATTATTTGTTTTCTTTTTGAACTTTCACTGGTAATATGCGTCTTAAGTATCCGACTGTATTTTGAATTTCTATTTCATATCAAGTCTTAAAAAGAATTTTATTAAGCATTTTTTTTTTTGTAGAAGCAGCTTAACTTATAAATTCCATAACATAATATTCCATGTGGTGAAGAGAAGATAAACAATTTGAAATTGATACAGTTAAACTTAAAGCTGCAAAGCGACTAAAAAGAATTTCTTTCAAGGAAGAGAGATTTAAAATAAATCCCTGTTCATTTATTTCATTTAAAGGTTGATCAACGTAAATATTTTTATTATTATAATCAAGTGCCAGATTGTTGATTCTCAGTGAATTGTCGAATATTAAAAATTGATTTTTCTTGAAACCAAAATCTTTCAAAATTTTATTTGTTTATTTTATTAGCTTTAGCAAATTCTTTACTTATTGCAAATCTGAACCTTGTGTTCAGTTCGTAATGAAATTTCAGACTAAAATTTTTATTTCTTAAATAAATATGGGGCTTTTGAAAACATTTTACTTAAAAATGAAGCAAAATATTTCCAAAACTCCAATTTTTTGTGAATATATGAGCATTCACAAAAATTAGCATTCATTATAAAAAAATTTAGTAACTATGTACATAAATTAATTTTTTTTGACTTTCCGAAACTTTGCATGTTGAGTTTTCAATTCGATATAAACAATAAATGAAATTTTAATCAAAATATTATTTAAGCACAAGGTCTTATTTAATGGTTAAACAATTTTATTTGTAAATATCGATATTTCGATATTCATTGAGTATCATCTTCAGGAAACTTAATGGGTATCGAAATATCGAAATTTATAAATTTATTTATTTATTATACAACTTAATAATAAATTGATTATTATAAAGTCAGACATTGAGCGCTAAGCTACCAAGGCTATCAGCTCCATTTACAAATGAAATTGTTTAACCATTGAACAAGAACTTGAAATTAAATAATATTTTAATAATAATTGTTATAAAAAGAACAAAAACATGGAGATGTTTTATTTGTAATTAAATTGAGGATCTCCATTCCTCTTTTTTTTTAATTCCTGTTTTACATAAAAAGCTTTGTATTATTTAGTGTCAGATAATTCTTTTTATAAAAAAAATTCGTTTAATTTAATATTTCAATGCCTTTCTAGACGTCTTCTTCAGAGATATTAATATTGCAAAACACAAATTTTAATTTATTTTTTAATTTATTATTATAATATTAATATTCCTGAAAAGAGCGCCCAAAGAGACATTGAAACGAGGAATTAAATATCATGGTTTTTTTATAAAAAAATTGTTTAAGCCTCTACAATTAATTTTTTTTTTTTTTTTATAATATAAACAGAAAGTTGGAAGAGAATTATATAATACACAATGTGTGTGAAAAAAAAATTAAATTTAACTAGCACAGACAAGAGCCATATTTTTTAGCGATGCCAATTTCAAATTTAACAGACCTCTGTTAAATAATTAAAGGGGATTCCAAATTGGTACTAGGAGCAGTACCAAAAAGTTATAAAATGGAAAACATGCTCCAAGAGTTTCATAATAAAATTATAACAATGCGGAAGGCTAAATATATGTTAAAGGAGCAATACAATTCGTTTCTTGAGAAGAGAAATTGAAAGGGGTTTTTTACTACACCCTATACGAGTACAGAGATGGTGGTCCAGGAAGTGTTTAAATTACGTTAGTAAGATTATTTCAGGTATCACACCATTATATTATATTTATATAGATGAATGGGACTTATATAATCACATATAATTGTATAAGTCTCGTAGTCAATTTTTAAGCAATTATAGAAAGATTTCCTTGAAAATCTATTTTGGAAACTCACAAATTTTATTTTTCATAATAATACAAATCCATAATTTTTAAAGTTTTTCTGCACAACTGATACTTCTGGATGCAATAATTAAATTCTTTTTAGCATAACAATATATGAATATGAATAATCTAGTTGCAAGTGCGTTCTCTGTTCGTAAATTTGATTGATTTCAAAGAATGGTTTATTGCAATGAAATTATTGAAATAAAACAAATTATAAAAATCTATTGTTTGTCGGGGAGAATATCCCAATATCATAAAATTCAATTTAATTAAATTACGCTTTTTCTAAATATTTTATTCTGTGGTCAATTTGTTACTTCTTTTTAATTTGAGACGTTTTTTTGTAAATTTAAATTAAAATTTTTTTTAAGTGTTTTTATTTTCTAACTTTTTAATGATTCTTTCAATTTTTCACGGTAATTAATATCATAATAAGATTATCTTAATTTGCTTGGAAAAAAACTTTTAGACCTTTTTCTTTTTTAATTGTTTTTTTGATATTTTCAACACAAACAGAAAAATATGGGCAGTAGTAGTAGAGTTTTTTATTTTTCTGCCATTCATAAACCGAATTTACGCACATCCACTAGTGTCATTTTCGAAACTATGACGTAAGTATTAGACAACAAAATTGCTCCAAGAGTTACCAAAGGTCCAGTCTCCAATGCCCAAGAATAAGAGACCAGACGGTCGAAAAATGACAGATGTGTGACAGGTTACCATTATCCGTAGTTTGACGACTATGTTATGATCAAAGTGTATCCCAACAGGATTCTAACTTCTCGTTATACATTGGACTGCTGGAATCTGTTACACAAGAGTTTAGTCGATATGAAATTTTCATTAAAAAAAACCAAAAAGCAAATATTACTTTTTCGTCTTTTAATGTGAAACCCATGTAAAAATGTGTAAAACTGAATTCCCAATTCGCATGTCATGCCTTATTTTTATCAAATTTATAAGAGAGCAAAACTAAATATTGCTCTATTATTTGACGTATATGCAGTTCATCCAAATCACTTGTGTCATTTCATTACACATGCAAAAGTATATATTAAGTTTATTTCTAACTTGGATGTCGCAAGTGTCATTTGCATGTTGTGCACAATTCAACCTTCAATCAATTTCCAAACATTTCATTTTAATAAAAAAAAAGTCTTGCCAATATAACTTTGAAAAGAAAAATTATCTTGGTTGATGGTTAAGAACATTTTTTTTAAGGTATCGCTACGAAATTATTTTTGATTTTGAAGCATAACATATTAAGACTTATACGATTTCTTTATATAATGTCCCTTATCGTGTTTGGCGATTTTCGACTGCAAATTCGACAGTTTGTACTAGATTAAAGATTAAAGAAAAATGTTGCTCGGTATCTTTAGTCTAGTACAAACTGTCGAATTTGCAGTCGAAAATCGCCAAACACGATAAGGGGGAATATCAATTAATAAAAAATTGCTCCTTGAAATCTCTTATTTTATAATGAAAAATAAAGTCACTGTAGTATTTGTGTTATAACAAACGTTAAGAGATTTTGCAGTTGCATTTTCAAAGATTTATTAAAAATTTCAATTCAGGGATTGTCATTAAAGTTTCTAATATAGAGTAGTACACTTTTCTTGTAAGCCAGTTGTATGCCCCTTTTCTATTCGGCCACTGTGGTTAGAAGCCCTTACAGGTCACATGTATGCCAGACTTTGAATTGTTAAAGATTTGTTTTAATTTTGTTTGTCGCTTTTTTTAAGTAATAAACCATTTCTAAGAGATTCGTTTTATTTAAAAATAAATTGTACTGTTTTTATAAAAAGTTTATTTGAAAGCATTGAATGTATGAGATTAATTGGAAAAAATTATAGCGCTCAAGTGGCCACCTCCCAAGTTGATGCATAACTGCGCTCGTTTGTTGAGGTAAACGATTGATTTAATTATAAACCCCAAAATCTCCATCCTGGACTGAGATGTATGAGTGGTTTCTTTGTTCTTTTGAAACCCACAATAATCGGGACCCAATGCAGGAACTTACGGCAAAACAAAACTCGTGTAGCATGTCTGGTAAGCTCACCTCTTACGCATACGGTGGTGAAATCGATGTCTTGAAAAAAATAGGTGCCCATCACTCTTTCACTTTAAGGGTATATGGGTTGTCTGTGCCCCAGAAATGCAAATTTTGTTTGTTAACTTTGTGTCGGTCGAACGAGTAATGCGAGGCAGGCTACTTCTTGCGACATTTGTAGTGGGCCCAATTTGTACGAGGCACTTAGCCAAACGTTTAATTGTTCGAGCACATTGAACACTACGACGAAAAAACGAGAATTTCACGTTCTTGAGGTGTGTATCACTTCATGGCTTGATTACGGCCAGTTCTCTATATATTTACATCATAAATGTCACAGCACAGTGACATTTGGCGCCACTTCTTCAAATGTTTTGAAGTCGGAGGTATAGACTTGATGAAATCAATCGATGATCCCAAACTCAATAATGCTTAACCAAGAGCTTAAATTGAACCGGCTGTATATAGCAGCCATTGAAAACTAGATCCTTGCCATTAATGCCAACCTGGATGTATACAGAATTCATAGAAAAGTTTACCATTCATGCTCAGGTTGGCATAGTGTTATCACTATGACTATCTGAACTTCGGCCTTAGCCCACAATGACCCCTCATGCCTAGATTAGGCTCGAATAAGAGCTTACCTTAAAAGCCTTTTTAAAATATAAAAGACATGCTTCCTATTCATGAATCTTGACCTCATTTGATAATATTCCATTAAAAAAAAGCCCACAGCAAAAAAGTGGCGATTAAACTCTTTTTGTAACCTCTACATTTGAATTTTTTCAAATTGGCCCGAATTTTATTCAAATCTTAAGCTCTAATTTGAGAGATGGAAAGGCGTTTTGGAAAGTGATTTTTACTTTGGAATTGAATTGAATTTTTTATGTATTTTTTGTTGCATATTTGAAGCGTTTTATTTTGAAAGGTAAACACCATTTACTGAAACTTTTTTTCTGATAGAGAGAAAGAGAATTTGTGTAAGTATTTCGGAAATTTGAGTCGTCGTGGAGACGGCTTTTTAGAGGAATTTTCTTTGATTTAACATATTTCACAATTGGTTTAGGAATGTGAACAACCCTTTCAATGCAAAGGTTACGAACCGCCGTTGGTATATACTTTAAACGAAGTATTTAAGATAATTTTGCCTAAAAAAAGGATACGGGAATTACAATTTAGAAAATTAAGATGCGACTTAGTTATTTTTAGATTGAAAAACCACCCTTTAGCTTTGAAAAGAACGATTAAAGCTACTTTTGTAAAAAATTTCAAATAAACTGGTTTTCAAGGAACCTTTTCATGGAACCTTTTTTTAACATTTCGATATAGGAAACAATGCTTCAACCACCATTAAGAGCTCTTCAAAAATCATAAAACCAAAACTTTTAATCGTAGTGATCAACTGCTTATTATGTTCTATTTAAAAAGTACTTTTGAGTAATTACTGCAACATCAATAAATAACTTTTTCATTAGGGTTATAAAAGCTGCACAGTCATTTCAAAGAGAGTGGAATAAGATTCCCAAAAGGCAAAATTTTCTCTCATTAGAATAATCAAAATTTTATTAAAAATATTCGTTTTATAAGTAAAAAAGTTTGATCATTTTTATTTATTTATTTATTTATTTAATGAAATATACTTATTTTCATTTATTCTTTTATATTCAGTACCGATTGAGATTCCTTAAAAAGTTTTAATTTTTTTCTTCTTTACCCATTTAAAATTAAAAAAAGCCACACTCCCCGACCAAAATTAAAAACTAGGATAAACAAAAGTTCCTAAGAGTGTAAAGTTTCTTGAATAAATAAGAACAACTGCAAAAATAAAAACTTATATAAGGCACGACGACAACAACAACAACAACAACAAACTTAGTTAACTTAATGAAAGGCTAAGCAAAATATATCAAACATGTTAAAAATCACAATTTTTACTAAACGAAGAATTATTAGAGAGGGGCAAATAAAGTTCAAAAAGTTTGTTGTTGGTAATTTATTATTTGAATACTTCTGCCGAACCAGATATGAATTTTAATTGAATCTGTGGTTAGTTTGTGCTTTGTTCTTTATCACTTTTTGGCCCTTGTTATTGCTGTTGTTGCTAATTATGAACCAGAAATGAGATAGTGAGCAAACTTTTTATTCACGATCATGAGCCCTCTCGATCACAAATAAGTCAGTCATGGCATCACATTAGTATAAAAAATCAAAATTAAAAAAAATATATACAAAATTATCGATTAATTTTTTTAACCACACAAATTTTAAGAAATTCGTTTGTTTTTTGAAAAATTAATCGTACATTTCAAAACGTTTCGATCGCAAAATTATCATGTAAAATTTTAGGGAGCTTTCTCCTACTGTCGCTCATGTACGCCCATGCGAAATGATTCGGAATTCATGTACATACAACCATTAAGGATTTACGCGTAATCGTTGATTGCTCAGGATCGACGCTTGACATTATCAGTAAGAAAAAAATTATTGACTTTGTTTTGTAAATTTAAATAAAAACTCTGGGTTCTTCTATTGAAATATAGAATAAATAGCTTGTTTTTTGTTGATTTCAATACAAATAATCGAAAGGAATTTTCGTTTAAATTTACACAAATAAAGTCCGTAAATTTTTAAAATACTAGGGCGGGTCAATAAACACTTCACTTTTTGAATGCAACACAGGTTTTTGGAAAAATTTCATTCTATTTTTCAACATAATCACCATTTAACTTTGCACACTCTCAGCAATGTTTCTAAATTTTTGTTTATCCATTCCGAAAAATAAAATTTGTCGAAGTAGGTATTTGTTTAGGAGATGAGAGTGAAATCTCTTTCCACCGAGCCATTTCTTCAGGTTTGGAAAAAATAAATAGTCACTGGGGCTGAGTCCGGAGAATAGGCGGCGGACGAGGTGGCCATCCATCACTACGCAACGGCATAAAAACACATCCGTTTTGCGTTTGTGTAACGCTAAACTCTCCTGCAAAGTTGCATCACGATAGCGTTTATGGTAAACTTTCTCACACCCAAGTGAACATTAAAAATTTAAATCACTATGCCATGTAATATGCTTAAGTCTTCCAAAATCTCTTGCGCTTTCGATCTTAGATCGGCTTACACCATACGTGAACTTTTTGAACTGTTTCGGATATGGAGACCTCAACTAGGCGTCCAGAATGCTTGGTACCTTTCATGCCATGCACGGCCACAACTAAATTCAGTACTAGATGGTGAAGAAATTCCATAGTATTTATCAAGCTTAGCCTTGGTAGCCCATTTTTTTCTATAAAAAATAATGCGACATGACCACACGAAATTCACTTTTTTACACTTTCTCCTCAAATCACGCACGCTTTAGTCTACTATCAATGGCTGTCAAATACAAAGACGCAGCTTGCTCAAATTTTGACAAGTGTCAACTGACAGATAGATGACTGATGACTGTTGGCAGTAACACTGCTGCTACCCTTTCAGTTAGGATTCACTGGCTTATTGAGCCACCCACGTATAATAAATTACAACAAAACAAAATGCATATAAAAAAATTAAAAAAATACATTCCTTAAAAATGGCTTCTGAAACGTTAACAATAAATTACAAAGAAAAATTACCCATGGAGGTCAGAAATATTCTATTCCTTAATGTCACTCCTTAGGATCAGCTTGTAAGCAGCTTAAAATTCAACGTGTTTGCAGAAGATAACTTCTAAAAAGTATTTTTATCTATTAAATAAACAACCGAGTTTGCAACATTTGGCATTTCAGTTGACGATATACTCGTTTACACTTTGTTAGTCGAAAAACAAATTTATTTTATATTTGTATACGCCAATTGAATTAGAACGCAGCACGAATACTTGAACACATTATAAGAGGCAGGGTTGACTAAAAAAAGTGTTTGAAACGTTCTTTATAAATAAAACTTTTGTAACTTTTCAAATATTTGCTAACCTGCAGTTGAGTGTTGAATATTAAATTAAGACAAAGACAAAAAAGAAAATACTTTGTTTATTTAAATCAAACTTTATTGAAATTTCCATTAACTGATTTAGAGTTGCTCGTATTTGAATAATTTCCCTGCACCCATATTTAACCCACTTTTTCAACTGTTTCTCTGATTCATTGTGTTCTTTTTGTTTCGTATTTTCTTTACAGACGCAAAGACAGCAGTGCTTTACAACGCTCGGCCAGTATTGATTCATTCGCAGAAATTGTTTGGAGTGATTCACCCCGACCTTCATTAGATATACCAAGACCTACGGTGGCTCCTTTCAGTAAACGTCCATCAGCCAGTAGTCTATTCAGCAATTGCAGTTCTTCATCGCAAGGTGCCCAATGGAATATCAATGAACTGTGCATTAGTGGTGGCCAGGTTGGTAATCTAAGCACAACGGGAGTGGGTGTAACACAATCAACTTGTGGCACAACTTGCTCAACGGGCACAAGTCGTCGTGAAAGTCTATTGAGTCCATCGTCGACAAGACGTAATAAGCTGACAAGAATTATAAATAGTAAGTGAAGAGAGTAGAAAGTAGAAAGTAGATACAAAGGAAAAACTTGGAGTTTTTCTTTCAATGCACACACACATAAAACATATACACATGCGTTTATACATTTTGTTGGTATGCCACACGTACCAAAATCAAGCTCGTGTGTATGTTTCCGATTACAGTTCAACAAAAATTATGGGTACTTTTATTAAGTGAATAAATAGGAATGTTGTTGCTTTTTTATGTTTTGCGAAAGAAACCCAAGAAAAGTTTAAGGAATGAAAATAAATTGTTGAAGTACACGAAGGAAAGTTTGCCCTTGCCAAGGCAACTTGTATTGCGAGTACAAAAGAGAAAACACAAGTTTTCAAAGGTAAAAATGGATATAAAGCAACAGACAGACAAACAGACAGACAGCGTGCTGGGCTAGTAGAATTTAGTTTATTTAGTTTCTACCGACAGTTGGGTTTGAGTATGAATTTTATAAATATTTTCCTTAAAGATTTATTAACAGGTATTTGTACATAAATAATTTAATTTGAAAAGTTTATGAAGCCACCGCGCAAAGTGCAACGAAAGGAAAAAAATGATTTTATTCAAAACTGGTTAAAACTATAAAGGAGTTATTTGAATTGAAATTCATAATATTAGTTCTTAAGGTTATTTTGTTGCAAAGAAAATCGTTTACACATAAAATTATAGTAATTAACTGAGACATAATTTATAATAGTGCATTTTTTTAATCCAATTTAGAAATTTAATCTAGCGAAATTGTTTATTAACAGAGTTTAGTGAGTTTAATTTTACAAAAAGAACTTTTGGCTTTTCACACAAACTCAAGACTAATAAATTTGTTCGCTTTTTCATCATGTTAAAAATGACAGCGAAAACACGTGCATCTATTCCAATTAATATCAAATTTATATTGCAACGCAGTGTGGCCAAATACTTCAGTATTTCTTCTGATCGTCGCGTAACATAAAAATAAGACATATAGACGCAAAGTTAATACAAATTATATTGAAAGCTGCTTAAATTCATTGGCTTATTGGAAGAAATTCAACTCCAAGCCTGGATTAACAATAAGCATTCTCTATAAAGCAATTCAAAGGCGCCAAAATGGAGTTCTTCGTTGTTTGAAGAAATTCCCGATTTTCATTTACAGATTTCGTTAGTTGTGGTTGCAAAAAATTTAACAATATGTATTGAGAAATTTGACAACCGTCCCACATTATCCATTAAAGAGGTCACACTCGTTTGAGAAGAAGGACCACTCTTGCTCTAAAATCAGCACAGAAAAGACAATAGAAACTAATTATTCGTCTGGCACTGACTGGACTTGAGTACATATAAGAAATAACTAACTTAATATTAAAATTTATTGCGATATTCTCCCCACCTAATCGCTTAAAACAATTAATGTTTAGCAAAAAATTTTTAGCTTATTGTAGCTTTAGTTGTTCATATGCCGACATTTCCAATCGTCAGTGAACTTTAAGCAATTTGAAAATATTCAACCTCATTCAAATACTCGTAAAATATGAGAATTTTTCAATGCATATGATTATTACAAAATACATAATTATAGTAGACTTAGAATACAATTATACTCATCATGAGTTTATTTAGAGTTTGTTCAATTTATAATAAGCAACAATACACCTTTCCTTCGCTTTACATGGACGTTAATTAAGTCTTTCAAGAAATCGTGCAATTTGAAAAATTAATTTTCATATAGAAAAACATGAGAATGGCTGTAAAATAAGATTTTTTTCGGCCATTTATTACTATCAATAACGTTGAGAATCAACAACGGTAGCACCGATAACACCATGCTACAAGGCCAATCAGTTGAAAACGTAGAAAGCTTCTGCCATCTAGGCAGCACAGTACCAACGAATGGAGGCGCTGAAACAGACGTTAATAACAGGTTCAATAAAGCAAGAGCGACATTCGGAAGACTACAGCCAGTATGGAGAAACTCGCACTATCCAGACGAACCAAGCTTAGAATATCAAACGCATGTGTACGGAAGTGAAACCTGTTTAGTATCGAACACCATCACGCAAAAGCTACAAGTGCATCAGAATAATATGCAAAATATTCTGGCCTTACAACATCAGCAACACGGATGTCTGGAGCTTTACCAACGAGGAACCCATATTAACACAAATAAAACTAAGGAAATGGAGGTGGATCGGCCATACTATCAGAAAGAATCCTGATTGTATAACAAGGATGGCGCTAGAGTGGAACCCTCAAGAAACCGTGGTCGTCCAAAGAATACGTGGAGATGCACGATACTTCAAGAACTAGGACAGAGCAGTCTTTCATGGGAAGATGCGAAAACAACTGTGTAAGTTGGAGATGCTTTGTGGAAGCCATATGCTCCCAAGAGGTGTAATGAAAAAAAAATTGCGATCCATGGGAATCTGTTTTTGATTTTGTTCCTTTAATTATTAAGTTCGATTTTTTAAGAGCTCTCGGATTTGATTTAAAAAGAACAAATAAAATTTAGAGAAATGTATGAAATCTCTATTTGAGTCGATAGAACGATTTATATAATTCAATGTTCAAAGATGATTTCAGGAATATTCTTTAATGTTGGCATCCAGTGCCCCAACCGTTGGGGGCCTTAATATAGCCACACTAAAAATAGTCTAAAGGTATTAAATCGGACGTCCAGGCAGCCAATTAAGCGGCCACAAATGTGAACTCGCTTCTCAATTGGGCCATTGTTTCGAGTGTTGTGTGGCATGTACCACCGTCTTGTTGACACCTTATGTCAGCCAAGTCTAGCTCTTCTATTTTGGGGAGAAAAAACTTTATAATCATCGCACGGTAGCGCTCGCCAATCACAGTAAAGTTCCTGCCCCTGTCACCTTTGAAAAAGTACGCAACCCTCACCAAACAGAGAAATTTTCGGGATGCAATGCTTCTGGCTGCTCTTCACATCAAATACTACAATTTTGCTAGTTCACGTATCAATTCAACAAACTTTCTTAATAACGAGTGGACGATGCACTTTCTTAACCGAGCATGATTTTTAATAATAAAATTCATTAATCTGCAAGCGTTGTTCTTTTAAAAGTCGATTCATGGTTAAATTATAGAACAAACTAAACGTGTTTAACAGTAACATGTCACATGCAAACAGCTGAGGTAACAAAAACAGTGTTGTCAAAAAGAAAGTTGCTAAAAAAAATCACCCGTTATCATTCAAGACTTTCCATATATTCCATGTTAAAACTTGTTACTTGTTAAGTTTTGCTCATACTCCTACAAAGAAAAATCTAAATTTTGTTTTCATTAACAAAAATTCTTTGATTCAGTAAATATTTTTGTGTGAACGCGGAATTACAAAGAATTTTGTAAATTCGGACAATATATATTTTTTTGAATTTAAATGAAAAATAAATAATTTTACTTTTATTTTTTAAAATCTGCAACTAATAATTAACAGGGCAGTAAAAAGTTTTACTGAAATTAAAATTTGCTTAAACAAAAAGCTTTTTTGTTGAAAATTTTCTAGCCATAATGCTCTATGTAGACTATTACTACGTTTATACGTACGTCTTATTTACAAATAGAACTATTTGCAAATAACTAATTCACTGTTTATACGGGAAATTGCATACAGAACTTGTGTTATTGTTAGTGATGAAATGTGACGAAAATATGATTGTTTGGTAAGTAAAACACAAAAAACGTTCATGAAGTGGCAACGTCTTACTTTTTATTTGCAAATAGTGTCGTTATTCACGACTTATTTAAGTGAGTTAATAAGTTACAATAAAAAAGTTATACGGCAACATTCTTCTTTTTTATTTGCAAATAAGACATGCGTATAAACGTAGTAATTGAGTGTTCGTTTTTTGTTATTCTTCTTATTGTAGTTTCTATCAAAGAATAAATTTGACCAATATCGAATATTCTTTCTATATTACGTAGGCGATCTAACATTTAAATTTTTACTTCTAAAGACACAACTTTACTCCTGATCTCTTTTTAATAGGAAATAATTAACAATAAAATGTTTAAAATATGCATGTAAATAATGATGAAATTCGTGCTGTTGCTCAAAATCAACTAATTTTTTTATATTTTCATCAAAATTTAGAAATTTTTCCCAGTATAATATCTTAAATGTTGTCAGAATTAGAAATAATTTGACAAGAAGTAATTTTTTACAATCTGCTTTTAAGTTTGATTTTACAAACCGTATAAAATGGAAACCTTATTAAACTACTAGCGTGTTAAATGAGAGATAGGTGTACATAAAAACATTTCACTAGAAAATTCTCTATTAAAAATTTTAACCTGGATCTCCATCAATGCCACATTGTTACATATCAAAAAATCAAAATTGATCCGTTATTGAAAAAAGAAGATTCCTCAATATCCAAAAAGAATCAGTATCATTTAACAGAAGTTATGGGAAAAAGTTTCAATATGGAATTTAATGTTTTAAGAATTGCAATTGCTTTTTGCCAAGCTCGATTTTTTTAGACATGAGATAGATGTTGCATTACAGCAGCGATTTGATTGTGTGGCACAATTATGATTATAATCCAAACTTTACTAAAAATCCAAATCTTTAACAAAATTAAATATCTATAATCATAAAACATTATTAATAACTACATAATTTGAACTTTCTACGTTTGTGACTCAAAAGCTAAGAAATGAAGTTTGTTTAAATAAAAAGAATACATTGAATGCTTTTCTGTCAGTTCTTTATTTTATTTGTAGAGCATTAATCGCTTCTTTTGTGACGTTCAGTTTGAATAAATTTTTATTTCTTTGTTACATAATAAAAAAAGAAAATCAACAATAAAGTCTCACAATGAAATGGAAAGCGAAAATTGTAAATTTCAAAATTAAGTTTGCTTTTGTGTACTTATGTATTCGTACACAAAAATGAATTGATAAAGTCATACTCCCAGTTGACCATGTCTTTAAGACATTTTCGATGTTGGTAATTTCGACAAGTTACGAATATGAGAGACAGTCGAGCCAAACGTACTCCGATTCGGAGAAACACAATGTCGATCATGTTATCGATCATATATGTAGCAACAATGAAAAGTTATTAATGATATCAATTTTTTGTGTTGTTTGTTTTGCCATGAAAAAAAATTTATAAAAACCAATATTTTATTGCTACAAATTAATTAGTCAGTAGATTTCAACCCATTTTCAAGGCATTCAACCTCGTATAGTTGCGTAAAAACTTCCAAATGCAATATAAAAGTTTCAGAAAATTAAGCCACATATTTAAAAATTAAAAAATATGTGTGTAATAATAATAGAGTTCGGAAATTTGTATGCAAACAACACAACCAATTACTTATATTATTTTTCCTACAACCCTTTGGGAGAAAGTTGTTTTATTTATTAGGCAAAATAAAGAATTTTATTGAAAAATACTTGCCGAAACTTATTCGGTATATTCTAAAACAAAAACAAACTTTTTCAAATTAACATTCAACGACTGATCCTGGTAGAGGATACAAAAAAACTATATAATGATGTATCGGCGTTTTGATAGCTTTTGTCTACCCTTTGTTGCAGGTGGAGTATCCGCTTTCCTTTTTGTGAAAGATATGTTCAGCAGTTTTATGAAGAACACTATGAGAATTTTAACCCTATAACTCTTCGTGGTATGGGTCTTTTTTGTTCCCTTCCTTAAAGAAGGGCTGAAACTTCTCTTCAGCAAGTGATGTAGGCTGTGAAATGTTCACAAAAATATTTGTCATAAAATTTTACTATAGACTAGTACGTAAAAAAATCGAAGCTCGACTTGAACGCGGGAAATACTCGTAGGTCAATACTTAAAATGTGCTTAAGGTTAATTTCGTACTTATTAACAATTGTAGCCCCAATAGTATGCAGTCTTTACATTTTAGGTATAGGATACATTCAGCATTTTCATGTAAAACACTATAAAGAACATTTTTGTGGATTATTTTATCACTGTAACAACACAATTTCAACCCTCTTAATCTTTAAAATATGGGTCCTTTTCGGCCACTTTCGTAAAACGGTGAAAAAATCGTCAACGACATGATGGGTTAAAATGTCCTACAAAAATATTTCACATAAAATTCTGATTTGAGTCCTTGAAAATAACACAGCTAAAAATTCAACTTCAACGCAGAAATAAGTTAAATATTTAAATGCGCTTAAGGGCTTATTTAGCACTTATCCTCATTTGATGATTAAGTGCTCCATGAAATTGGATGAAATATTTATTGAAGAAGAATTGAGAGGCAGGAGCAAACTTGTTTTCGTGGCATCGGGTGAAGCCCCATGCCCTATTGAATATTTTCAACTATGGCTTAATGTAGGGACGTGCCACTAGAGATTTTTTGCCAACAATTCTTATAAAAATTCCTGCAACTTTAACAGACAATCGAGTTGTCCAAAAATTTCCTTAAACATTTAGGGGAATAATCGGCAATTTTGGTATGATGTTCCTGCACATTATTCGAAACAATATCTGATTAACATCACACATTCAATAAAATAATCTAAAACTTTTCTGACCTGCTTCATAAATGATGTTACGACTTTCTCAGACACTTCTGCATATAATCCGATCTGAATAATTCTCATTTATTTCTTTAGCATTTTTGCATAAATATGTATGATTAAATGTATTCCCACTAGCTGAAGAAGGCGGCAGTAAAATGCATTTAGGTCAAACTTTCCTCCGACAGAAAAGTCGTAACACTTTCCGATGATCACACATGTCGAAAATTCATTCACAATTTTTCCATAAAATTTCATCAGAATTCGTACAGAAGTTTCTCAGACATATCGTAACAATTTTCAAAATTTTCCTAAACAGATAGGCCCAATTTCTTGCCAACCACCCATATGATTTTCGATACTATTTCTGACCAACGAATACGACTTCGGCAACTTGTGCATACCGAATTCAGAGGGAAATATGCACGTATTGTATGTAGATGTTTATGTCGTTTGTGATCATAATAAAATGCCACAACAATAAATAAACTTAAAAAGCATTAACTGAAGAAGCAGCATAAACAAAAACCAATTTATGATAAATGACACTGACAAAAATTGTAAGAGAAATGCAGAAAGCGTGCTGTTGCTGGCTGCCACTGCTTCGGCTTCTTCGTTTTTGTGTGTCAAAAAGATATTAAAAACAGCAAGTAAATAATAATAACTTTGCAACAGAGTAAATGAAAGTATGCAACTACAATACATGCTTGTTGTTGAGTTGCGTGCAACAACAACAACATCGACGGCAACGATAACAAATTTGTCTTTTTTTGCACATGAAAAATGCCAAGCCCGTAGCATGAACAACAAGACAGACAGACAGACAGACAACAACGCAAAGAATGTTGTTTAGCAAAACAAAACTTTTTATGATGTCGTTTTTACGTTTGTTGGTTGGCAAGTTTATTATTTTAAAGTTAAAAATAAAAATGGAAAAATGCTGCAAAATGCTTGAATCTGCAAATTGCAGTTTGCAAACTGTTTAAACTTTTAAATTTCAAGTTACCAAATTGTGAAGAGAAGATAATGGAGTTAATTTTTCAGACAGTGGAATTGTCACTTTTCTAAAGAGACTCGGATGTTTGCATAAGTGGCACAATAACGCAACAAAGCTTTGCAAAGCACTATTTTGTGAAACTGCTTCCAAGACTCCACTGTCTTATAGTTCGTTTTAATATTTATTAATTTTAGTTGTTGTTGAATTTTCTTCTCTATTTTAGATTTATACGTTTCAATTCTTAGCATTTTTTTCATTTAAAATAATCACAGAGATGGGAAACGCATCACTATCGAACTTTTTTATTTTGTGCCAAAAATTTTTTGTTAAATACAATTTGGGATTTTTTTATGATGAACCAATGAAAAATCATTTCAATTAAAAAAATTAAGATCTTACTTCAATAATGAAAAATTAACCCAAATTTATGTATATCATGGAAATCTTTTAAAGGAATCATAATAGAGAACTTATAAATAAAAGAATAATCGCCCATTTTTAAATACTTTTCTTGTGATTTAATTTGACGTAATTTTTCGAAATGTGTTGGTTAAACTGAAAATTTAGTTAATATGGCATGTGAGAGAAGCAAGAAGTAAGGAGAACCCAGTTATTACACTATGTAGCAGAAACGAACAGTTTATTTTCGATAGTTGCTACACAATCATCATCAGCAATGTCTATATTTCTACCAATTTTTAAGCGGCCGTGGAATATCATGTATTGTACACACTTGTTCCATTCTGCTAATGTAACAATTGGCCTCTCTTTATGTCTTTCGTAACAAAAGAAAAATATGTAGTAAGAAAAGAAATATTAACCTGAACTGTCAATTTCAGGACCTGAACTTGAGCAAGGTTATATATATCCTTTTCTTGTAGAACTGATGTCAATTTTAGTAGCATCCATAATGATAAAATTAGTAAATCGTTATGTTGCTTTTCTAACGTCATGCACATACATATGTATATACATAAATAAAACATATTGCTATTTATACAAAAAGTATGTGCCATTCTTGGTGGGTAGAAATCTACAGAAAAGTACGAGTAATTTTTGCGTATCAAACATAAATTTCTCACGTATTCTGTACTACGACACGATTAAATAAATAAATATTTATATGGGTGAGTGTATAAATTATATAAAATTCTAATAGTTGCAATCACACTAAATAAATAAAAGTAGCAGCAACTGGATAAACTAAACTCTCTGAAAATATAAAGCACTGCTCCGTGACCAATTTTTGCTAGAAGGGATGGCCGAATGAAAAAATCGTCCACATGAAAGAAAATAACCAAATCTCCCATGAATAGTGGAAAAAAAATCAATAAATGAAAAAGGCAAATAATAAATCTTTTCGCTATTTTTCCTAATTTTACCTGTTTATGTAATTTCTATTTGTTAGGTCATATATCTTCAGATATTCAGTTAATAAAAGAATTAGCTTTTCTTTGTCAAATAATATTAATGCAATATTATTTAAATTGAATATTAAAATATATGTATATATTAACAGGTGCGTTGTTTCATCTTGCTATATATCACATTAGGCGACCGCAACTGTGCGAAACGTTTGGCCATTTTATCACCTTTTTCACGACGTGTAGTTCAGTCGGCGCTTAGTGCCACAAGAATTAATGCAAATAATATATTGTCGTGCTGTGTCGTGTCGACCTGCACCATTTGATATGTTTTTAATTTATTAATATAGTGAAGGGCGTCCTGGTATTTGCGAAAGATTTGAAATTGAAAACATTTTGTGGTAAATAATAATAAAATAACAAAAAGTAGGTTGAGATATAACGGAAGAAAAAGAAGAGGGTAACAAATAAATTCAAAAATATGGAAGACTTTATGAAAGTCCACTAACATCATATGATGCCATTCAGTGACGTGAAATAGAAAATTAAATGATAGTAAATCAAAACTATTACCAAGGGCAAGCAAAGCCTCTTGTAACACAATCGGGCCTTAAAAGACGTCAAAGTTGACGACCACAAGTTTTACTACCACTTTATGTAACATGCTTTAAAATCCAAACTTTTTGATATTTCGCATAACAAACAGAAATTTTCGTACAACGATACAACTTCGCGTACTAAATGCTCAAGTTGTGTGCGATGTTGTGGAGTGTATGGTCTCCTTTATAGTGCAAACGATTTTTTAAATCTATTTTTGGCCATTAAACTGCAGTACGAGATATTTTAAATTCGAATTTTAAGAAACGTAAGAAATCAGTTCTTGACGCTTCTAAAACATCGTGTAGTATTGTAGCAACGAGATTTACAGAAAACCCAGAAATTTTGTTTGTAAAAATGTTTTACTCTCACTAAAAAAAAATCATATAGTAATTTATTTTAAATTTTGTTTAAATTATTTTATTTAAATAAAGCATATAAAATTTTTTTTGATAAGTCACCAGATTTTGAAAGCATAATTTTTGGCGATCCATAACAGCTAACAAGCGGACTCTATGTACTCGTAACACAATTCCATAAACTTTATGTTTCAGTAAAAAATATGCAATCAATAACAAACTGATTTTCTATGTACACACATACATATAGCATGTCCCACTGTGCTTGCAGACGTTGGCTTAAATTAGGCTTCGCTTGCGTATACGTTTGAATTTAGCATTTAAAATACGACACTTTAATATCCGATAGGGAAAGGCATAATATCAATGATTTAGAATAATTTTTGGTGAAACTACGTTGATAATAATGTATGAAATGGAAATCGTAATCTTTCTTCCGCAAATATAAATTGAAATAAAAGCCTACGAAATCTCTCTAAATGCCAAGACTCAGGCGCTGAATATCTACTGGTGTGTATGCACATATGTGGTGGCAACAAATCGTGCACATATTAACTCATCTAGTAATCGAACTTACTACTTCCTGTCTTTCTTAATCATATTAACATTAAAAAACTAATTGAAAAAATTGTATGCCCCGATAGAGTGTGGCTAGATTCGAACTGGAACACTCGAGTTTAAAGTAAAGTTTCTAATTTTTAATCAATTTTATTTTATTTATCTATTAAGAAATACATTTATTTACAACTGCCTTTAATATGGTGTCACTTATAATAAAATTATAATTTTTCTGATACAGAGTAAAAAATAATACTCCAAAATATTTCCCGTAGTTTTTTATATAAAATTGCATAAAATTACTTTATACCTAAAATGATAAATTTTCGAAAATTTCCTACCTCGATACACCTACAACAATTGCAACTGTGGTTAAGAGAAAACTTTAACTCCCCCTAAATTTACGACCAGATACATGTTTATTTTTGTCTCATCTATCAGAACATAATGTTAGAACCTTGTGCCATTAAACTAAATTATTTAATAATAAACAGTTAATACGAGTAGCATAACAACTCAGTTTCATATGTTTTGAGAAAGTAAGATGACCACATTATGGAAGTCGTTTCAGAAAAGTACCCTTTCTGCTTTTTGAATTTTAAGTAGAAGTACTTTACATATAAATAACAATTCAAACTACACCTGTTATGGAAGAGCAAAGAATATAAAAAATAAAAATAATTGACACAATCAACCCTTATCGTAGAAAATTCTAATACTTAAAATGTGAAACGAAATGACCAATAAAAATAAGAACAGAGCAGCAAAAGAAACGGTTGATATGCTAAACTTAACAGTCAAATTGATACAAATAGATACATAGATACATACAAATGCCACTGACACGCTACTGTGACTGCTAAAGGCCGTTTCACACCACAATGCACATCTTTAGATTTTATAATAAAAAGAAATGGAATGGCTAAAAGCTCAATAAAATATATGAGCTGAAAATAAATGGCTGTTCTGAATTGAAGGTACCCTAATATTTGCAATGATATTGTTCAATAATTGATATTTTACAATAAAATTTCTCTGTGTTTATACTAGAAGTATGTACGTGTTAATAGGTGGCACAATATATTGAACGAAATCAAAAAGTCTTTTGGTTTATATTGCGCAAAAGAGTATATGGTATATTGTAATATGTTGAGAACATTGTGCAATAATAATTTTCTATCAACATTGAGGACAATATTATATTTGTATTTTTCAGACTATTTAATGGCAAAATTTTTTAATTTGTTTAAGTTTTTATATTTCACGAATAATTTAATTTAAAACTTGCTTTAGCACATGTATAAATGTGTGTAGATTTTAACTAGTTTTACATACATACATACAAACATTGCAAGAATAATAGCGCAATATTTTGTTCAAAATTAGTGCACAACTTATTTCGCAGTATGGAGCAAAACGAAAATAATAAAGGCAATAAAATACATACTCAATAATATTGTGTAGTCTATGGTTACCCCTAAGATTGTTTTATAGACTATAGTTTTTCTTCAATAGTTATTTTCTTTCTCTGCTTTTGTAAAAATTAAATCCCAGTAAAATGAAAAATCTTAATGCTCAAAAAAATTCTCTAAAACTGATTTTGGGATATTTACAATTTTGTAACACATGCATTCAAACTGTCATTCTTTATCATATTATTTGAGTTTTTGACAAGTCTTAATACTCAATATTATAGTGTGAAATGGGCTTAACTCGTACTCATAATCAAATGTCAGACTTATGTGCTCCAATGCAAAATACAACAACTACACTAATCAACTACAAGTTGTAGCGTTAAATTACACAGTTATTGGAGAGGAGCGTCAGTCATATTAGTTTGCTGTGTACAAAATTTAACGACGCGTCGTTACTGACGGTTGAGTTTTGTTCGAAATCTTTTACTAAATTTTCACTTGAATCGAATAATACAACAACTACTTGGAGAATACAAACGAAGGCAACAAACTCATAGATACACACTCACACTATGGCAATTAGACGGTTAAAGATACAAGTGATCAGTATTTTTTTTTTTTTTTTTTTGTCTGAAAAGAAACAAAGTCAGTTAGTTGACGAAATAAGCTGTTGCTGGCAACAACAATCAATACTTGAAGACGGAATGCAAGATACATACGAAAAATAAGTCCAATTGGTGCTAAACAAAACGAGTTGGTAGAAAAATTCAATTAAACTAAAATAAAAAGACAAACCCTTCAATAATTTTCAAATTTTTTTAGAAAAGTTTTATTAAAAAAATGCATTAAAAATTATATTAAAAATTTTTTACCATAGTAAAAAATGTTAGTGAATTTTTTTTTGCTTAATTTTTTTGTTGCTTTTTTTCTTGTGATCTTGTTTGCGTGAATTTGCTACCTGTTTAAAAATAGTGTGTCAGTGTATGAGTGTGGTTTTACCTGTTCATTGAGTAACAAACAAAACGAGAGCAAAGTAATGTAACAAAAACAAATACATACATATGTATATAAGAAATAAAACAAAAAATTGTAGGTAATTCAAAGAGAGGCAGTGTAAAAAGTGGGAGCAGAGAGCAGTTTTTCGTGAACGAAAATAAGAGATGATGATGAATATCATGTGCAAAGTTAGACTAGAAATTCCCGAAAAAAAAGAATTTTTCAAATACGTTAAAAGTTCAAAGGAAATGAAATCATTTAAGCAAATAATTTTATTAAAAGGAATTCAACATTGTTTTATTGTTAAGTGATCAATTGTAAATAAAGGTATGGCTGGGTATACCGGTCGATGTAATAATGCCCGGCCCATTCGTTATATTGCAAAATTCGTCACAGTGTGAAGTCTTATTTTATTTATTGTGGCAAATTCATAAGTCCAACTAAAACTGCAACTCTTCTTATTTGTATACTTTTCTTCAGCCGCAATAAAACCAACAGCATGTAAAAAATTGTTTTATCTGAGAGCAGAGACTAGTTTCATCCATATTGAAAAAAAATATATTTGCAAGTTATATCGTACCGATCTGATACTTTTTGTAATATTCTTAAACAGATTTATCAAATCATAATTTCTTGGTATGTCCTGGTATGTCTTTTTTAAATTTAAATATTCAACTTTTTATTTCTAGTGCTTTTGAATAGCAACAGAATTTCAAATGTTTGTCCGCTAGATTTAAGGTCCTTTTCCTTACTAAAGTGCAACGACTATTTTAAATGGTGAAATCGAGACGATGCTTATATGAAATTTCCTTAATGCACACATTTTTTAACAAAAATCTTTCTCAACAAAGATGGTCTGTCCCTAGAACAGCTTAGTACTATGTAAACTATGTTTAATTCAGTGGTCCTGCTACCTCGTCGTATACCTGTATGTACTAGTCATATATCTTGAAATATTTGTTATGTAAAAAAGAGAGATACATAGATGTTAGAAACATTTATTCGATTTTTATCTTTTATCCATTGGTTATACCAATTATAAAACATTTTTACGTTTGCATTATATGGAAGTTAATATTAATAATAAGATCTTTCGTAATATGGGATATTCAATAAAATGTGATCCGTTATAGGAAGCCTGTACGTAAGTACTTAAGCTTTATATGTCTGGTTGATATCATTGCCCCTCAAGGAAGATTATCTTCTTCAATAATGGCGACTAATTTTTTCACTCATTTTTTTGACATGTATGTTTTCTTAAATCGTATTGTCGAGGTAAACTATATACACTGATTAAAATAACAAAGAATAATTAAGTTTAAATGGAAATTTACTTGAATTACAACTACGCAACTGCGTGCGCTTTTCGAAAACCTGAACAAAGTAAATTATGCAAAAAATGTTATAACATGTAAACGGGCCTTGTTGAAACAACGCCAATCTTAATTGTGTCATTTCGCGAATTTAAAGGCAAAAAAATTAACAAAATATTCGTTAATAATGTTGTTTCGAACTGATAATTAATATTTCCAATTATTGTTGAGTGTACATTAGTTGAACTGCATATATTGTTGGTAAACCGAATGAACATAATTTTTCTATATGAGTTCATAATGAGTTCTTATCAAACTCCATTAGAGAGTGACATATATTAACGTTTAATGTTTGACAGAAAAATAAAATTTGACGTTTAGCTGGAGGAACATGTGCACGTTATCGGTGCCGCCACACACCTCATCTAGACCCGCGTGTTCCACTTGGAAAGCTTTTGTTAAAATATCGCTACTATTTAAGCTAAGATTTACTGAAATGTATACTGTTCATCAGTAATATTTTTTTGTTATAAACGAAGATTTTGAATGCTCTGACAAAGCTTATTCTACTGCTTCTGTTTTTTTCCTTCTATTTTTCATATACGACTACTACGAGTATCACATTTAAGTGTGTCTTATACTAACCGAGTTTAAAAGGTTTGAATTAACTGAAATACACGTAACTTATATATTAATATTTTTGTTATATGAAACTTTTCAGAGCCATTTTTTGAATTAAATTTAAACTTTTTAAATTTAAATTTTTTGTTAAAAAGATTTTATTCTTAAACTCGAAATTATTAATTCTCATGTATTAGTAATCTTTTATTTTTTTTTTTTTCAATTAATAGAAAGAAAACTAAATTTTTCATATATGAACGAACACAAGCAAACTATTCTCTAGTCTCTCAAACATGTATGCAGATATAAGGCGTGCGTGCTTACATATATGATGTAGCGTTGAAAGAGCATTTCGGCACACCGGTAACAAAAACGACTTTAAAGTAGGCTGGTCATTAAAAAATTCTTTGTTTTAATAGCCTTAACTGAATTATGAGCTATCTTCAATATTAAAGCGCTGTGTTGGCGTCCCCGTCTTTGAGAGAGCCCGCTTTGACTCGTTTATCGTTTAAAATTAATTTATCAGATAAGGATTTGAAGATACTGCTTAGAAACATTATCTGAGAAACTTATTTCAAATGAGGTCAATTAAGACTCGAAGCGATGCTTCAAAATAAACACTTGCAAGAAATTATTTACAAAGCACTATGAATCGATTTGACAAGTTAAGCCAACTACCGAGAAAAAAACTCTACCAACATGTTAGTTTTTCAAAAATAAGGCAAAATTATAGGTGCCCAAAATTCCTTTCATTATCACATTTATTTGATACAATATTTCGTCACCTCTTTAGGCGTTTACTTTAGATAAAATAAATTTGCTTGTTTTTATAAAAAGACCTAAAGCTCATTTATTAAATGAGATATATACTAAAACAAAAAGGTCTTTCGACCTAATTAAACGACGAAATGAATTTTTTAATTTTCTTTTTCACTCGTTTTTTTTTTCTATTCCGATTTTGAGCATTAGCGATCTGTAGTTACTATTTATCAAAAATGTCCTTTATATATTTCTTAGCCAAACCAAACATCAATTAAGGATGTATAATTCTTTTTCTAAGGTGTTTAGAATAGCAAAAAAAAAATTAATAATTCTCAACATAAAATCTATTGGAAGTTACTCATCAAATCTTATGTACGTCTAAGACAGATTTTGTGTTGGCATCACCGCATTGATGTAAACCAAATATATGAACCTGGTAAAAACAAGGTGGCAACGTTATCAGGCTATGCAAATTAAGAGAATTTAATAAAACCTTTCAAGAGAGAGTCTGATGTGCAGCGAACCACAACTGATCTCTTCAAGAAAGCTGCACATTATGTTCAAAATTTAAATATTACGAATTATAAAGAATAAACAAAATAATAATAAAATATCAACAACTAGTTTTAATTTTTTTTATTATTAAATATTTTTTGTGCTGATCATATCGAATTAAACAAAAAAAAAAAAAACTCAAACAAGATCTTTTGGAGCGTGCGGTTTCAAAAGAAAATTATATAAAACTAAAAGGAAATTAAAAGCAAACATCGATAATAAGAAACTGAGAATTAAAATAAATAAATCTTTATTACACATAATTCATACATTATCATACATTTTATCAAAGCTTCAAATTTCCAACGGATGTTCTTTACACAGATTCTACTTCTCTCAATGCCGCTGAAGACGAATGGATCTTTAAGCGAATCACTTCAAATTTTTTCATTTAGATAAACAAAAGATTTTTAGTTTATAATTTCAAGCTTTGTTTGTTTTGTGTTTCTTATTTCTAAAGTTTATTAACAATTTTTATTAATTCATTAAAAATAACCGCAAAATTCTCAGATTATTATATTGTTACTATTACCAGCATATTTGCTGTAGTGCTTATGAGAAACGCCTGTTGTTGATGTTGCATAAAATGAAATCATACTCGTAACCACTAAAGCAAAAAAAAAAAATAATAATAATAATAAAAAAGAATTCTTTAAACTCCCATAAAACCCAACACAACACAATTATGTACGTGTATGCATGAGTATGTGAATTTGTAGGTGCATTATGAAGTTGGTGATCATCCATTATGATCATCATAAAGTAAAATAGATAATTAATGCAATCTATTTCAATTAATGGGACTTGTGGAATGTCCCCAACAAAGCAAACTTAATTGGATTTGAACGAGGCTGACAGTGAAAAAACTTTTAAACTCAGCAATTCGAGTATATCGTACATAGATATTAATTTTTCTGTTTTAGTTTTATTATACTATTTATTCCGAAAATGTGTCGAAATCGCATATAGAGATAGATAATGACAGGCAGCTATGCGAATTGAGAATTATAAATGATGCATTAGAGTCCTCACCTCGTGCAACGCGATTCTGATAACATTTAACCTTCATTTCAAACAATACTTTCAAGAGATAAATATGCCATAGTTGCCATCTAGGTTATAATCAGGTGTTATTATAGTATATGATCCTTCAGAAATAAAGATCATAGACACAAGCCCCAGTAATACCTTTCGCATTTAAGGCCCTTATTCGACTACCATTTCTCTGCCATCAAATCTAATTCAGCAGAGATAAGGACATAAAAACTTGTTGAAACATTTAGATAGAAATTATCAAACTGTCAAATAAATGTTTACCTAATTTGTAAGCAATGACTTTAAAATATAAATATAAATTATTCTTCTATGCAACAAAGTTGTTGCAAAATTTTAGCAGTAAAAAGGGAATGTAAACACTGTTTTATTCAAAAACCTCTTGTAAACATCCTCGTACGAATGTTATTTTGTGATCACTAGTCATTGCACCAGCAGTCAAGCATGTTGCGCTGTAATGAAGTGATCGTGTGGTTGTTTATATTTCAATCCCTTTTGAGTTTTTTTCATTCTGGTTTTTCATTTTACAATGTGGTGTGTGCTCATTACAACCGCCACCACACTTCAGCCTTTTTTTGCTCTGGTAATCAACTTTTTAACATGTGTCCCCATGTCCGTTCCCTCAATTCAATAATTAAGTTAGAAACACATTGAAAGTTTTAAACAGGTTCTAATGATGCCAAAAGCAAATATTCCTTTATAGCAGATAATTTTGTTGGTATTACGAAAGCCGCGATTTTATATAAAAATATTTTTTATTGCATTGCAATTATCATCAAAGTATTTCCCAGTAGTTTACGAAGGATTCCTAGATAAATATACATATAAATAAAAAAATTAAAGAACCTTTTGAATTAAGTTTAGAATTGTAACTATGTACATATATAGTTTCTTAATGGTTTTAAAAGTGTAATGACTGGAATACAACTTTTATTATGGAAATTTTTTTATAATTATTGTAAATTTTTTCATTGATGACAAACAGTAGACCCAGTTAGTCCAACGGAAAACTGAAACTTATAATTTAGACAATTGCCTGTTACAACTACAACTAGAGTTTGAAAATAACTGATCTATAAAGAAATTGTAAAGTGAGCCAATAGGGTATAAAGACTTTCCCAAAAATTTGGGTAGAGGATTTTAGTGAAATGTACATACGAGAGATTAGCTCTTTCTTAATTAAATTCATAGTACTTAAAAAATTAATAATTCATGGAAAAGTTATTAATTTGGAACGAAAGTGCTTACAAATCTAAGTTCAATTACATATAAATAAATTATTCATAAAAGGAAACTTTATAAATTAATTGAATATAATTGCAACCAAACTGTTATTAACAATAATCATAGGTGTAGCCAAAGAAAATTCCAGGGGGATATATAGCCTCCGATAAGTAGATCGAAATTTTTTCGACCCAAATCAAAATCAAAAATACACTGTGTGTGTGCCTTTATTTGGATAACTGGATTGATAAATTTTCGAATGAACATATTTTTGGGCCCGAATGCAAATCTCGTCAGACTCTCTTAGAAAGTGATGTTGATTTTTAAATCTTCTTCAGGTTTAAAATATATAGAAAAAGTAAATGTGTTTGATGCCGCCCCACACCTCGTAAGCACCCGAGTTTAATGTGTCTGGGGCAGATTTTGTTGACATTTGATCACTACTATTTACACTAACATTCGCTGAAAGAGGTATACGAGAATTTCTTTTCTTCGCCATTCACATATTTTTTTCGGGAAAAGAAAATATTAGTTAAAAGTGTAAGTAAATGATTCTCTAAATTTTTAGGCGTTAAAATATCAATGAACTACGCTTTTCTTAATTTAACAAAATAAAGTAAACTATCACCACACGTCTCCAACTTCACATCCATAGCAATTTTACGTCTGATCGTTAAAATAAACTAACAGACGTATATCTTATTAAAATCAACTCTATTAAACTAGTTCACAAGACTCAACCATAAACCTGTTTTACAATAGACATCATAATGTATTTTGCTTCGACGGTGCAAAATGATCTAGTATTTTATAAATGTGTCTTAATCCACTGATAGATGCTCATCATATCAGTATCTTATTGGCATCTAAGCGAAAGTATTTTCTTATTTTAGTGCTTGCTTTTGTATCGTGAGACAAAAAAGTTTTGCTTTTGTTGCAAACAACTAAGTTTTATTATTATCGCTTGCAATTTCCTTACTCACAAAAACAAATTGACAGAAGAAAAAAGTTATACTTAAAAGCATAAATAAAAAAAATATATATATATATATAAATAAAACTCATTATCAACACAATCATAATTAATAACAAACTATCGGAACTTAAGTAAGAAAACAAAATAGATAAAAAGAAAATGACAAAAAAATTATTATTAAAAAATATAAAACTAATAAAAATATAACAACAAGAGACACTTATAAAACTCCGATGCATTGAAAAAACGTCAACATAATTACATTAAAAGGCAACAACAAGCAGCCAACAGACCATGATGATGCCATGCCTGCATGCAACTAACCAAGCAACCAACCAGCCATTTATTCAACGTTGCAACTTTAATGTGCCACAACAACTTTTAACCAACAACTTTAAATGTTAAACTTGGCATAAAGGAATTAGCAGAAAAAAAGAAAAATTACCAGAGAAAAAATAAGAAATATACATTAAAAAAAATTTATTTGCCACTGGTGTGATATTTTGCCACATTTTGCTGCAGCGACTTAGCCAAACGTAAAAAATTATTATACTTGTATCTCTGCACACATTTACTAAATTGCTAATAAACTTATGTATGTACGTGCATATGTGTGTGTGCTTTGCACTTATACATTTGAGCGCTTTACATACACACGCACGCACTCACTGGAAAAACAGTGAAATTTTTATTTACATCTACAACTACAACTAAATACCATTAGCTGCCTCAACAACAAAGACTTTAAAATGAATAGGTAAGTGATTTCATTTTTTGTTGCTATTTTTATTTTAATCTATTTGGAAATTCATTTGTTTTAAATTAATTTTTTAACGTTTTTCGTTTTCCACATTTTCACCAATTTGTTTTGGAAAATTAATTATTATAATGTTATTGTTTTTTCTGTTTGTTTTTAAGGTTTGTTGACTTAAAAAAAAAAACAAACAACGGAAAGAGGATGTAATTTTTTGCTTTGATGTTTTTTTCGTTTTTAGCGGTTTATGTTTGTTTACAAAGATTTCGTTGAAAAGTGTTTTCATTGGAACATGAAAAGAAAATAATTTAATGGATTCAATTAAGAGTAACCGGTTTTAAACAAAATGTGTTGAAGATTAATTTGAAAACTAGTAACTGTCTTTCGGACCCACCGGATGGAAATCTTCCCGTTAAGTGGAACTGCATGACAATTTGACATTAGACATACAGTCGGCAGTTTTTGAATATATCATCATGGACCATTGCTAGTAGCTAGTGTACTAGACTAGTAGTCTGAAGGTCGCAAGTACGATTTCTGCCCCAGACTCCGGTGTTTCTGCAGGCAAGCCAGGTAGATTCGCAGTTTGTATGTGATAGTTAAAAATAATAATAATAATAATTAACATTTCTCTGTTATTGAGCTTGGCCAGTAGTCATGAATGTTTTTTAAATACGTTACTATTCACCTTCAAGGACATGGTTCAATTCAAAAAACTCATTACTCATGTTGGCCATAATACAAGAAAATATCTCGTGAAAAGCTCTAGACTGAAACGTAGGCGAAAAGAAATTAAGCAGGTCTCTATCTAGAATGATGAGGTGATGTCAAGAGTGCAAGAAAACCTTGTCACGCCTAAAAATTTTAGCCTATTTTGATTTTTTAATATTGCGTCACCAATTTAAATCTGATCACAACATGTTGTATATCGTTAGTGATTATTGGATCACAGCTTCATTTTTCTCTTTATGCAATTGAACGCGATGCTTAGCAGGAGCATTAGTTTCAAGAAGTTTCAAAAAATGTGTTTGCAAATTGTGTTCTACCTGTCGCAGAGCCAAACTGCCTCGTTAAGGACTTGTTCTATATGCCGAAAATTTATTTCTAAAAGATCCCTCTCACTTTCTTTTCACTGGGATGTTCTCACTGAGTATATCAATACCAAATGCTATCATCAATAGTCAATAATGACCTTCTTAATCTCCTTAATCATTTTTGCTTTATATACGTTTTTCTTAATGCGAACAAATAAGAAATTTTTAAACCGAATTATATGTTTATGGCCCAATTGTTACGCTGCTACGGTCGTAATACGCGAAGCGTTTCCTTACTGGACTTTAAACAAATAAATAATATTTGTTAAAATTAAATTGACGAATAAACGAACTTAACAAAAACATTTATTTATACTTCTATTGTGTTCAAAAGCCTTATGACTCAAATCTTTTAGAAGTTGATGGAGGCAAACCACATTAACTTCTTCATTATTATTATTATTTTTATCGGGCTTAAATTGTTCTTACAAAATTTACTTCTCTCAATTTGTATTGTGTTTTTTCTTCAAGCAAACGTGATACAGTTGTTTTCGAAATGATAAATAAATGTTTAATATTTAGTTGTGATTTATTGTTTTTTGTTTACTTCCCGCCATTTCCGTGAATACACTGAATAAAGTTTTTTCATTTATTCATATGGCTTTTATTATCGTTCTGATAAGTAAAGGTTAAACAAAAATGAAATGAGTTTGTCAAACCACATTATTAGGTTCCAACTTTTTGTATCAAACTGTCAGGAAAATTTAAAGTTTTAAAAACATTTCCAGCAAAAAAAAGTGCCTTGAAAATTATTGAAATTCTCCGTAATCCTTTACCGTAAAGTTGAATGGAAATTTATAGCAAAAAAGGTATATTTGCTGCTTCTTTCATTATGCTTTCCTTCTACGTTTTTGTAATTGATTTCACTTTCCGATGTGTTTTTTTTTAAATACCAATAAACCATATTGAGTAAAACATTTTTTGCTTTCTTATTTTCCTTTTAACAAATCACAGATCCGCCTCAGAGGATTTTATTGCATTAATAAAGAAAAAGTGTAATTAATACTTGAAAACAACTGCTTTTCCCACTATTTTACACTAATGAAATATGTTTGTATGTTTGTTTATTGCATATAAATATGTACGTATACCTAAACATACTTACATTTATATCAACGTATTGTTATTGAAATATTGACATTTATTATATTGCATTTATGTTTTGATATTGATTAAATATTTACAAGTTTGATGTTATACTTCATTACACGATAAAAATTATGTGAATTCAGTATCATTATGATATCAAAAAAAAAAAATTTAAAGGGAAGAAAAGTTTCTCCTGTTTATATTCTAATTTGATTAAAAAAATATTGATTCACTGTCATTTATTTTAAAAAGCCCCGAAGGAAATGTGTACACATAAGTTATGCTCTGAGTAGCCATAACCTTTCAACCTTATGCTCAAAAAAAGTATTAATATTTGTAAGCAAAATTTAGAAAAATTTCAACTAAATCGAAAAAAAATATGTCCTCGAATGAAAAGCACTCACAAGTATGCATTATAGAAAATTCTAAAAAGAAATTGATATTATTTCTCCAACTCACTTATAACTGTTAAAAAGAATCTGTCATAAAAGTTTTGCATACTTGCAGGCGCCACTCCACAATATTTTTTAACATGCATAGCTAAAGGAGCAAATATTTATTTGACACTCCTAAAAGTATGCACAAAATAGTCTTATATTATTTCATATTTCAGAATATGAATTCACCTTTCACATTCAATTGTGAAAGGAGTGAAGAAGAAAATGTTTCTTTTTTAAATAATTTTTAAATTAATTTTTACTTTCCTGGTTTCTGTAACATATTTAATGTACCATATAACTTTTTCTATAACATCTAAGGCTGTTTGTAGAATATGAAGAGAAGAAAAATGGTGTGCTAAGTCTTGAATATAATGAATATAATAAAAATGCAATTAAAAGGAATCCATTTACTTGAAAAATCTAAGTAAATAATTTAATTTAATACCATGGGGCAGCTTTCATGCGAACATCAGCTTTTTCGCTACTAACGAGTATATTTATTATAATTGAATTAAATCAAGTAAACGAAAAACTGAAATCAGTTGCTCAAAAAAAACATCCTTGAAATCTATCTTAATTTTCCAAAGAATTAACTACAATAAATCGTTATTCTCTTTAACAATATAAATACAAACGTCTTTATTATTTATTTAAGTTAATTGTAATATCCGTACGTCTTCTTTGACCGTCATCCAAAATGACCGCAAAAAAATGAGACACATTTCAGAGATTAGATGAAGAAACAAGCTCACAGTAAAACGACAAAGCAGAGTAGGAGGAATGACGGTCATGCAGACAAACAAATCGACTTAAAACAATTTTATCTTTATGATATTTTTGCTATATTTTTTTTATTTATCTTTATTACTCGCTGTACGAAGATGCCGCTTTATTTAAAACAATTTATTTAATGGATGAACTTAAGATTACGAAAAATTTCTAGGACTTTGTATATTAAAAATATACACAAGACAATTGTTTGGTGTGGGTAGTCAGTCGGCCCATCATTGGATATAGAATATAAATAAACGGATACAGCAATTTATGTTTATGTAAATTGGCTTAATGATCGTATGTATGTATGCTTTATATACAGGCATCTGAAACAATTTATATAAAAAGGAATTGAGCGATAACCACGTATTTGAAGCAGATGTCTCTAATTAAGGCAAATTAGCCCTAAACAGCATCTTTATTACACCATCTGCAAAAGTTCCTTAATATAAGCATTTTATTTTCATATGCAAATGCATTTCAAAGGAAAAATAGTCGAATAAAAAATCTTATGAAAACAGTTTGCACATGCAGAAAATAAATTCTTTCAAAGAGGCGAAAAAATTATTAATCTTTTTCAATTCACTCTATTTATTTAACTCAAAATTATAAATTCTGAGATGAAAACAGCATGAGCACTGGCACCATAGGCCTTCAGGTCAATTTTCTTTATTTGATAGAGGTTTTCTATTATTCCCAAAAAGAGAGTCATAATCTGGTAAAAAAGATGTCCTATAGAAAAATTTTCTTTTTCTTTGTAGAAAAAGAGTTTATCTTTTATAGAGGTATAACAAATGTTTCTTTTGTTTCTATTCTAGGATGAAAGAGAAAGAATAATTTAGCATTATTTTACATCTCTTGCTACGTCCATCGTAATGTAATTATAGTAAACTTATTTGCAACAATCAACTGCTTTTATTTATTTATTTACGTAAAAGTCATAACACATGCCATTACAGTTTTTTATATATTTATCCTGTAGGGGATGTGATTCGCCCACTAGATGAATCTCTTTTGTTCTAGAATACAACATAATGAAACTGCCCACAGAAAAGTAGTTTTCATTTACACTGCAATAATACATACACTAGCTTTTTGTTGAGATGTGACGCCCATTAATTTGCCCAAAAAAAAAAAATTAGTGAACTTGTAATTTAATAGTAATAGTAGTTTGAAGCTTTTAGCCAACATGTTCTTAACATTTATTGTAATTAATTTTTAATGAATTAATTTATTAACTTAGCTTTGAAATACGCACAGGAAAAATTATGAGAATCTGATGCTTAAAGGCTCTTTAGGTATGCTATAGTAAATATCTACTTTCAACGCCAGGTGCCACTCCCCCTCAATAATTTAGTTTCCGTAAGAGAAATTCACTTTTTCATGTGTTTGGGATTTGTGAAACTCTCAAAGCCATTATTCGCAGAACTACACATAAATTTACAATTTGTAAGTAGTCTTCAATACGTCATAATCGGCCAATGGGCCTACTAGTATTAGATAGGCTGCACACCGTTTAATCTAACTTTCTGGTATGACTGATAACATTAAAAGTTGGAAAAATTTAGTTGAGAATTCGAAATCAATTAAATACATCAAAAATGTATCCATTACGTAAAGAAATAAAATAAATGCTATAGGATTTGGGGCTTTTTTCCAAGTTAGGTTTGGGAAAAGTTAAAAAGGAAAATATCTATATTTTATTTGTATTCACTGCTCCTTTTTCGTTTATTTTAATGATGCAATATCTTCTCTTAATTTATTATTTTATTTTGCTTTCTCCTCTTTCTCAAGTCAAAGGGGCCTGCACTTTGGCCTTCAAAATCAACAAATCTGTGAGGCACACTGAACCAAAGCTCTGAGTTACATACACAAATTTAAGCAATTTATTACAATGACCTTCAAATGCGATATGAAATGTGTTATATAATGCTGTCCAATAATTTTGATAAAGCAACAATACAAATTAACATATTTTATAAGACTATATTACACAGATTTTTGTTGTTCATTCCGACAGACAGGCAGATAGATACTCGTAGCATCACACAGCACCACACGAAATCAAAAAAAAAAAAAAAGAACTTATGGATAAATTATGATAAAACACTAATTAAAATAAACTACGAAATCATCATCCAGTTGCTTGTTAAGACAATTACTGCTGCAGTATAAGTGGCATGAATAGAATTAAGTAAGCGGATTGTTCACACGGAATGTGTAATAAAATAGTGTGTAGAGGGTCTTTTACTTATTTCATTTTCTCTCTTCATTTTTAACAAAACAACAAATACATCTCTAATGGGGCACACATGAAATTTACATAAACTTTCAACTAGCGGAAAATTATAATGACACTATTATAAAAAAAGTTTTCTTTCTTTTTTATTTCCAAAAACTTTTACTTACGATTGGTAAAAACAAGAGTATGCAAAAAAGAGACATTCGTGGGTGGTGTTGAGACACTGCCTCATGCGAATGGATACATTTTTAAAAAGTAAAACTATTTTCACGTTAATATACCTTAAAATGGCTGCCAGCAAATATTATATAATACAATTGAATTCGGTTAAGCAAAAATGGGAAATTAGAGGAATTATTTTTCGCTTAATTAAAATTTTCAGTTAAACAAACAACGGAATTTCACTTAAACGGACTCTGGCTTAACTTTTAGAATCGTTTTTTGTGGCGTCTGTATTTCTAATTAACTTTTCGAAAGTACACTTTCGATGTATGCCTTAAGAAAATTTTATTATTGAAAACATTATCCTTATTTGTTATAGGTTGAGTCAGCTATACGTCTGGCATATCACTGTATCTAATGCCAACTCAGCAGTAGACTTCAACCAGCATACATATTTGAAAAGCTTTCAATCTCGTAGTTCTTTGACTTCAACGGTGCTGCAAGTAGAGCTTCTCAAAATTGTTTCAATGTAAGACCAGAACAATATTTAAATTTGAACGAAATCTAAATAGAAGAGGAAAAATGTAATCAAAGTTGCAGGCCATTCCAGAACATTCCACAAATGTCAAGCTCTACTGGGCAAAATTTTCGAAGTAATTAAAAACGCCGTTTTCGAAAAAAATCGAAATTGAACCAATTAACCGATCTATACAAAATTTACGGCAATCGACACAATTTAAAAACTTCACAAAAGCAATCGAAACTAGAAAACCCAATCGATATGTTCGGAGTTATTTAGAAATTGTTCGACAATTATATTTTTTGAGTTTGAAAAAAAATCATTTAATCTATAGGTGCACAATTGTTCGAATATAATTTTTGACGTTATATTAAAAAATCTTTTTCGAAATTTTTCAAAACGATATCTGCAATGAATTATTAGAATGTTCACCAATTGGCGTTGTTTCTTCAGTTTAAGAGATTTTGGGTTCGACCGAACTGTTACCATCAACTCAGCATTAGAAAGTCAATTACTGATTGCAATCCTTTTATAGTGCTTCGAAGAACAACTGCATCACAACTAAGTTGCCTAATTGCCTGGTACTGCAAATAAAGTTTCCCAAAATAGTACCTGTTCAAGGCGGGCGCAATATCTACATTTCAAGCGAACACAGCGTGGGAGCTACAAGAGATCAGGAATACATCCCTGAAATCCTTTTTTTTAATACAAGTTCTGTAACTTATGCAAGATGAGAAAAATATCATTCGATGTGACAACTTTTCTGAAGTTCGAGGACACGGGCACACTTTAACTAGCTTTTTAAGATTCCAAACAGTTTTAATGGAAATATGAAAATAAAGAAAGTAACCAGGAATTATTGACTCCTACTAGAGTTCCAGGCGGAAAAACTGTCATAAATTTATGTGGCCTTAAGGCTTATCATCTATTTATGTATGTATGAATGTATGCACGTTAATTGACAAAGCAACTTTACATTGTGTGTATCTTAACACAGGTTCGTAAATATGACAGTTGGTTTTAAGCCTCAGGGACATTTTTCACATGTGGCGTATCATTTTTATATAAACTGCCATTTGGAATTATTTCAATGTTTTTCCTCTTTCTTGTAGCTTGTAAAAATTGCTTTATTTTGGTTTAAATCAATCTCAAAGCATTTTCAATTTCACACAGATGTATTTATGTTGGGATTTTCGTTAGCTTTTTTTTGATTTACTTCTTTATTTGACCGCACAATGGATGAGGGAATTAAATTAAATAGGATTAAAGTAGACAAGGACATTACGGTCATTGTGTTTCCTTATATGAAAGGATAATGGAAGCAGTAATAAAAACTGTCTATAATGGACTTCTTTTGCTTGTTTTTGTCTTTTATTACAATAAATTAATTTCAAGGGGTCTTCTTTAAAAACAAATACTTACGAGTATTTAGAAAGACAAAAATAAATATGTATGTACATATAAAAGCATTTAGTTCTGCTCTTCTAATGACTCAATTATAATTGGGACTTAGGATTTACCAACATTTATTACTTTGTCCGGATAAGAAAAAGCATTCCCAGGTTTCTCGGCTTAAATATGCACATATTGCTTAATCGCCGGGAGCCATAACCACTAGAATATAGTTAGTTTTACAGTAAAGTAGTTCGAAGCTTTCAATCTGCCCACAACTCAATGGAAAAACAACAGCAAAAGCTGTTTTAAGAAGGATACACTATGAGGAAAAATGTGACAACTGCTTCTGCATTTTGGACTCTAACAGTCGTATTTATTTTTTAATTTATGATCTTCTTACATCATATGAGCGATATGTTATTCTTAAAATCAGTATCCTTGTTAACTAAATAGAAAATTTAGATACAAATTGTCTAAAAAACAAGCAAAATCTTATGTGGTATGACTTCTAAGTTACACTTAATTTGAGTATAAAAAAACGCCTTTTTATGGCAATTTTCAAACGTTTTGCTCTTAAAAGTCTATAAAAATCAAAGTATATTTGATAATTTAAAGGAGTTTCTTTACAAAATCATTTCTCAAGAAATTTTTTATTGGTCAATTTAATTTCCCTTCCTCCTCGGACTCTGCCTAAACATTTTCCTAAATGCTTGTGTATGTACTTTCCCAGAAATTCTTGTCGCTCAAAATCCTAGTTGCTATGCCTACAATAATAGCAAAAATTCGCGTGCTAAAGCAAATTGAAAATATTTTGAAAGTAAATTAGACGGTGCTAAGACACCAAGTGTAAACTGTGACGTACAAAATTCATATCATGCTAAAGTGGCGTGTAAAACTTTTGCATTCTCTACAAAGTCTGGTATATGTACGTTGTGGGGCAAGAAGGTGTGATTTTAAATACAGACGGCACCAAAAACAAAGAGGGTGTGGGATCTGAAAATCTTCATTGTAAAATGGCTCTCGAATCACTTCAGTGCTTTCCAAGCAGAGATCTAAGCTATCAAAGGGGTGGTGGATATGTCGACCAACGCCGTTGATATTTACTCTGACAGTCGTATCACTATGACGGCCTTTGAGTTGCTACTTCTTGGATCAAAAACAGGCCTCCACAGGCGATTATCTCTTAGTAAGGTGGCTGAGCAGTTTAATATAAGGATCATTTAGGTCCCAAGGCATATTCGGAGACATTAGTGGGAATTGGTGAGCTAACTGGACGTGACAAGTTGCTATAGGTTCCACCGAAATTAGATCACGTCCGTTTGCTACTGACCTCTTGCAATTTCGCACTGAGGAGACCACACAGAATCTTAGTCTAGATTTGTAGCGTAACGTATTTTTAGTTTTAAAATTAATCATGGGCAATGCTCTAAAGTCAGTAAGAAAAAAATCAACTTTTAAGCTCAACATACGAGTACAGAAGGCAGGACATAACAACATTGTTTTCGGATGCTGCTAATTCCCCTCTTCATGCTTGTCGCTAATTTTTAGGTGTCAATGGTTGTATATAAATTAATTCCATTGTTAATGCTAAAGGTAGAATCATCAGACTGTTAGATGTTAGTTAAATAAGCATGAAAGACACATTGTCCCTACTGTTTAGGAAGTGGAGACTAATTTCAATACTAGACGAATGGTAACTATGGGTTCTATTGAATTCAGCGATCACTGGGACATTGCAAAGTGAAATGACAATGAAATTCATGCTAAGCTTCGGTTGGCTCACCAATTAAATATATGCTTCAGCAGACTTTCTACTGTATTCCATTGGCTAAATAAGTCTAATTGGAATACTGACTGCACCTTTACTTAACTAACTTAAGTTAATTTAAAATTTAGCTGAAACCTTAGTATTAAGCATATTACAAAGTCTTATTACAAAATTTTACAACCCAGTGTTTACACTTACAAACTTCCAATTACCTTTTTTACATGTCAAGTACCAATTCAACACCCACTACATGTATATAAGTATTTGAGTGCAGATTAGGTTGTTTAAACATCAGTTAATGTTGGGGAATAAAAACAGGGTATAAAACACAACAATAACAATAAACAATTGAAGGTCAACCAATAACATTAACAAAACGTTTTGTTTTTATGACACTGCGTTAATGATTTAACAACTTTCTGTCGTTAAGACACCACATAAAATATTTAAAGTACTTTGTTATTTTTTTAAATGTATTTACAAATATGTTCCATAGTCCTGTTGCCGCTTGTGTATAATAAATCTATTTTATAATTAATGTCTCTGAAATGTCACCAAATTTGTTGTGCCACGAAAAAACCCATTTTTAAAAACAAACATATTGCTAACAGATGAGTGGTAGATAGAAAATGAATGTTTCCATGAAAAATTGAATATGCCTTTGAAATATATTAAAAATAAGCTGCTTGAAATGTTAGAAGGAAGAAAGGCAGGAGCAAACGCATATTGCAACAAGATGTGGCAAAAAGGATAATTTCGTTTTTCATATTTAATCTTATTTTATGATATTTTTGATTACACAGATATTCTCAGAAATATTAAAGAAACATGCACGTATATATATAAACATAAATTTATGCACAAATTTAGCTTTAAAATGTTGCATAAACCATGATATAGAGTATACATGCAGTATATGTACGTTTCACTGTGTTACTTACAAGAGTACATCTAGCTTAGGCTTTTCAAATTTTAAAAACTCCTTTTGCAATGCAGAAGTATTAAAAGATATTTTTTTTAAGTTTGCCTCCTTTCATTCCTCTGAATTTGCCGATGGCAACCGGAGAGTTAAAATATTAGCGTAATACTTGCCAAGAGAGGAAGTAATTTCTGTATGCCAACGGCAATATTATTTTGAGCTTAATTTTCTATTTCACGTAGGCGAGGCCTTGGGTTCTTTCACAGTAAATTATTTTTTCTTTTAGCAAGAAATAAAAGCAATTGTATGATAAAATCTAAACGCTTCATTTTGGTGAAACAAAAATTGCGCCCCATGTTTCGTGCAACTTGAGATGCCAAGAGGATTATAGAGATGAGTAAATTTCCCCCAAATAATGAAATCATGTTAAAGATTTGCTGCAGTACTTAAAAAATACAAGGGACGAATTTTCACAGATGGCACCAAATGTCATTGTGACATTTATGATGTAGATACATATATAAAGAATTAGTTGTCAACAAGCGATACACACCTCAAGAACGTGTAATTATTATTACCGCTTATTTGACAAATTTCGAACATTTTGGAAGTAATGCAAATGTCACTCTTCAATAAAAACTTGCAGTTTTTTATTGGGTCTTAAAAAATTGACATTAAGTACTATTTCATTATTAATTAATTCAAACATACTCGTCATATAATGAAGTTTATTATTGAAAATGATCAGTGATCTTAAATTTCTTTGTTATAAGCTCTTTGAACAATATTGGTAAAGAGCATACACTTTTTTAACTAAAAGGTGATTTTTAAGACCTTTTGGATTTGATTTAAAAACACATGCCTCTAATTGTCCATACGCTGGCTCCAATTTTGGAGCCAGCCGGTATCTCACGAATAAATTCTTTAATATTGACTTATAGTGCATCAACTTGTCCCTATAGACATGATCCTTAACATAGCCCCACAAAAACTAGTCTAAAGGCATTAAATCACACGATCTAGGCGGCCAATTAACCGGCCCCAAATGTGAAATAAACTGTTCACGGAACTCATCTCTCAATTGGACCATTGTTTCGCCTGCTGTGTGGCATGTGGCACCGTCTTGTTAAAACCACATGTCAGCCAAGTCCAGCTCTTCTATTTTGGGAAAAAAATTTTAATCATCGTACGGTAGCGCTTGCCATTCACAGTAACGTTTTTACATTCATCGTCTTTAAAAAAGTACGATCCAATGATGCCACCGGCATATAATCCACACCACAACAGTGCATTTATCGCAATGCACACCAAATTCTGCAAATTCGCTTGGTCACGTATCCATTCAACTAGAAGTGAGCTTCGTCGCTGAACACAATTTTCCGATAAAAAAAAAATTCTTAACCGAGCATGAATTTTGATAATAAAATTCAATAATATGCAAGAGTTGTTCTTATGTACGTCGATTCATCGTTAAATTATAGACTCCAGTGAACATGTTTAACAGTAACAGCTGAGCTGCCAAAAACAGTGTTTACAAAAAGAAAGTTGCTAAAAAAATCACCCTTTATATTCATTAATGTCAGATTTAACTTTAATCAACTATTTTTATTTTACTGGGAGCTCAAAAATACATCATTTTGCGACAAACATCTTTTTCAGAAAATAAAACACAATATCACTACTAAAGCGGGCACTACCGCAATGTGTATGATGATAAATTTCGAAATTTATAAGCCTAGACACCAACCAGTTGTCATTAGAGAGTTCTGTTAAGCAGATAACATAGGACTGTTAAAAAAGACAAATCTAGAAGTACATATTCCAAGTGGAATTACGGTTACATTGTTCGACCCAGTGGACAAAAAATATGCCGTTCCATATGCTTTTTTTTATAAAATGAACACCTCATGGAAACACATCAGGAAACTTGCATTTTTCACATACCAAAATGTTGGAATTTTTCAAAACATTATTAAGGAAAAAATTTATGTTATTTAAAGATTTAGTACTCCTCCATGAATATCCAACAGTGCGTTTTTTAACCAAAATATTCTGTTTACCTGATTTTTCAAATTTGGAATTTCGGCTTAAGTGATTCTTATTATGCGAGTATTTTGCGTACAAGCTTTCATGATATAGAATATAAATATTCTTTAACAATATACTTGCAGAATTTTTTATTCCTTCTTTGTGCAACAATAATTTGAGCAACATTTTTAAAAGTAGTTCCTTCTTTTCTAAAACTGCAATCAACCACGTTAATTCTAAAAGAAAAATTAAATATTTTGAATAGTTTTAAGTATGTAGTGGCAAGTATTATATCAAGTGATATGGAAAATATGAATTTCGCCCAGCTGGTGACTAATTATTATCCTCAATGTCTGCATTGGCATTGCCAGACAGGCAACAAGGCCGATCGATCACCAATTTAAATTTGTTTATTTAAAATAATTCCCATTTTCGCTAATTATTTCAGGGTATTTTTTAACAAGCAAAGGATTAAATATGTTGTCTGGCTGTATGTATGTACATACATACATACGAGTACATACTTTTAACTTTAAAAGTAATTTAAAAAAAAAAAAATAGTAGCCAAGGAAGCAAGTTCTGTCTCAATATTCTTATTACGATTTCAACGTTAGATTTTTCATATGAATCTGGCTGGTGCATATGAATGTACTAAATATTTTTCATTTAAATCTTGGTTGAGGTTAGTTAAAAATAAAGAGAATTTGTTACAGACAACAAGATGTCTAATTGACAAAATGAAATAGATGCCAACATTGCATACCGACCTAATGCCATTCAAATTATGGTACCATTCTATTTTTATTTTGTCTCAAAACAAAATTTTAAGTACAGACATGAACACATATACTTACATACATGATTCGAGAGAAGAGTGTCATGTCCTTCACAACACACACATAAAAACACATACTTATGTGTGTGTACTATAATCTAATATAAAATAAACTGTGATAAGTTTAAGGCGATTTGACAAGGGTGTTTGAATAAATGTGCAAGAAGGAAAATATTATATATGTATATACAGGCAGGAGAATTATGTAGTTTATACAAATAGTCACTTACCCAGCAAACACTTTAATAATTTGAAAATGTTTCGCAAAATCTCAAAAATTTTTGAATGATATTAAAAATTTTGTTATATATGAAATTTATTTATTCTCTAGAATAAATGTGAAATATTTCAGAGCCAATAAGAAAAAAGTGCTGAAGTTTGAATTTGTAGTTTTACAGGAGAGCATTTTTGAATTCTGAAGCTGATTTTTAAAAATGAATTCGCATATGTATGTACCCTCTTATATAGAGTGGGAATAAATTATTCTATATTTCATAAACTATCACGCATAGTTTTATGAGTAATTGTTCCAAATGAAATTGTAAAAAAAAACAACAAACAGTATTCATTACACTGTAATTTCCTGAAAAAGGGTCCTAGATTAGCAAAATTTTGCTAATGAACACTTACAGAATAGATATTATGGTATATACATGTGTATGTAAGTATATGTGTACGTACCAATGGAAAAGTTTTTAAATGACAAACACATCGATATGAAAAATGTCTTTTCCTAGACTATTTCTGAAAACCAGAAAGAGAGTACTAGTGAATATCACTCCAAAAAAATAGTAATTGATACCATATAAAAGTTGTATATTTAAGACTTTAATCAAAGCATTGTTTTGCTGGAATCTTTTAGACTTCTTTAATGCGACTTGAAGCAGGAACAAAGACTATGCAAATGTTTGGATGTGTTACTACTTTATTGCCTTTAAAACATATTTGAGAACTAACAGAAAGTACCCATGCCGCAAGTTAAAAAAAATGAATTTTTTTTCTTTTCGTAAGCTTACTTTACTTCTTAATAACGCAGAAAGGCTTTCATTTATGTACTAGAGCTGAAACTTTTAATTCGGTGGTTGTCCGCTTTTATAGAAAGGATACAAAGAGCACTTTTTTGTACAATTTAAATTTCGTATTTCTCATCCCTCATTCAGAATTACGTATCGATCTGTCTGTCCATTTATTTATACCTCAGAGCGAGCATGCAACGCAACTACGAGTACATTTAATGAATAACCTACACAATAGGTTTGCCTCTGTTAAGGGTTGCACAGACAGTCCAAACAGAATTATTGCTATGACAACAACAACATGAACATTCCACTGTCAGAGTAGAAAACAGGAGGTTGTGAAGTAAATGCAATCACGTCTGACAATGGAATCAGTTTAATTTTGTTTCTCAGCAACGTATGACGATAGTTAAGAATTTTTGAAAAATGAGGGAAAGAAAAAAAATTAATAGCTGAGAAAATAAAAATATGCCAGTGATAAAAGAAATAAAGTGTTGTAATGAAACAAAGAAACTAGAAAAACCAAAATAAAACAGGGATTTTTTCCTTAACTTTCCATTGAAAATGTTTTAAAAAGTACTAAAATAAAATCAAGTCGTTTGCGAAATGGAACGCCGTAAAGCTAATCGTAGCTCGTATGCTAAACTTGTCAGTAAAGATCCGCGTATGGTAAAGGCTGCAAGTTTACGGCGATCACGTTCGATGCGTGCCTCAATACGCATGTTGAAAGGAAAATTAAATGAAGCCAATCTGAAAACATCGCCCTTTAAACTCAATACTCCTCTGCATAGATGTGCTTATAATTATGAAAAGTGTCCAAGTGATGAAGAAAAAGAAACAGAAATAAAAGAATTACATATGACTCCTAAAACGGATCAGAAATTGTTCAAACAATCGTCAACGGACAGTTTTAAAAACATGGAAGGTATCCGCAAATGTGAGGACAGTCAGCAACAGATAGAGCAGTTAATGTCTACATTACCCATGGGCAATGTACCCCGTAAAGCTTGCAAATTGCTGCAAATACCAGAAACTTATTGTCGAAAGTATTTGAAAGAGCTGCAAGAGGAACAGAAGCACCAGCAACATTTACGCATTTCCTCATGCCCCTCTTCTGTTGCTGTGTCTGTTGAGGCCACTCAAAATAATATGGACAATGTCCAAAGCAAAAATAACAAAGACCACATTTGCGAGAATTTATCTAAAAGTGTTAGCCAAGGAATTTATGGTACAACACGTCTGCGAACAGCAACAATACGTAAACCAATGCCGTACCTGAACAGTAGTAGGTGTTCTTTCTTTACCATTTCACTCATTAACTACATATGTATTTCTCTCATATATTAAGGACTACATATGTATGCCATTGTTTTTTACAAAACATTATCCTTTTTTGTTTAATTTTTTTGTATATAATTTATATTCGTGTATGTATTTTAAAAGTTTCTTTGGGGTTTTTATTGGTGGTTTTCTTCGCAAATTATGTTGTTGTGCAAGGATTTTATTCTTATTTTATGGCTATAAAACTAAGGACTCTCATATAAATAAAATCTTTAAGGTAGGACTTTTTCAAGAGATTAAAATCCTTAAACAAGAACAAGTACTAAGAAGGCCTGTTAAATAAAAAAGAATTGAACAAGAACAACAATGACTGGACATTTAAATCGTGTACGGTTGTGATTAGGAATGTACGATTGCTTTAGATATTAGATCTTTAGTTTTCCGACTATTTACAAAAAATATAATAAAAACATCTAGTAGAGTAAAGGCATCTAAAGGATAAAAAAACATATACATGTGTAAATTGCTCAGAGCACTTTTTTAACTAAAACGTAAAATATATTCGTGTGTTCTGGTCGCGTCCCAGCACTTCCTGCATATGACCACAAGGATCATATAGGAACGCTGATAATTTTTTTTCAAATATGTGAAAATCTTAGAATTTCTTATTTCGAGAAGATGTTTTTAATATTCTTTTTCCTCTTTTTTTAAATATTGCCGTCGGCAAATGGAAGGGTAACAATATCGTAAGTGGCAATAAATAAAGAGTGGATAACGAAGAGGTAAAACAGCTTAAGCAGAATTTAAAAAAATGTATCATGTCCAAACAAATAATGGCGAAATAGAGTGAATTATCGATATTGAATACTATATGTATGTATACGTATATGTATGTTTCTTTATGGCGACATAGAAAATTGGCTCGCTATCAGTTTTTTTAACATAAATTTTCCTACTGTACATTCATTGAAATCATTTTCACAAACGAGAACTGAAAATTTAACTAAAATTATCTACCGAATTTCAATAAAAATACGTTCCATTACATTGTTGACCCTGGGGATTTCAGTCGATGACCATTCTGCTAAGGTCATCGGATGGCTTTCTAAGCGCATGGCCAATTCAGCACCACTTACGTCTACGTCTCTCCAACTGGATGTGTGGCAGGTGGTATTCCAAAGACTAATGTTACTTGTTTTTCTGGCCAGAATATACGTAGGATTCTATGGAGACATCTTTTTACCGTTTCTGGCTGCAATTATGCCGCCAATTATATTTTCGTGCAGTACTCGGCAATTGGCCTCACAGTAAAGACTCTTTATGAGCTTCCTTGCACCGTATAGCCGACCAAACTGCTGTATGCGAGAGAGTATCGGAAGCCTTCTTGAAGTCAATGAACGTTGGGTAAATGGGAGAGCGTCATTCCACACCTTGCTCGATGGCTTTTATCAGGGGAGACTAAGTGCAAAAAATAGATTTTCGTACACTTACTTGATTAATTTGGTTATTTTACCATGATTTTTATGATAGCAAATATAATTTCTTTGTTCGTTTCACAATTATCAGGATATGTCAAATCTTTTATCAACTACTTTTGTTGCTAAAAGTACAATTTGTATATCTCCATTTACACAAAGTGTCGCTTGATTTTTCAAGTATATTTAGAACTATGCCATGTGACACTTGTTGTTGTTGCACCTTCTGCACGTTTTCTTCATCGCGATGCTGTTGCTTGGATTTTGAAAGATATGGCCAATCCACTTCCATTTTCGCTTCGCCTACCGCCAAGCAATCGAGTCTTCTTTTGTCAATTGAAGTACTTCTATGTTTGAAGTTCTGTTTGGGCAGAAAATTTTGCATCTTACTCGCATATACTTGTTGACAAATACTTCTAGTCTCTGTGTTACATTGTTATGGGTCCAGTTTTAGTTTGCGAATTTTTTTCTTTTTGTGATATTTGTGTTAAACGCCAAATTCTACTAACACGATGATATATAAACCTAGCTTTTCTGAGCCCGTTACATATGTATATCTTTAGCAACACCAGTTTCTATCAACATTATGACTCGCAGGTAACGAACGTTTTGGACGTCATTAATAGTTGCGTTGCAAATTGTAAATGCATGATTTATGTTGTGGCTTATGAGGCACTTGGGTTTTTTCTATTTTTATTTCCAAGCCAACTTTGCTAGCAAGTGTAATTATAAGATTTAATTCACCTTTAGCTTGTCTTAAAAATTATGTGACATGAGGCATATATCGGCCTTCGGCGTAGTCTAATATTTCAACATTGTTACCATTGGGGAGACTCGACACTGAAGTCCACAATTTCAACTAGATCAAAGACAGAATGTAACATTTTTTTTTAATCTCATATGTCTCAAATGTCGAAGTCAAAGACGAAATTCGCCAATCACATTCAGGTCTATTATTTACAAATACAAACTAAATCTACAAAAATATAAGGTAATATAATAAAATATAGATAACCAATACACCATAATGCATTTTTATTTAAAAATGCATACAGTGTACGATGCCATACTATAGAACCAAAAAAGTTTAAAATCGCTGCTACTGCATAGACTAGTAGTAAGTGTACTAGACTAGTAGTCTGAAGTTCGTAGGTTCTGGCTGGGTCAATTATATCCGAAAATATTAATTATTTCCCTCACTTAAATATTTAAAACACGTTCTAGTTCTTTGACCCTTTTATTTTAATTTATAAACTTAATTTAAATTTATATAAAATAAACAAATATCCTGAAGATGGTACTCGAAATATCGAGTACCGAAATATCGATTTAAAAAATTAAAAGAGACCTTAAGCTTGAAAAATAAATTAAGTTTATAAAATAAATGTATCAGAAAATTTTAGCAATATGTGGATTTTTTTCTGAATTTCCAAAATTCTAATTTTGATAATAGTATATACCGAGATCTCCAAAACTAAAATATCTATATAAAAATGTCTTCATTTTCTTTTGGTCTAACAAACACAACATTTTATTATCAATTGCCTATTGATAGGCTGCAACCAACACGGATATTTTAAAAATGTTTTATATAAATTTGTATTCATTTATTTGTATTGCAGCAGCGAACACTTACTGCATTTATCCGCACTATTTTTAGCTATTGCGAATACTCATTACATCAAATTATTTTCCAAAGCTTCAACACATAAAACAGAATACTTCAGACATGAATGTATATTTTTACTCTAGTTGTCTATTCCCACGTTACTCATGATATTTAATTTTCTCACTTTATAACAAAACCAAAAAAAAAAATTATATAAATCTTACAGGTGCAATTGTAATAGCGATTCAAAATCGTCCTCGAAAAATTTACTACCCATGAGCAGTTGCTTGCGATCGCAGATTGCCCTCGTAAGAGAAAAATCGTTTAACACTCTCTCTGAATTGAAAAAAGCCTGTCAAAATAAAAATGCTAGACCCAAAGATGGTAAGACGAGCTAAACAAAAAAAAATAATAAATCATATACATAATTATGGCCCATATACATAAAACACCATAAGGACGCTTTATTAGAAACCATCCCGATATTTAAAAGGAAATCATACAGTTGCTTAAATAATTTAACACCCTGTGCAAACTGATCCTCATGCAGTTATAACTAATCAAATGGATGTGGGCGCTACATTAATGAAATTATCATTTCACCAAACATTATTATTACAAAAACTCCAGATATTAATAAATAATTAAAGGAACATAGAAAATTCTTTAACTTGTTATTTTACCTATTAAACAAAGTTCCCATATAAAAGTATACATATTTACAAATACAATCCTTAATATTAAATATTTACGGTCGTACTAATGAAACATGTTTTTAATTTACAAAAGGTTTACAAAGGATTTTAATATAAAATTTATTTAAAAGCCCTTTCTAAATGAAATATTATTTTAATGAATATGACAGTTAAACTACAAATAAACTAGTGACCAGATTAATTGGAAACTTTATTAATTTTATTTTTAAGCTTTTTATTTCTTAAGGGTGATCCATTTACACCTTTTTTAGATTTAGATAAAATTAGATGTCGAAATCTTTAGTTTAACCCGAAAAAACTATCTCTGACATTTACTTTTTTTAAATAATTTTATAAAAAAATTGGCCGCCACTACAGGCTAGCGGTATAACAAGAGTGATGTTAGCTTCCAGGTGTTACCCCGTTTAACTAACCCAAAAGATAAAATTAACGTGTGTGAGTGAAATCACACGATCTAGGTCCGAAACACCAAATGTTTTCTCAATGAAAACCATTGCTGCAGGCTCTATAGTGCTGTAGCGTCTTCTTGGTGAAACCAAATGTCGCCGGCATCCCGGTCATATCATCTAATAACGTACACTTAAGGTCGATAATTCACACCATATAAGCCAGCCGCGCGTAATTTGTAAAAAAGAAACCATTAAATGGATCACCCAATATGACGACACTACATTAAAATAGTTTTTATTTTTTGTCACATCATAAGTCTCCTTTTTTGTAACATAGATAGTGTGATTTGGTTAATGGTATTTGTATATTCGGTTTTTTTATCACAAAATTTTACTTTATTTAATTGATTTTATTTACTTATTATTTTTGTTTTTATATAATTTTTTTACTTTTATGTTGTTTTTCTCTTCTCCAAAGATAATATACTACCAAGTAGTATAAGTCCTAATAAAAGTGCAACACTGCGATCAGATCGCTCCTCGTATAATTGTAAACATTCTAATAATAATAAAATCGTCAAAATAACTACCATTACGACACCAGCAATATTGATGATCATGATGATAATGACGATAATTTAGTCATCTTAAGAAAACCCTCATCATCATTAACAAATACAATTTCATCAACAAACTCATCATCAACAGGATTGTCTACATCGACAACAACTACAATAAATCATTTGCATCAAATAAACTTACTACAACAACATAATTGCAACAATTTCAATAGTCTAGATAATAATCATTATCAGCAGCAAACGCAGAGGCAGACACAGAGTCAGAAGCATCCATTTCATGAAGGACAACAATTCAATGAACGTGAGAATGTGACATTTCGTTGGTCAGAACAATTGACACAAAATGTTGTATCAGTTGCGAAAATACGTTCGGCCATGTCGTGTACCGCCCAAGATATAAAAGAAATGGAATTTTTGCTACCACAACGGCAACACCAACACCAGCATCCACATCAACACCAGCTACAACATCAATACCAACATCGACAACAACAACCGACATATAATAATAAAAATAATAATAATCTTAAATTAGCCTTGCCGCCACCTACAAACACAATTTCAGCCACTTCATCACTATCAATATCATCCTCATCTTCAATATCCAGCAACAATAGTTGCAGCAGTAAAATGTTGGCGGAAAATATTAAATCAACTTCAACATCCGCTACTGGCAACAACAATAGTTTAACAATTTCACGTCATTCGAATTCGCACAAACAACACCTTATAAGCGACGGTGGTATTATTATGGATGGTGGCAGCAGCAAAAATGGAACTGTTGTGGATGAGAACAATACCAAAAATAATCATAATTTAGCCATATATCGCCAACCTCCTAATACGCGGATGACAAAGGGAGGCAATACACCACATCGTTCGAAAATGTCTAAAAAACAATTGAAATTGGCTCAGGCCCAATTGGACAAGTTAACGCAGTGTAATATACATTTGCATGGTAATAATGCAACCAAAGTATTTCTTTCTTTATGTAAATATGAAATCAGTTAGAAAAAAGAAGCAGATACCTAAAGGAATTCATTCATTCACTAGGAAAGAAAGTTAGCAAAACTACATAGAGCTCATAGATTACAAATTGCAAGATATTTTTTTTTCAATTCCAAAAAACAAAATTATTATTTATGTCTTTTTGATTAAATTTTATGTTAAATATATAGGAAATTTGTTACAACATTATTTCATTTCTTAATGCGTATAGACTCCAAACAACTCATCATACAACTACACCAGTTGTGTAATCTCTGTTGTAGAGTTTTTTGTTAGACTTCAAGCATTTAAAAATAGAAGAAAAAATTAGAATTCAAATCGAACACATACCACGTTTATACGCACGTCTTATTTGCAAATAGAACTATTTGCAAATAACTAATTCACTGTTTATACGGGAAATTGCATACAGAACTTATGTTATTATTAGTGATGCCATGTGACGAAAATATGATTGTTTGGTAAGTAAAACACAAAAAACGTTCAGGAAGTGGCAACGTCTTACTTTTTATTTGCAAATAGTGTCGTTATTCACGACTTGTTTCAGTAAGTTAATAAGTTACAATAAAAAAGTTATACGGCAACATTCTTCTTTTTTATTTGCAAATAAGACGTGCGTATAAACGTAGTAACAGATAAACAGGTATCAAAAATTCAGTTTTTTACATTGTTTCCGCTGCATTTAGTTTTAGTTTCCTGTTCTTATAAAACACAAAATTTCTTTTAAACTTTATAGTTTCTTTATGAACTAAAAAATTATGAAATTTCATAGATAACTAGCGGACCCGTTGCCTGCTTCGCACGGCAAAACAAAATAAGAAAAGAAACACACTTGTTTTTAATAAAGTTGGTTTTGTTCCCAAAAACACACTCACTTCACATACGCACCGCACACACATGCGTTATCGGATTTTAACCAAACTTCATATAAACCATATATGGGCCACTGCCTACGTAGTGTATAAGTTTGGTTGAAATCGCTCGACGCGTTTATGAGTAGTTCGGCGACGTACATATACGGACTTATTTTTATATATATAGATTTGAGATTTTTTCCAATTGATTATTAAAAAAAAATATTTGTGGTTTATATAAGTATATCTTATAATAAGGAACTTTAGCCATTTATTGAAAAGAATTCTTTTGTTTCTCTTCAATATTTAAACATTTCAGCACCATTGCTTTTTTTTAAACTAAATTATAATTCACAAAATGCTGCCAGTGTAAGACTATGTTGAAAGGATATTCCGCACATATAGTGAAGTCATTCCATGGGCCATTTAGCCCTTCGTGATACCTATAGAACCAGAGATATCATTAAAACGACTAGACATTTCTTATATGAAATGTAGTTCGGAAGTCGCATATAAAAAGTAGTATAGAAGTACATAATTTCTTTATGAAATACATAGTCTAATATTCAGGGCAAAATATTAAACAAAAATTAATAGCTTTTATTATTGAGATCAATAGACTCAAAATATATACCTCGAACTCCTTAATAGTTCTCGAACTTGGGAAATAAGTTCTCCTCTTCATTCATTTCAATAAATAAGCAAGCAAACTGGTGACATTTTTAAAACTTGGAATTAAATAATTTTATTCTTTTAGAACTATCTTCACAATAAAAATATAAGACAGATATTTGGCAATATTTCAAGCAATAAATAAGTTTAATATAATCTTATACTGGCGAACTAACATACACACGAGTGCAAGTATCAAGCACTTGCATATAATTGTAAGCACTAGAAGCCACTTGATAATAATCATATACTATTTGCTTTGATTTATTTGAATTTTGTAATCATTGCTATTTTCCCTCTATCCTTTTCCACTTTAGCTCTTTTCTCGGCTGTTGAACATGGTCATTTAGATAAGGCTCGTACCATTTTAGAGTCAACAGATGTAGATGTTAATAGGTAAGTGAAGAAAAAGAAAACGAGAAATTAGACATTTTTTGATTAATATTTTACTTTTTTACAATTTAGTATCAATGCTGATGGCCTATCGGCATTGGATGTGGCCGTTTTAAGCAATAATCGTTCAATGACAAGAATGTTATTGCAATATGGTGCTTTGGAAGGATCCCAATGTAAGTATTGGATAGTAAATTTCATACAAGTAATAAAATAAATATTAAATAAGACGAAATAATGTCGTTGTTACAAATGACAAACTTCGCAGACATTATCAGAATAGATGATGTTATGCAGCGCTTTACGGGTCTTTTATCTAGCAGATTATCTATTAAATCAAATCTTTGTGTACGTTTCCAATGAAAATGGAAAAGGTCATGTAATATAATCCGGAATTACAAAAAATGTCATTCTAAAGGAAGAAAATTGCAACCGCTTCACAAAAATCCACTACTGCATTTTTCAAATTCTCCGAGAGTCCAAACTGATTGAAAGTCAAAATTTATTGAAAATCTGCATTACTTTCACAAATCTCTGAAATTCTGTTGTAGTTTTTGAAAAAAACTTTTTATTAAAAAAACTTCTTATTTCTTTAAACTTAAACAGAACTTATTACTTTCGCATAAGAAAAAAGGAATTTGTGGCTATTGGTAAGTTGGCCTATTCCCAGTGGTATGAAGACATGTTCTTTTAAAATGTACGAAACTTTCAAGATCTACGCATCACTTCAATTAAAAATTTTTTCGCTGCCTCACAGCATTGCGTTCTCTAGCCTAAAAAATATACCCTTTTTATTGAATACCAAATTCGCTTTTTTTATTCAAAAGGACAAAATATGTTAAATATTTCTTACGGAAACGCCATGTGTTAAAATTGTTCGGAATATTGAATTTGAATTTGCTCTACTTCCGAATCATAATTTCAACATTTTCATAACTTATTATATATAAACTATTTTAAAAAATTGGTCTTGATTGCACGTTGAATATAGAATAGTCACCACTATAAACATGCACCAGGAATACTTATGTAGCGTTGTTTCGTCTGCTGCCGCGCAGCCGGATATAAGACCAGTGATAAGACATAGATCACTTCAATCTAATTCCAGAATTCTTGTATATGAAAAAATTTGAATAAATAAATGATTTGACTTCTCAAGATTTCAATATTTTTATGGAACTTATTAGAAATGTGGCTATTGAACACAAAAAGTAAATGACAGAATGACGTCTAACTAATTCAGACTCCATTTTATAAACCAAAAATTAGTAGCAACTCTAAAAATAGGCAATTACCACCTGACGATCTGCATGTCAGTGTAATCGTCATACATTCAATAATTCATAATGTTTTCATTGAATTTGTAATTAAAGTAATCTTTCGACGTTCGCAGCTCCTCTGTTTAAATGTTGTATACGATATCACATGCATATTATTATGATTGTATCAACTTTACTAAATATAAGTTTCTGTTCTACAGTTTCCGTTGACAGCATTGGCACCAAACTGAATGGTTTATTAAAAGACGCCGAGTTACGTATTAATGACTTAAGCGGTCTAGATGGTACTTCTCAGCCTTCATTCTCATCACGACCTTCAATATCTAGCATTATTATTGGTAAGTAAATCATATTGCAATAACAATAGCAATTAATAATACTATACATATAGATACATACTTAAAAATATACATCTATTTGAACAGCACTCAGCAAGAATTTGTTGTAATCAACAAGATGAGATGATATTAATACATACATATACTTAAGCATACACTCGACAGAAACTGTGTTGCAATCTAGAAAAAAATGCAGTCACCCTTGCAGTATGAATGTTTTTTTGTGGTGGGGGGCATATCATGTATGGAGAAAATTTGTGTGGGCTAGAGGGTGTTTGAGAAGAGCCAAACAATTTGAAAACCATTATTCTTAATTGAATTCACATTACCCTGCTTCCAAGTTTCTCAATTTGTTAAGAACGCACGGACAACATACACACTCAAATGACTAAGTAATATGATGCAGACCCAAAGTGTGTGTACAACTTTTGAAAATGCCAATTGAATGAACTTTCAATTACTATTTTAGTAGCAGACGTATTCAAAGTTAAAGGAAAAGTAATAATAAAGACGTTTTATAATATGGCTTTGTGACACTTACCATTTTAATTAAGACTTTTGATTTGATTTATTCTAATATGCAATCACAGAAGCTCAGAATAGAAAACTCTAATTCTTATATAACACACACATAAAAAGCTTGAGCCATTGCTTTGCTCTATTCTAGGCATAAACCGCAAGAAATTTAACGAATTTGATTACTCCTCAACAAAATATATTTCGATAATAATGATCGGATAGTAGTTCAGTCCGATTTAATTCCACGATTCTACTATATGAAAAAGATTCTATGACTGATTCTTCCCACGTTATACTCAATGAAGCTTCTCAAGCTTTTGTGGGAGATGTAATTGTTGACGTATTTAAGAAAAGTAGAAGATAAAGCCCCTGCCAGCTTAGCCAATTTAGCCACTTTGCACATATTCCATACAATTAATATTCTAGTTTCTGCAATGCGTTACAATGCTCTACGACAATCCTGATTATAAGAATTATTATCGAAAGGACTAGCTATACGGCCTCAAGGGATACCTATAGTTTTTTTAAAAGCATAGAAAGTAATCTTGATATGACTCTATTTCGCTACTCTTTGTCTTTTAGTCCCTTAAAATTCATCATTCTTTAACACTTTTAAGCTCTACAGAATATCTTATAAATATTATTTTGCTTCACACTTCACCATGCGATTGCTTGTCCATCGAATCAATTTCTTATATTTGAAAACAACAATATGTTAATTGGGAGCTAGAGAATAAAGTGGTTGCGACAGCGATTTGAATTTCAATTAAAGTTCACAATTGCACTCCTGCGTACTGGATTTTTTCTTCGTTGTTTTTATTTTTGTTCTTGCTTATTCCATTCAATGTTATTCTTTTTTTCTAAAATTCCACCTTATACCTTATCTTCTTCGGACCTTATCTTCCTCAGAACAGATCCATCTAGCAAATGTTATGACATTGACTCCCTCCTATGTTAGGGATTTCGATATTTCGATGATTTTCAATATACGAGTAATTGATTCAACTGCACATTCTAAAGGAATTTCATGATTTACGGGAATGTCGTAGTTAGTCCTAAACTCTCTTATAGATATGCCATAGACATCCACGACCTCATCTTTGCTATAATTAGGTATTACAAATACAAATCTTTCTGTTCATCATTCGACGGGAAAAATTATTTATTGGCACTTTTTTGTTGCACTTCATATAATGTTTTTTTTAATTTTCTTTTACAGGCAATACTGGTTCCTCCGTAACTGGTTGTACTGGTAATGAAGTTGATAAACAAATTGGAATATGGGAAAGGCGTGTCAAAGGCTTACGTCGTCTATTGTTAGGCTGGGATCAAGCAAGACCCCCAGATGCACCAGCATCTGTTACTGTTGATGTAACGGGTGATAATTCAATACAAGTACAAATACTTGAACCCTTCGAAGGAGCAATTAGTACGAAATTTAAAGGTAAGCAAACATAAGAACAACAAAAGAGTTTCCTTAAATGTATCTATGATTTAAAAGATTCAAATACTAAATGTTGTGCAAGTCCAGAAACAAGAATCACAAGGACTTGCAACAGAGTTCTTTCTATTCAAACTTGATGATATGAAAGGTTAATCGTTACATATGGGCATACAGCACGTGAAACATTTCAATTGCTTAATGGAGCAATTCGTGATCGTGTTATCTCTCATACTAGAGATTAATATTAGAGCTTTAGATTATATGATTTTGTTTTTACGAAAGGAGTGCTATTTATATGAAATTCACACACATTTGTGTTAAATTTCCACAATAGAGTGCATATACAAATGCGACTGCAAAGTTGTGGAGGTCCCTTATCGCATTAGTAGTTTATGCTTCAATTAAAACTACAAAGTTGAATATAAACTGTACCTAATCATTAATTTAAACATTTCTATTTTATATAATTTATGGGACACCCTTTATAAAAAACACACGTGCGATTTTATATAATACGAGTGTAACATTTCGTTATTGTACAGAACAATGTTGGTTCTTTCGCACGAGTATTTTGTTGAATGAACAAACTTTGTATTTAAAAGTTATATTCTATTAAATAAACGTTAATACAATGTGCAGGCACATGCTTATGCTAAAACTTTTTCTTCTACTACATTTTTTGTACTAATCTTGCTTGCTTATTGTATAATCAAGATAGTTTGAATTAGCCAACATATATTCGTATGTATGTGTGTGTGATTTTTATACCCAAGAAGGAATATATAATAGTTTTTTTTATATAAAACCGCACTCATGGAAAATAAAGCTTTTAAAACGCTATGGAACTTAATTTTAAATATACAAGATTTTCATTACAATATACTCGTAGAAACACACTTTGGTATAGTAAAACAAAATCGCCTAGTTAAACATCTTTAAAAAATGTCGCATGCGATAAATATTTTCCATATATGTATGTGCATATTGCAAGTATGTACAATGAAAAATATATTATTATACAATTTAAGTTTCCGAACCGCCAATTATTATGTTTTTGCATGCTCTATTCAAACGTTTCGTTCGACGAAGGATTTATTTTTATTTAACTTTGTAAACCTTCATAAATAATGGAAGCTTATTTATTTTGTTTTCTTCTAGTGCAATGGTCAACACGTGCTGACTTTAGTCACATTATGGGTGAGCTTGAGCTCATGGATTGGCGAAGTTTTCATGGTACGATGGGCACACAGTGTCATATTTCTGCTCTTACTCAGGGAAGGCGTTATTATTTACGTGCAGCCTGTGGTAATGTTAAAGGTTGGGGTCCATACAAAACGTCCGTGCCAGCCAGTATAGTGCCATCAAGTAGTGTATTCATTAAGTCGTCTTTAACAATTAATAAATCATTCGTACTTTAAAGGTTGGCGGGACTTGAATAACCGTGAAGACCGTTACCTTGGACGACAACGTATGTTGGATAATCTGTTTACAGCGGTGCGTTTGGCACGACCAGCTGATGTTTCGGAGTTAAGCTTAGAAACGAACAGTCAGCAGAGAAGAAACCCGAAGAAGAAAACTACAATTAAGCAATTATTTTCTGTGGCTTCCAAATTCCAAAAACATTTGAGAAGGTATTTTGAATTATTAATTTATAGTTAAAGAAAATTTTATTGAACAAGTTGATGTTATATTCGAAAAGGGGCATTTACTTGGCCAGCATTGTGTACTGTGAGGACAAGGTATTGGTAACTAGTGAAGATTTTCTTCCTGTTATAGAAATCGATGAATCGTACCCCAGTACTTTGAACAGTGACTATCATTGGCTAATGAAGGTTAGTAAGATTCTTATAAAATATCGTATAATTAATCCATATAATTGATAATCTATTTATTTCCAAAGGTGGCCTGCTCGTGGGATGATGTTAAGTCACTGCGCACCGACATGGAAAGAAATCTCACCTCAGCTAATCATTTTCGTACAAAACTACTTTCAGCTGTTTGTCAAATGCAATCTACTTTAGGTTTCAATGATCTCGGCCAATTGTTTTATAAGCCATTAAAAGATTCTCATGGGACTGTCGTACTGACTTGCATACAATCCGTTAAAAGTCAAAAAGTTGTATCCATATTAAATTCTCGATGGATGCCCGTCAATAAATTGCAGAAGAAAATTGGTGCTTTACATGAGGAGTACAACATTAATGAAGTTTTAATATCTTCAATTGCCGATCAGATGCAATACCATCAGACAGCTTTGCAATCTTTGATGCCTGGACTATATTTAGGCTATTTGAAAATGCAATGTTCCATGGATCAAATACAGGTAGTGGTGCCAGCGAAAACTCCCAATGTCTTGCCTCACTGCAAAGTAAGAGATAATAGTCACATTACTGCGGAGGAATGGCAGGTGCTAAAGAAAGACGGAGACGAAACATCGAATGACGGCCGAAGAAGTAGTAGTCCTTTGAGACTAACGTTAAATTTTAATACTAATACTGAAGCTACTACCGAAGTTCAGAGATTGTTTCTATACGATTTAACTGCAGCTACGCATAAACTTTTTAAGTACATGAACATCAAACCCGATGAGGCAACGACCCACCGTTTATTTGATGTGGAAGTCATAGAGCACAGCAAAGAGATAAGTTTCCTAATAATTTGTCCCTCTGTAGAATTGAGCTGTGCTGTGCCAGGGCAATCCGAGCTTTTACTTCAACGCGAAGATTTGGTTAGCTTAAGTGTACAAGCCTTCGAAATGATACATTTAAGCACTTACCAACCAGGCATCATACAAAAATATGCCAGGCTCTCGTGCATTTTAGAACTGGATACAGCATTAGCTAATCACTCACAACGTGAAGCTTTCTCCACCTCCGAATTGCAAATAGCTAGAGAACGTCTAGCCAAATTGCAGGAATTAACTTCAAGTTTAAACGCTATCTGGAAAGCCGTACGCTGGCTTATGGATGTCATAGCATTCGCCAGAGATAAGAATGCGCCTCCTTCAGCAGCCATGAGGGAAATTTTGGATTTTGGTCAACAGGTTGATGAAAATACTCAATTTTTGCAGCCTCCCATGAGGGATGTCAAATTTAACAAATCTGGTTCCGGTAGAGGTAGTTGGCCCGGCCCAGGCGTTTCCACGGCAAGCAGCAAAAACATTGGACCAGAACACTCCAAGTCAGAGCAGAATTTAGGCACAAAAGCCACCACTCCTACTTTAGGGACACATAATCAAAACAAACCAAATCAAATGCAATCTACAAAAGCTAATGTTACTACTATTAACTTCTTACAAGTTGGCAAAGACTTCAAGACTTCTGATGTATCTCTACGCAAAAGCTCTGGAGACTCGGGTACCTCTCACTGTACAACTCAAAGTTTGAACTCCGCCAATGATTCCGTCTTAACAAGTGCAAGTGATTTCGACCAAATCTTCAATATGCCACCTTCCCGTTCAGATAACGCTCTTAGCGAAGCAGCAAAGCAACAAAATCAAAAATCTCAAAATCTACAAAGAAAACGTACAAGTTCGAATATAACAGCCACTTCTACAGCAGTTACACCGCTAATTACTGTTCACTCGTCTTCGGTACCTTATTTAAGCAGAGATGCTCCAGCAACTGGTTCGTGTCAGTCCTTGAAGGTTAACTTTAATGGAGAATATGAAAGTAAACAAATCAAGACAGCGGAAAAAGTCAAATCAGCTTCCAGTGCGAATATATATTTAAGGACTTCTCTTACGGCAATGCAAACCGAAGTAAAGAAATCCAATTCAGCTAGTTTAGATGAAAATCTTTCGCCTGCGGCTTCCACGTCCACAAAAAATCTGCAAAGGCAAAGCAGCCAAGAGGAATATACTGCTTCTAGCTGCCCCACCTTAGCCAGCGATTCTACTGAAGCACACAATACACCTTCCGGTATTATACAAGTGTATACAGCCTACAATACCGGATTGGCTTCGGGGACCAGCCTCAAACTGCATGTCACCGCCAAGACCACAGCCCGGGAAGTAGTTAATTTGGTGGTGAAGCAACTTAACATGGCAGCCGTTCTTAAAGGCAGTAACGGTCCCATATACTCGACAGATATGCTAGAGAATTTTTGTCTTGTGGCAGTAATTGGAGCACGAGAACGCTGTTTGCGGGACGATTTCAAACCATTACTACTGCAGAATCCTTGGAAAAAGGGGCGTCTGTATGTACGTCAGAAACATGAACTATTGGCTGCCATAGAACATTCAAATCGTAAATCACATTTGATTTAAGTTTGCCACTTTGTCAACGGCTAATGAAACTTGAGCTAGTCTACTGCATTATTCCATCCATGACTGGGAGCAAGTAAAATGGGTTTGCTTAAGAGTATTAACAGATATAAAAAATTGTGGTTTGGAATTAAAAGCTGATTGAATATGATTTATAAGAGACTGGAAAAATTAAAGTATTCACTGGCTTCGTTCTTTTCGTAAACTTATATAAAGAATCGACTTTTTATAAAACGGAGAACTGAAGGCGTTTTAAAACTATTATAAGATAAAAAAAAAGTTATTTCGAAGACGTTTGCTCAATTCAAAATCACTGCAGAATTTAATAAATTGCAAATATTTTGTCAAATATTTTGAAGTGAGCAACTTACTAGCCAGAACACAAACTACTAATTGACCAATATTTACAAAGTTCAATTAAAAAATGCAGGGAAACGGTAGAGCATTATTGGTTTCATTCCTTAACGCAGGGTTAGCAAAATATCTCTCTATCTTTCTCTTAAGCTGACGCGTCATGTCATAAAGCCAAATGCTAAACAGGATCATTTAGACAACGAAAAAAGAAATGTTCGCCAGTAAATATTATTTCTCTAATTTTAGTTTTTTCCTCGTCCTTCATCTTTATCTCACCATGCCTAAATTTTCCTTATTTATACAAGCACAAGTTCAAAGTGAATTTGTTTGCCTGACGTTGGTTCAAACAAAGAATACAATCAGTTTGTTTTGTTGATCTCTCCGCTACGATGAGTTTTGCCACAAACTACAGGGTTTAGTCAATGGGTTGTAAATTTATCAATTTACAATTTCTTGTTTATACACTGACAGAAAAGTTTTAGGTGAATTTTGCACTGAAGTTTTTTGTGCCTGGAATCTCTCAATAACTTATGACCATCGATTCTTTCACTTTTTGGCAAAGAAAAAATAATGGTTTGAAGCAAATATTGCACAATCATGTCAAACTAATTCTTCTTTATTTTCATTTACATTATACAAGTACAAAAAATTTTTAATACTCGTAAAATAATATACATATTTCAAAATTACGGGTAGACGAGTGGCCAATTCTGGGCAACCATGAGCAAGAACTCGAAATCTATAAAATTTTTGAAAGTTTTTATTTTGAACTAAACACTAACTAATTAATAGAAAAATGTCCTCAGAAATAAAAGCTTTAAAATAAAAAGTCCAATTTCATAGAATGACAGTAAATTTTTGTAAATTTTTAGTTTTGACAAAAAAATAATTGTTATGTATGTATATTTATAATAAGAAAAATTAAAATAGAAAACAGCGCAATTTTAGTAAGTTTTGTTATTATTGACCAATTTCAGAATTTAGACTGAGTTTTATTGGAATTTATGTACTAGACAAAATATTAACATGAAATGTTTAAGTTTCAATAATGGAAATGCATACAATTATAGTATATTTTACACCAAACACTAAGAACACTCCAATGTTATAAATGAAATATAATAATTGTTATTCTAATTGAAACAGTTTTTCTAAATGTATTTGATATTATGGAAAAATAGTTATAGAATTTTAGCACTTTAAGCTATTTTTTATTTAGTGTCCACTACATCTGTATGTAAATGTCGTAAAGAAAACTCCAGTAAAATGTAATTTGAAAAATATTGATAAAGGCATATAATTAGTATTATTATTAATAATAATACTGTACCGACTATGTTATCAACCTTAATACAGATTATTGATTCTGTACATTTGGTTTGTATAAAAAATGTAATATTTCATAAAATAAAATCAATGATTTTTAGGGCAAATAATTCATGTTTTTTAACGGTATTATTATTATTATTTTTCTTTTTTTGTAATTTTAGCTTCATTCCAGAAATGAAAATAAAAAGCAAGATTTTGTTAAAATTAAAATTTGTTTTTATTTTGAAATAAGTCCAGCTGTTATATTTAAATATACAGCCATGTCAGAGAACTCCATCCCGATCTAAAGTAGTTTTAATACCGTAAATTGAGTCCATAGGAAACGAAAAATTAAAAGTGGATTCACCCATTCGTTTAGAACGAAATTTTTGTTGTGAGACAATGTTAGTTTACTGAGAGTTTGCTCACAAACGATTCACCCACTTCGAATAAATGTTCTGGAGAAACAAAGCTACCATATGGAATAACTCTGTAAATGATGTTTGTTACTTTTACAAGCAGGCAGCACAGTGGCAGATGATTGCAATTTACTGTGTTCTAAATGTAAAAAATTTTTATAAAATAAAAAATATACAAATGAATAAAAGTCGAATGCATGTTCTAATAGCTATTTTGTTCAATAAATATAAAAAATTTACAAATATACTCTGTATATTATTATACATACATGTATATTGTTATTATACATATGTACATATAATTTGATGTGGCAGCTCCTTTCAATTTTGCATAAAAAATTTATGTATCTGGCAGCACAGTTCAATTCGTTCGGGACGATAATTAAAATTAAATCAATTTAAGCTAAAATTGTTCCATATTAAATTTACTCTCTTTCTCTCTCTCTCTCTCTCTCTCTCTCAAAAATAGAGACGTCAAACTACATATAAAAAAGCGTTCTGAACGAAATTTTTGTTGTTGTTCCGCATTAAATTTACTCTCTCTCACTCTCAAAAAAAATAGAGACGTCAAACTACATATAAAAAAAGCGTTCTGAACGTTCAGAACGAATGGGTGAATTCACCTTTAAGAGTTTTTTTTTCGTAATGAAACCACTACAGTTTTAGAAAAAGTGGAAATGTTATTTTTAATGCATTTAATAAAGACTAATTTAAACAAAGCTAAAAAATTAAATATTAAAGAATATATTTAACGATTAGTTCAACTTTTTGAGAATATAATTAATATTTATAAAAAGAACTGATATTTTTCAATCGCTGTGTAACCACTATTTTTTTAATACGAGTACTTAAAACGTTCAAACATTTTTATTTATATTTGCCTTTACCATAAGTTGTGTCATACTTAAATTGAAAAATATAGATTGTACACTTTTTGTGAATAAATGTCCGGAGTTCCAAATTTAAAATCAAGATCATTCCTATAGAAAAGTGTGACATGCCTGATAAGAACCTTTTAAGAGTCTTTTCCAAGTGATCACCACTATTTCTAAAAGATTTGGTCAGTGGTTTCTAACTTGAAAATAAATTGAAAATAAACATTGGCGAAGATAGTAAATTTTTTACGGACTAATTTGGTGCCCCTCCTCCCAGAATGTAATTTTTAGTCACTTCTTCTACTTGGGTAAACTATTTCTTGAGGGCTATTGTATGATATAATACGCAGAAGGGCTTGATTTGCTAAGAAGTTTAAATTCAGAAAACGTTCAAGTTAAAAACAAATGCCGCTTATCACAAATAAACAATTTTCCAATGGAATTAGTGATTATTAACAGTGTGTTAATCTGAAGGTATCTACAAAATATATTGTTAATTATTCAATGACATACTGATCAATCATATCAAGATTGTACTAATGAGCAGCACATTACGTGTGTGTGACAAAGCACACTTTTAGATGAATGACGTTTGCGAGAAAATTTCCAACCGATACAAAGTTCACCAGGTATTAATACGCTCATAGAAAGTTACTCTCTAGGGCATATTTTAGCCTGCCGGCATCTTTGGTCCACACTTCTTCGAAAGTAACACTTACGATGCCATCAGAGTCACCTTTGCTGTAATTCAATATTAACAATTTTTTGTTGGCTTGAATTAAACAATATTCAACACAGATCTGCATACGCAGATCCACTAGATTTACACTTTGGGATATCTCTCGGAGAGTTGGCAAAACTTGGTTACAAAGATCGGTGATTTGACCCCCACTTTACTTTCTCTTCTGAAAGCGTATACCCATGCCAATAATCCGCATTTGTCTGGTACCTCAAAGTAAAGATAACATATGTTATCGTTCAAATTGAACGAAATCTATACGGTGAAGTAATTGATAATTTTACCTCTCTGATGCTAAGACAATTGTTAATTCTCAGCGAAATTGGACTACCATGTACATATGTCTGATGAATGGAAAAGTAATTCCTTTTCCATCTAAAATAAAACCCATTTTATTTTATATATTATAAACGCAGTAAATATATTTAAAATGCGGAAGAATTATTCTTTTTAGATGCTTTTTACCATTGGGGAAATTTATTATATTATATAATAATGAATCTATTTGAACACATTATTTTCGGTTCCAATTTGAAAATACTAAATTCCAACATTAACTATTTTTATTATAATCTGAAAATTATACAATTTTTTGTTCTTAATTTTAGGAAATTTCACATATGAGTTGTTCTCTATTCATTAGTAAGAAAAATCTTAAAAGTTTAAATTTTCAAAAATGATGCTCATTTGAAGACTCAAAAACTTTTAAAGGAGGCGATGCATTTCTTAAAAATTCCTGCGGCCAACAGCAAGCAGCCTTTACTGAGTGGGCAATACAACCTTCCGTTAGAATGGAACTCCTTCGTCAATGTCAACGCTTTATTTGACAAAAAATCAGTTTTTCGCACCTTATTCGTCATATTTTAAGTTAGCGCTAATCGTTCAGATTTATTTCAGTTTGAATCTTGCGAGACTTATAAAACTTCATGGCTTAAGATCAATTGGATTTCAAAAAAGTTCTGAAAAGCATTTTCATTAAAAGCAGCTGACAGAAACATAGTTTTACTTTATTGATTACAATTGAAACAGTCAATAACGTTAAATGAGCACTGCATTGGACTTAAATCTTGTTATTATTTTTTTAAGAGCAACGACGTGTATTCTTATGAAAAATAAAAGAGCCCTGTTACAAATAAGTCGAATCTTATTACAATTAAGAAATAAACTAAGTATTACTTTAAATAGAAATGTATACACATTATGAAAAATAAATATCCGATTTTTGACTAATCTGAATGTTTAAATGTGTATTGTAAAAATCTAGAAACCAAAAAATAATTAATATGCCAACATCATTTAAATTTGTATCATTTTGTAAAAAACTTGCAATATTCAAAAAATACAAAATTTTCGATTTACATACATATTAAGATTATACAGACAAACTGTAGGAAAATCTGTTTAAAAACCCACAATAAAACAAAAATATTTTTTATGAACATGGCAATTATTGTATAAGTTTAAAAAATACAACGAGAGATTATTCGTACTACTAATTGCCTAGTGGCTGAAATTTTACCTCTTTTTACACCTTAAGATATTTTCAACCAAAGTTATACTTTTATTTTTAAAATTTTCATCATCTTCCCGATTAATTTTATATATTATGTGCTCTTATATAAATTTCGTTAAAGCCCATTAAACACAAAAAGAAAAGTTACAAACGGTTGACAAACAGAGGAGAAAATGATTTTTTCTTAAATTAAACAGAAATTTTTCAAATGATTAACACAATTTTTATTTCTTTTTTTTACTTTAGGAGCAGTAGTGCGAGGGAGATTTTTTACAAAAAGTTTGTTCCACACACGTATACTCGTAATCCGACATAGTGCTATCACGAATTTTATAATTTAATTAGACCACATCCCGTTGTAGTAGCAGTAGTTCTATTGGTTATACCACTGTAACCCTTAAACACCTTCGCCCTTTTCAGTGCCTGGTAAAAATGGATATACGAGATGTTTCCCAGTTTCAGTTAAATCTATGTACATAGATGTTATAAATAGTAAAGATATCACATTTCGTGAAGTATCTCTTACGCCATTTCAAGAAATTTAGGTACTTGAACGTTACGTTACTGACAATAGCAAGAACAACCAACTCTTTAATGTTTATAACACAGATGGCCACAGACGTAGAAGCATAATCCATCGCAATAAGACATTAGTGCTGGCGGCAGAATAACTTAAATATATTTCTTATTGCTTTGCTTATGTTAACGTTATGAGAACACGTATTTACGTTAACCCACAATATAAACAATTAACATACAAACAAGAAGGTTCGAAGCCAAGAACGAAATTTTCTTCTGTAATATTTCAATTAATTTTCTTTTGGTAGTCTTCCTTTCATTTTGCGTCTTTTTATGGAAATATAACATTCTACATTTAAGATAACGTAATTTTGAGGTTTATGTTGGCGTATTTATTGCTAGCGAAGAAGTGGGGTTAAAACCAACTATATTCGTGCAGGATATGGTTCAGAGATTCTTATCAGATTACAATCAAGCGACACGATCACTTTTTTCCTCATATTTTAAGTCTTCGATTTATTAATATGGAATATGAATGATCACTTCAATGCAAGAGAAATAGATATGGCGGAAAAATAGCCATAGAAGACCATTTAGAAAGATAAAAAGTAGTACAGAATATAGAATATATCTAATCTATACCATAGACGTAGATTGGCTTGTCTGTAGTGGAATTTCTATTAAACGACATAATTTTCTCTTTGTCAAAGGATTGTAGCAACTGGAGAAAAATTCTGGATGGTTGTAGACCTCCTAGAGAATTCTCTAGCTACGACCATGATCTGCACATAAATTGGCAAAACGAAAAATCAGGAATAAACTAAATTACATGTTTTTATTAGTGTTTACTATTTTTATATACACGAACGATATATCATTACAGAAGCGGGTCTTATTATTATAAGAACCTGAAAAAGTTTAGTATGCATAGATGTACATAAAACCGCATTATTTTAAAAGTGTTTTGCAAAATAAATATGTATCTGTTTCAGGAAGAGTTTCAGTGTACAACTTTAAACTTTCGTTTATAATGTATTAAATTATTATTTAATTTTTATTATATATTGGTTACATTCAAATTTTTATTTTAGTATTAAGAAAATTTCATAATTACAACGAAACTATAATTAATTTCATGTTTAGCAAAAGTCCATTTAATCAAATATCCGTCCCATTATACAAGTCATACAAAAAACTAATGTAAAATATTTTTTTCTTTAAACAATAATATATTAAATTTTATTTCAATTAAATTGTTTATTAGTTTTTTAATTTGAACGTGATATATGATCGAGAAAGTTATTAATAATAGAAAAAATCAAACTTATTCAGCAAAAAATAAAATGAAATTGTATTGAAACTATTTTTGTTGATTTTTATATTAAATTTTAAATAAATATTATATTGAGTGTGTATGTGAAGTAGGCAAATATGAATATATTTAGAATATTATTAAGAATCTAAATAAAAATGTGAAAACTTATTTTGTTTTATGTATGTATATTATAGATCGAAAGGAATAAAATTTTGTAAAATTAGTTTCATTCTTTATGTAAGTTGAAAAGTCTCAAAAAGATCTAAAATATTTTTAGTGTAGATAAAAAATATATACGAGTACATACTCGTATATACAGATACGACAAAATTTAATAAAGACTAAAAACAATTAATATGTGCAAGGCACATTAATGAGGTCTATACAAAGGCGAATTTGTAAAAAATACTCTTATCAAACTTCTTACAAATAAATTAAAAAGAAAAGCTTATATATGCAGTTTGACATTTGTCTTCACCCTCGGGTGTGATCTTGCATAGGCCTAATTAATTAGCCTCGAAATATGTGTGTGTATTTGTCTTCACCATCGGATGAGGTCTTGCATGGGGCTGAATAATAATAGCCTCGAAATAAGTATGTATGTGTATTAAAAACGAAATTCCGTATGTAAGTAAAATTTATTCAAATAGAAATGATAGAAAGACATGATGGAATTTGCTCAAATGGTAATTATGAAAACAGATAAAATGATGAAAAATGTAACTACTACATTTGCCTAAAAAGGTTATGAATGTATATAATGCCAAATTTCACTAACAAGACTTTTTACATATTTATTTAAAGTTCTTCATATCCCTATGAAGTTGTTTTCTAAAACTAATAATCAACAACAACTAAGCCAAACTAACAATGAGTGCTTATTGCAAATTAAGAATGGTCAAAAGACATGTTCAACCCCAACAAACTTTTACTATTCAGTACAGTCGAATTCCGATATAGGAAAATAAAAATTTTCAGTAGTTTTATTTCGCTTAAGAGAGATTCTCTTTTAAACGGACTACGGATAAAAGAAAACTTTTCGTTTAAATGAGATCATCTCTTGATGAACTTTCCCACGAACCGCAAACTGTAGATGAATTCAAATGAAGATTTATTTTGTAAGCCGAGATTGTATTGGTTGCATGTAATTCGTCTAGGATAAATAAATATTTTTTTTTTTTTTAAGCAATGTTTGGTTCATATAATCTTGCACTTTTACAAACGAAATATTTTTCGTTTAAGCGGATATTCTTTTAAGAGAAGTGAATTGCCTTGAAATTAATCAAAACCAAAAGTTAAGAATTTTGGTTTTCTTATAAGCGATTATTTCCCTTATAAACCAACCATTCGTTTATCGGGGATCGACTGTATTTTTTATATTATTTATCTCCTAAGCAAATGAAAGCATTTCCTGATCGTAGCGCTTAGTGTTTAATACCTTATGCACTAAATTTTTACATTCGCTATTTGGAGTTTTTCGTTCAATTACGTTTTCATTAATCATCCATTAAGCAAGTGAAAGCAATCTGGAAGTAGTGCGAATTCGGAATTTTTTTTTATTAAAAAAAGTGTTTCCAAATAGGGTTTAACAGATTTGTAGAAGTCGTGCACATTTTTTAGCAGAATTTAGCCAACTTGACTTTCTAGGAAGTTAAAAAATGCACAATTGGCTACTTGGGAGCAATGAAAGTCTTAAAATGACTTTAATTTTCATTGGGTATACATAGTATGTATGTATGTACTTATGCTAATTTATTTAATGAAATAAATATTTCGTCATACTCAATATTATTGTGAAATCTATAATAACTATACAGTCGATTTTGACAAATATTATACCATTTTAAAGATAATTCCTCAGATACGTTCAGTGTTTTAGGAGCTATAAACGCTTAAAATTGCTACCCAATCATGGACACTTATTACTGATGCACATGCAGCTTGAAGTCAAACGAGGAAACATGCATGTTTTCTTAAAATTGCTTTGTAAAAATAATATAAAAAATATCAACAACAAGAATTTTTTTTCATTTGAATTAAGGTTTATAGGAAACAATAATAAAAGCAATTACTAAAACTCTATCTTATACTTAACTGTCCAATTATGCGTTTGACACGAAATTTATTAGTCTCATGCTGTTCTTTATTTTAAAAATGATTTTGAATAAAAAAAGTGCTAAGTATTACACATTGTTTTAAAGATTTTTTTCAAAATCTACGACTTCGCATTGAAATTTTTTAGAATTATTTTCATTGAAGTGAAAAAATCCGCATTTGAATAATCTCATACCTAGTGTCCAATTATACGTTTGAGCCACTGTATGTACATACATACATATATATGTATGTCTCTCAGAATTGCTCTTTATATGGGCTTTAACTAAACAACACACTTCTGTGCTTGCACACGCATGCTCGAAAAAGCAAGCAAATTTTATTATACCTGCGTAAGCAGATTTCTCAAAACGGGATATTTCGATTTACTTGATTGCTGTTTTGTGGTGGGAGCAGCCACGTGTACAAAGTATACTATATTATTAAAACGGGTACGCATAATGATTTATTTTATTTTCTAGAAAAGTCACTATGTTTTAAGAACTCAATTGAAAATAACATATGTATATGTAAATTAAAGGATTGCAAACCAAATCCATTAGTCAAGAAATAAAAATAAGTTAATATTTACATACTTACATAGTACATAAATATTTCACTCACCTTTTCATGCAGAATGTAAGTATGTACTTACTTATGTAGTTCCCTCACAATGATTCCTTTATTGTACAATATAAGTATATGTACATACATATAAGTATGTAAGTGTATATATATATATATATATATATATATATATATATATATATATATATATATATATATATATATATATATATATATATATATATATATATATATATATATATATATATATATATATACAATATAAGTACATATATACATATATACTTATGTGCAAACATTTACGCACTAATATACTTATGTACTTAGATAAAACACCAAAGCACATGCCCAAAGGGTCAAAAAACACTACCACTATTTAATATTACTTTCTTTTGAAAACGAAATAAGATTTCTTTAAGCCTGAAACACTTCCTTTTTAATATTTCACATTTAACTTTTATAAATTTTAATTTAATTGAATTTACATACATATGTATATTAAAAAAAAAACTAAGCTCTGCCACCTGTTCCTATATTACAGGGGCCCACAATGGCTATAAACTTATTTCATAATATTTTATTATTAACACTTTCATTTTCTAGCTAGAAAGCTGATTAAACTTTAATTTTGTGCGCGTATATTTGATGTTTTCTGGAAGATATTAAAAATTTACTTAGGATGCACGAGATTTTGGGCAAACTATTGTCGCCTACAGATACACTTTGATTTCACTTAATGCAACTTTATTTTATAAATTTCTTGCTCTCTACTACTTAATCTTCAATTTTATTTCGTTAGTTTTTCACTCCTTTGCGTTTTAAATTATATTTTTAACTTTTAATTTTGTTCCTCCGTATCAATTTACTAAACACTTGTACCAATGACTGAAGAAAAAAATAACTGATGTTTACATCAATTTGGCGGAAATCGCTTGACACCAAGCCTGTAATTAGTGATGCCAGATGTGTTTACTTAATTAGCCGGATGGTTTATATATTCGATAAGGTATCCAGGCTTGATAATATAATTTATTTATTGCTGTTGTGTTACTTGTATACTAAGTAATTATTTCACTTTTATGGTCACGTTATCGCAACAATCTTATGAATGTGAATAAACAGTTTGTTATATTATAAATATTTTAGGATTCTGTGGACTAAATTAAAAAGCATTAAGAAATACTTATTAAATAATGTATCATCTAGAATGGGAATACCTAGAATGGTAGTACTCGCAGAGGATCTTATGCATGCATGACTAAATATATAAAAGCTAAGACTGCACACCACGGTGTTACTGTGGCGTTTCAGTTAATAGACAAACCTCAACTGATATAATAAATATATCCGCAATGGAGTATCCAAATTTGTCATAGAAATTAGCTACAATAATAATTGTGGTTTCGTTTTTGAAAAAATATGTTGTCTTAAAAGTGATATTATATGTAACCAACACTCTGCGCTAAGTGATGCTTTGTTCCAGTTCACAATGTAACTATTGAATAGTTGCTTGAAATATTTTTATTGCTTTTTCATCATAAACTTATCACAAACAAACAAATATCTAAGGGATATTAAAACCTTCACTGAAAAAAAATTTCGATAAGTAAACATGGAAGGCAAGAACATTTGTTGCGTTTTAATGTTAATTGCCTCATCTGAAATAAACGAAAATAATGAATGAAAAGACGATATGAAGCTAGAAAAGAGCCGTCACTTTCGTGCTACAAATGGAACTGTTGACAGTTACCCAAAACCAATAAGTACGCTGACTGTTACTAAACCGCAAAATTTTTGTTCTCAAATTCAAAAGTAAAAATTTCTACATGTTATCAGCTGTTATTATTATTCTAAAACTTGGCATCCCTAAATCTGTCAATTTAAAATTACAGTTTACTCTCATTTGTTTTTGTGTTTTTTTTTTAATGAGTATCGAAAGTTGAATAGAACGGCACGTTCTTCTATCTTAATTTTACCAGTTCTTTCTTCACACAAAATAAATCTATAAAACTAATTTAAGATAAGTTCGTATAAATAGTAAAGTCTGACACTCTGTATTGCCGTTGAAAAAGTGAAAAACGACATCATGTTGGATGAAATTGTGAATAATAGTAAATTAGAAAAGATAATTATCAGCACGGGCAATATACTAAATGTGGACAATGCGGGTACATTTCGTAAATCTAATGAAGAGCTACTGGAATCATTGAAATTGTGCACAGAGTGTCAAAAAGAGGCTGAAACACAAAATGCAAACGAACAAGCAACAGGCAGTTTTGGCGAAACGAAGGTAGAGAACCATGGTACTGTTGCTTTGGTACTAAGAGCCAATAAAGAACTAGAAGAGAGAATTAAGGAATATGCACGCAATGAAATAAGCATTGGCGTCAAACTATTTCTAAATAAATCTTCTAAGCAAGGAGTAGAAGAAGCAGTTAATGCTTTAATGCGAATTTTAAATGTGAAACATGTGGATAACTTAGTTTTGGCATATCATCCTTTGGAAACTGCAGTCAAAACACTATCTGAAACACCAGATGTAGCCAGTGCTGTTGCTTATGCGGGTGGTATAAGCTGGAGCAAACGCAACGAGAAACATTTGGACATGCTTAAAGAGTTGTGGGAAGTTTTAGAAGTATTTAATGAAAAAAATTTAATCTGCCAATTGGGCATAGCTGATTTGGACTGTGATGCTCTAATGAAATTGCATAAAAATGTTAAGGTGCCTCCTACTATTAATCAAGTAAACTTAGCCAATTGTTGTGTGGTGCCACCAGAGCTTAAAGAATTTTGTACTGAACATGATATACAAATGCTGACTCATAGTGATCCAGAAATTTTAATGGACGATGAGAATTTCATCATTCCTAATTATACGGTCGATTGGTCACTGCGCTACCAAATTCATATTCGCTGTCGGGGTGTTCTAACTGCCAAAGGTTATATACTTCAGGCCTCCAAATTACCACAGAATACTGCGGCTAGAGAGTGAAGGCACCTAAAAGGGATGTGCAACAAATTAGTTTTTTGGGATTTCGCTTTTTTTCAATAAAGCATAACTATATTAAAAGTTCAAAACTTTAAATTTAAATCAAAATATAAACAATATGAGTTGCAAGGTACTGTCAAACATTTGTTAAAAATATTTGAAGAATTTGCTATTTTTCTCGATTCTTGCATTTTTGTAATGGAACTTAAATCCCAATACAAACATCCATTGAATTTAACTTTTTATATATTAATTATAAATAGGTACA